>JBBMKD010000145.1:103516472-103580034 GCA_037834095.1 Argya squamiceps | reverse complement strand
AGAGGGTGGCAGTCCCTCCTCACATCCCCTGCCTTGTCTCCTTCCTGAAGAGCCTGTATCCTTCCTTTCCAACACTCCAGTCCCAGGACCCATCCCACCGTGTCTCCATAATGCCAATGAGAACACAGCCCTGCAGGCATGCACATCATTAATCTCAATCATGCCTGCCTGGTGTGATGGATCAGGTTTTTGTGGAAAACCAATGCTGGAATTGATCATGTGAATGTTGCAGCAGCTCTGTGTGCCCACAGAATTACATAAATTATCACACATCCTAGCCTGAAATAATTGTCACAGCTGTCTGAGCAGCCTTTTAGGAGAGATTTAATTAGCTTCACCTTTGGTAATGAATAGGGAGCTGAGATGGAAGGAAGCAGCTGTTAGCACAACATTTGTCTTTTTTCCAGTGCTGGAAAAAAGTGTCACCAGCAGGATCCCAGTTCTACTGCCCTGTGATGGCAGATCTGGTGTGTTCCTTCTTAGGATTACACTGATAACCCTTTCCAGGAGCATTATACTTTTTAAGG
This sequence comes from Argya squamiceps, assembly GCA_037834095.1. Taxonomy (NCBI): domain Eukaryota; kingdom Metazoa; phylum Chordata; class Aves; order Passeriformes; family Leiothrichidae; genus Argya; species Argya squamiceps. The sequence continues at coordinate 103,579,507 of JBBMKD010000145.1, read as the reverse complement.
ATGAGGTTATTTGTGAACCCACCCCAGACACCATTCAGTCCATAGAGTTTCTTGAGCAGGTTTGTCAGCTTCAGGTCTGCCAAGGAACTGTTGCCACTCTTGAAGCAGAAGAAGTTTGTGTGTTCTTCTTTCAGCAGGCATTAGCAGATGCCGAATTCAGAGAGTAACACATCTTCAGCCTATCCAGGAGTCGTATGGAGCAGCATTTCCAGCACTAATGCTCACTGTCCTGAGAGTATGAGAACAGCATTATAGTAGGAAAAAAAGCCTTGAGAAACTCCAGAGAGTTTAGATGTAGATCCTTTGGGGAGAGAGTTATTTGGGCAGTGTACAGGTGGAAGAGAAGGTTACAATAACTGAGTCAGGAATTTCCTGACCACTCCAGGGCAATTTCTCTTGCTTGCTATGACAGAACTGTGGGGAAGGGTCTTTGATTTGGCTGCAGGAGGTTACAGAAAAACAAATTCTTCTGTGATGGTTTTCAAGAATTTATTTATTTCATTCCTGTGATATATCATTTACAAGCATTAGAAAAGCTATAAAGTAAACTTACCAACAAAACAAAACATTTTTTGCTAGACCAGAAACATTCATCCTTGCCCCACCCCTAGGAACATGTACAGGTTTTGTAGAATAATGTACAGAGGTGATGTGGAGCCCTAGTGTAGCAAGAAACGCTTTTGCTGGGCTTGAGACCCACCAGATTTCAACCATCTCACCCCAAGTTTGCATTTTTGACAGACATCATCAACAGCAGAAGCTGCCTGCTCTCCCCTGCCCCAGCTGTGCCTTTGGCTGGTGACTGGGGAACTTCCTAGAGAGGCAGGAGAGAGAGGTTTGAACTTTTTCAGACTGGAAAAATTGACTTTTCTCATTTCCTAGGTGAATGATGTAACCAGCAGGCTGATCTCCTCAGAGGGCTTCTTGTGGGACTTACCTGCACTAATGAGCCTGTTCCTGGCACTTGGCCAGGCAGCACCCCTGGGCTGCATCCATCTGTTGGACTCTGCAGCTGCAGAACAAGGGGACTGTGTGCAGCTGCCTCCAGGGAATGGTCCCTGTCCCACACCAGCTTCAAGTTGTGCTGGAGAGTTTTTTGGAGGAGGGCTAATCTCTCCCAGACCAAAGCCATGGCAGTGGTTCTTGTGGCGTTTAAATGATGCAGCATTTAAATGTCACATTCCAGTGTCCAGACATATTTCCTGGCCGTGGTTAAAATACCACTGTGAATTTACCTGTAATGGATTGCAGGGAAAAGCTGAAGCAGGAGGAGAGAGACCTCCTTCACGGCAGAGTGAAGGAGGTGCTTGGCATTAGTGCTTGGCATTCCTGGGGTTAACTCCAGCCTGTATCTTTCCCTTGGCCTTGCTGGACATCACACTGTCTCTCCTGACCACAGCAGATGTGATGGTAACAGCTACTTTGAAGTCTTGTGCCTATTTTTGGGGACAAGTCTTTTCCCAAGTTGTAGATGTGGTGTTACAGCACTCCCCAAGGCTTCACTAAGGTCTCTCTTGTACTTGGAATTAACACCAGACAAAATGAAGATAGTGAGATAGCAAGAGATGAAAGTCTATTCTGCAAGAATTGCAGTTAGTTGCACAACTGACCTTCAAGCATGAGCCTTTTGGATACTTTAGCAAATTATGGGAGTCTTTTTCTCTTGCTTTCATTACAGATTCTCCTCATTAAAGCATTCCCAGCAAGCAGAGGTCACTGTCCCCATCATGTTGTACAGGCAGACAGCCATTCCTGTCCCAAAGATCTGGTCCAGAGAGAAGGGACAAAGACCAGAGAAATGGCATTTAAAATGTTGATGTTTTTGTGGCATCTATCTCCAAGACAGAACTCGTTTACTGTCTGGAAGTCCACATGCCAGCAGTCATGAAGGGCTTTGTGACAGCCTTTCTTCACTAAGGGCTTTGATTGCTCTCTGTGTCAGAGAGAATTTCCACCAATAGAGTCTGTGAATCAGCACAACAATATGGCAGGAATTTTAAACATTGTGGAGCTGCTTTTCTTTTACAGAAAAAGAAAGAGACTAATTAAAGAATGATTAATTACATGGATTCTGCGCCTGATTGTCTGTAAAAAGATGGGGTGGGAAGGTTCTTCCTTTAATCTTGTTTCAGAATAGTTGCTTGATTTTTTTCTTCCTCCTCCTGGTCTGGAGTTAAATATGGTGGTAGTTATGCACTGTAACAATTCATTTGCTTTCAAGAAATAGAAGTCCTTGTTTCTATCTCTGCCTGAGGCATTTTGCATTTTACCTCTTTAGTTTTGCAAAGACAGTTGTGTCTCACATGATCAAACAGCAGTGGATCAAACAGCTTGCCTAGCACTATAGCACTAAAAAGCAGGTTTTGAGACAAAGACCACATATTATCTCCTCTGTTCTCTCTTTGAGGCTTCTGTCTAACCTAGGTCTTGAAAAAATCCAGGACAGAAAAAGGAAATTACATCATCAGCTTCTAGACTTTCTTCTGCAGAATCTTTGGCTTAAAACAGAACAGCAAACCCTCACCCCCTAAAGACCACAACAGCCTACTGGACTGGATCTTTTAGGGAGATTTTTTTGATTGTGCTGAGTGGTTTTGTTGCTGTGATTAGCACAGAAGCTGGAGCAGAGAATTAAGGAAGTTTTGTACCATCATACCAGGCTAGTAAACTGGATTTACTGCTGCCCTTTCTGGGTAGTGCACCTTGTCCAAAATACTGCTTCCTCCATATGGTCTCCATGTATTTTGTGTATTGTTCCTCTGGTTATTATGTTTCCTGTTATTTAAGACCAAAACTTTATGGCATGGACACTGATTCATTCACTATTTGTTTATGCCAAGAAGGGAAGCTTCAGAAATACCAGCCCTAACAAGTTTTGTTTATTACCCAGCAAAGAGAACAAGAACATGTCTTGGCAATGTGATCACAGGTGTGATACCTCTTGGATATCAGAGTTTGCAACAAACAAAAGGCCTGGGCTTAAATTAAATTAATTTCTTTGTAGATTAGGAATTCAGAAATACAGTGAGTGTGTTTCGTAAGTTAAGTAGGATATGTCAGGCACAAGGAATCATGGAAAATAAAAAATGCCAGAAATCTTATCTAAATAAGAGAATATAATCTCCAGATTTACTTAGAGGATAAAAGTTGAGGCTCTGCCTGTTGGAACACCACAGGTAGAGTTCAAGGTGCAGAACTCTGGGGCAGTGAATGGCTCTGTCCATCAGTTGGTTCACGCGTCCCCTAGTTTTAGATATCAGTGTTCATCCTATTGATTTTACAAGAGCAGCCTTGGTTAAAAGTGATTCTTTTTAGTTTCCTTTTGGGAGTCACAGGAAGATCTGTCTGACTTCAGGGATGGTTTTACCTTAAAGAGTTCCAATTGTCTCTACACCAGAAAATTTAGGCTAATCCTTATTGACTTCATGGCCAGTTCATGGTGGGTGTAGCTTGTCTCAGCCTGGGCAATACCATTGTAAGTTCCTCACAGGTTTTAATGATGGTGAACACAAAAAAGAAACCCTTGAAATCATGCAATTTATCTTAGTAATAGTGGGATCCTTAGCTTGATGGGGGGGCTGTAGCTCTGGAAATACCTGTGGTTTTAATATTCAAACAATATTCACTGGGGATGGAGGAATGTCTCAGAGATGCTGGTTCTTCGATCATGTTCTTGGTCATCCTGGACAGTTGCCTCATCAGTTGCTTCCCAAATTATGGAGAAGTTCAGCTTTACTTTTAACTGTCTGCAGAAAGCCCCACCAGTTGTACTGCTGTGTGGTAGAGGCATTTACAGTACCTCTCCTAAGTCAACTGGTAAACAAAGAGAGAAAGGGAGGAATCACTGTCACATTTAGGAAACAGAAGTTATCCCAGGGGTTTCACAGTGATCTGGGTAACCCCCCAAGATGCCTCATTTCCTCACAGTGAGGAAGTTAAACTGGATATTAGGAAAAGGTTTTTCACCCAGAGGGTGGTTGGGCACTGGAACAGGCTCCCCAGGGACGTGATCACAGCACCAGCCTGACAGAGCTCAGGGAGCATTTGGACAATGCTCTCAGGGACAGGGTGTGACCCTTGGGATGTCCTGTGCAGGGCCAGGAGTTGGACTTGATGATCCTGATGGGTCCCTTCCAGCTCAGGATATTCAATGATCCCATGATTCTAACTACAAAAGGCAAATGAGAGGAAGAAACAAAGAATACATGACATGAAATGATTAATTCGTGCTCCAGGGACTGCCTACCTACAGGTAATGGAGAAGAAGAAACTAAAAATGTATCTTCCTTGGACTCCAGTACCATATTCTGTTCCAGTGAGTGGAGCTGCTGGAGAGCATCCTTCTTTTTCTTTACTCTGTATTTTGACTTTCCAAAGGCACACAGTTCTTGGAGTCACAAGATAATCTCTGATAAGGGCTCTCTTAAAATCTTTTAATAGCTCATGTGGGAACAGAGTTGGGCATGCACAGCCTGCTGCATATCTGATAAGGTCAGACAATGCAGGTGGAATATACCCTGAACTGTTTGAGGTGTTTTGGATTATTTCATAGCAATCAGAAGCAAATTATCACCAAATAGAGTTGTTGTATATGGTCACAGATTGCAAAACTTCTTCAGTGTCCTGGAACCAAATATGAACACAGAATTTTTAAATCCATTAGTGTTTACAGTTTCTCATGATTGAGTATGGGTATGCTCAGTCTCAGTTTTGGGTGATGGGGATGAAGAGAAAACAGAGTTAAATGTGGATAATTTTACTTTCCCATGAAAATTTATGGGGAAGCAAAGCATCCTGTCACAGATCAAAAACATTTGTTTTCCAAACTAAAATAAAGTTTGGTGGTTTTAGTAATCACAAATTGCCTTTAATTTAGACATTTGAAAACATGCTGTTATATATAAGTTAACTTGTGAGAGCTGAAAGGCCACATTATAAAAGAGATGGTTCTTATTGAAACTTCTGTGGAGAGAGAAATTTGTCAGAGTAGATCCCTTCCTGCAGGAAGTTTTCTTTTGAAAGATTGTATTTTCTTAAAAACAAAAAGCAATTCAGAATTTCCCAGGATGTTACTGATGTTTTCTTTTCATTCCAGAGTTGAAGATGATTTTGAGAAACTCTTAGAGGTTACCTCCAAACCAAAACCTAAGGTCCCACCAAAACCACCTGTGCCTCAGAAGCCAGCAGTTTCCCCCAGGAGCACTAACTCACCTTCAGTGGCAAAGCAAAAGGAGGACAGGATTCAGACAATGAGTGAAGTGGACATTCTCCAGTATATCCAGGAAAATGAATCCATCAGCAACCAAGATATCAGTCTTTTTTGAACATATGTATTTTTAAAATGTGATGATGCCTTCTTGGCCCCACCTCCCAGTGAGCTAAAGTGACAAGAATTGACCAGGTGTTTCTACTGTCAGCATGCTCATTTGTGTACCAGGATACAGAGAGCAGCAAGTTTGAGCAGCAGAACCTCCCTGTGAGGTTTTCAAAACAGTGCAGCTGTGATCTAATGTTGCCTTAGATTTTCAGGGTTTTGCAGGGAATGTGGACAAGGATGTAGCTCTACGGATTGTCTCCTGCTATTTTAGTATCAACATCACACAGTTTTGGCCAGTTATTGAAAATGGTGAGGATGTTGTACACACAGCAACTGTGAATAATGTCCAACAAATGGTCTGAGGCATGAGAGGATGCTGTTCCTGTCATTTTTAGACAGTGTTTTTCAGCTCAGTGGAAAGGCCATTTTCCTTTTATCCTTCCTTCCAGTGTGTTTTTGTAGCAGCCTTTTCCTCCCTGACTGATATTTCAGTAATTTTTAATAGGAACTGCTAAATATAGTTAACAGTTCCTCTGTCTTTCTGTGGAACACTGAAATCCCAGCTAAGCCTGACAATCTGCTGCCTTAATTGCTGCACAAATGCCATCTTGTAAGAGAACTTTAGGCCTGCAAAGACCATGTTATGCATCTCTGATTCCTGGGAAGAATAGCAGATGACTGAGGGTGGCTAAGAACACTCTCCAGACACAGATGGAGGTTGCAGTGCCTAGGAGATTTGGAGATTTGGATGCTGTAGGACTCCAGTGAACTCCACATTCACAAGGGGTAATTTTTTCCAGCCAAGTCTTCCTGGGCTTCCACTGTAGTTAGTGGAGAGAGAGATTTCTCCAGGAGGTCATTCAGTGCATGTGTATTAATGGAGGAATTGCTCTCTGGAATCACTCTTTCTCTCCTATTCCTTCACTTCTCCCAGAATTTTTAAGAATCAGCCATGGTGATAAGTTCCACTAAGCTAAATGGAGTTTGTGTGATGAGATGGTGGTCTGTTCTTTACCATGCAATGGTTAAAACAAGGGAAGACAAACTTGACATTATCTAGAGGAAAAAAAAAAAGAAGAAAATACACTGAAGAAATTTTAATATGCAGAAAAAGAAAAACTTTGTAGAATAGGTATCCAAGACGTTCTCTCTTCTTCCCAAACTCAGGCACTCTGGTTGAAGATACCAAATTTACACTTAATGTGGGTTGATACCTATTGTCATGCAGAGATTCCTGAACTCATTCCATGTGTGGCCTAGCTAGAGATGAAGACATGCTCCCCAGAGGGAAAATTTTAATATATTTAAGCCATATCATCATCTCAATATTTGCCTTTCTAATATAGAACAAAATAAATAGAAAGCATTATATATTTTTAATAATGAAATTATTTCTATTAGCATTTCCTTTTTAAGCCAGTGGGAAATATTATAAAGGTATTTTGCTTTGATGGGACAGATAAAATATAATGGTATGTTTTGCTGTAATAAAACATTTTGCTAACCCCCAGGTGTTACTGTTGTTGCTGTTGTTCTCTGGGTTGTACAGTTGCAGCAAAAATCGATTCCATTTAGCTGAGGAGGAGTGCTGTGTGGTGTTAAAGTGTAAATAACTATAAAACCAAAAATGGAGCTCTGCTCATATTTCCTTTGAGAGCAGCTAAAGGCAGAACCAAAGGTACTACCTGGTCCTGTCTGTCCCCTCAGTGTCCTGGTGCAATTATAGGAATAAAAAGGTGAATAAAAGCAGTGAGGAGAAAATAAATGCCTTGCCCAAGAACATGCAGGGAATAGCAGGCAGGAAAAATGAATTCAGAGCAGCCTTTCTGTTGCACTCCCTGCTGTCATGAACAACCACTATATTTAACTGAGGGCTCAGGGAGCATCATCTCCATTTTACTCAGCACTGTTTGGGGACAGTTCTTGCATTTCTGTATTTTTGGAGCACAGCCCATCACATAGCCTGACCACTGTTAAAACTTCCAAACTGCAGGCCATGGATTTAATGATCAGTAGAGTGAGTGCAATTCTTCACCCTCCTTGAATGGCCAAGGAATATTTTGCCCCCCAGCTCTCCCTAAAATTGTCAAATTACCTAAGCACAGGGAAGGAAGTGCTGTTAATTGTTTCCTGTGCTAGATTTTTAAGATTGTTTTGAGATCAGTATTTTAATTTAGAAAAAAAAAATCTCCTGTCAAGAAACTAATATAAAAGGACCTTTCATAAAGCCTGGTGTTACGCTTTTGTTTTACAATGCAAATGTCTAGCTGCAGTCATATTTTTGGGCACTAAGAGGTGAGTTACAGTCATTGAATACATTATATATAATGAATCATTATTATACAAGAGCAGAATGTCAGACAAAGGTAGCCCAGAAAAATTGAACATACTATTAGAAATGACATAGGGAAACTACACAACATACTTTGCATCCTGCCAGAAGAGCATTTTCTTTTTTTTCTTTCTTTCATATTTTATTTCTAGTAGCAGCTATTTGATTAGCCTGCTCTTGACAACTCTTGAAATTCAATTATGGACTCTAATGTAGTTCTTGGCTGACAGTCATCACCTTCCAACATCAGTAATAGAGTTCATCAAGAGATCTGACAAGAAAGAGTTATATTTAAGTCCTTAAAAAAGATGGGGAGGTTAGTTAGGATTCATAATAGGTATCTTTATTGCCTTATAAGCAGCTTCTTGTTTTGCATAACATTCTGCTTGCTCTGTGGTACAGCACTAATTGACAACTAACACTGTATACTTCATTATTTGGGTCACAGTTAAACAAATTATTTCACCAAGCTGAGTGTTTCACAGATGAGTTGTGGGTCATCTGCTGAGGTCTGTTCAGTTGGTGAATTTTTGGGAAAGCTAATTCCCATGTAGCACTTAACGTCTAGTTCTGTCAGTGACAATTTGGGTTGAGTTGTAAAATAATATATTACTTGAAACTGATATTTCTGCTAATTTTTGTCAAGATAAAAGCTTCTGCAAAGAAGCTGAGCTGGCTACAGCAGAATACATAGGTCAACCTCTGATTTAAGGTCATGAAAATCCAGCATGCTCATGGGCCACTAAAGGCATTACCTGCTGTAAATGAGCAGTCCCTGAGGTTGTTGGATTTAATACTGAGTATTAGAAAGTACTGATGTTTCACTTAAAAATGTGACTGTCACTAATTCACCAAGGATTCTTGAATCTTTGTGTGTGCATCAACCACATTTCATCTCAACTGAAGGGATCACACATTTGTGACAGTTTAAATGTGTGTGGGTCATGAAGAGAGAAGGCTTTTACTGTGAAGTTTTATCTATATTCTTACATCTATATTCTTACTTTTCATCTCAACATCAACAACTGGAGTAAATTAAATCACTCACTTTCTGTATTTTGCCCATTTCTTCCTTAATTCATCTTTAAACCCTCCTGATCCAATTTTTTTCAGCCCTCACCATATCACTGATCTTCCTTTAAACCCTCCTGCATATTGTTATTTCATGTCATGTGTTGAACCTAATGAAGAATTCAAGTGATGGTAAAATCGTGTGCAGTGCTTTGAGTAATACTCACACTGTGGTAAATTAAATTAATTGTCAAATTAAGTGCTGCTGTGAGAGTTCAGAAGTCAATAAAGCTGCTTAAAGGATTGATTAGTTCTAGATATTTAGGGACTAAGTTTTATTCATACCAAGATGTTATGGATGCTTAAAATTTATATGGGGTCAAGGAGACACCAGTTAGATTCATGGAAGAGAAATCAATTGATGGTTATGCCACTCAGAGCTTGGAAAGTCCTTGAGCTACAGGTTACTGGAAACAAGGAGAATACTCAACAGCCAAATACTGTCATATTTCCCTAGAGTGATTGGCTTTTGGCTGTTGTAAGGAATACTGTTCTGGGCTAACCCAAAACTCACATGGGATGAGTCACTCAGGGAGGATTTGGTGACTGAGAGAACAGAACATACTCATTGCTTTGTCACCCTGCTTCCCAGCACCCTCCATAGGATCCCTCCACTGGCCTTAAAACAACAAAACACATTCTCCTAGTTACTTAGGAGGAATTCCTGGAGTCAGTGGAAATGTTGATTTGCAATATATACTTTTTCAAAAGCTGCTTTTGACATTTAGTGAGCAGTGAAAGTCCAGATGGAATCAGAGGAAGATTTTGGCAATTCTTGAATGCTCTTCCAGAGCATCCAGATCCTCAGCTCTAGTGAGGATTCCCCATCTGGAATATGACACACAGTTCTGGTGCCCCTTACCTAAGAAAGACATGGAGCTGTTGGAGCAAGTCCAGAGGGTGCCATGAAGTTGGTGGGGGGACTGGAGCACCTCCCCTGTGAAGACAGGCTGAGAGTTGGGCTTGTTCAGCCCAGAGAAGAGAGGGTTGTGTTGGGGCCTCATTGCAGCCTTCCAGTATCTGAAGGGGACTGCAGGGAAGATGGAGCAGCAATCTTCTTCAGGAACTGTAGTAATAGGGCAAGGGCAGTAGCTTCAAAGTAGAGGCAGGGTTAGATTAGACGTTAGGAAGATATTATTTACTGTAGTGGTGCTCAGACACTGGAACAGGTTCCCCAGAGAAGCTGTGGATGTCCCTGGAAATAAGCAGGACCAAGTTGGCTGGAGCTCTGAGCAATCTGGTCTAGTGGAAGGTGTCCCTGCCCACGTCAGGGGGGCTGGAACTGAATGATCTTTAAGGTCCCTTCCAACCAAACTCCTCTATGATTCAATGATGCCACCCTGGATGGGGAGGTCAGTAAACTCTACAGTTTGCTTAGGATGTCAGATATAGGAGGTTTACCAGCCTAACCTGGCAATAAATTGGCATCATCACAACACCACCAAATTGCAGTGAAATACCCCCTAAACAGAGCACCTGATGTTACATTGCAATCTTTTTCAGTGAGGTGCTCAGGAACATCAGAGTATGAAGTCATCAGCAAAAACAAAAAGAACTCAAAGCCCACTGGCCTCTGCTGCATTAAGAGCTGTCATGTTTTCTTACCCTTGGGTATATTTTTTTATTATCAAGTATGAAGGAATTACAGTATTAAATTGGAGGTGTGGAGCTCTTAAAGCCATGGGGAAGCATTATGGTCAGTGTGGCACCTTCCTGTGGTCCTTCAGTCACCCAGAAATCCTAACAATGTATGAAAACCTATCATTTGATTGGGTTTTGGTAAAAGAAATACAAACCAGTCTCTCCTTGAACTCATTAAATACTTTCAGAATGTAATTTAGCTATTTCCTACCAAAGGCAATGTTTCTGTACCACTGATGTCATCAAAAGGTTGCTTCCTGTGACTTCTGTGGGGGTCATGCTCTCAATCTAAGCTGTCAAAACCTTGTGCAGATCGGTGGAAGCCTGGCTGTGCTGATGCTGGAGAGAGGAGGTAAAGGAATAGGATGTGACACCACTGACAAGCCTGATGGGCTTGGAGGGCACTGCTGAGAAACAGGAGAGACAGGGCAGAATGAAAGAAGGCATCTGCCTGATTTATACACACAGCTCCAGAGCCATTCAATTCCCCTGAAATATCACAGCTGTAGGGCTGGAATCAGCAATTAATTTAGTGATTCTCTGGTGAGAGGCGCTCCATGGTCTTTCAAATGAACATAAAACAAAACTATAGAATTCCTGGAGTATTTACTGAGCACTTTTCTTACTTCTCTGCTAATCTATCTGCTTTTTAAGTCCATCCAGATATTTCGTTAATGATCACAAACTTCTCAGATTATTTCTTTGGCAATAATGATTTAATGATACTGATTGTACTTCAGAAGAGCATAATGAAACAGTCCATTTGGTAATGTCTGGGTATGTTAACAAGTTCTTACTGTGAAAAAAACCCAGTTATTTACATTGAATGCTAAGAATCAAAACTACCTAGTGTTTATCTCTCATCTTAAGCAATCAAATCTGCAGGCTACTATGATTTGTTTTCCTGCTTATGCCTTCTCCTTCAATGTTTCATTGCTTACTTATTTAATCTTGTGCACAGTCCCCAAAAGGAATATTTTATGTTCAGAACTACATTCTAATTATTCAATGCCTACCTAAAAAACAAAAAAACAACAAACAAAACTAATTTACATGGAATTATGTGGAAAATTCATCTTTTTCATGAGTGATAATAAAAGAAACCTGAGGCTGTCTTCATCAGTGGTTTAGTTTAGCTCAAGGGAGCATTTTCATAGCACATCTGGTTGGCTCACCTAACCATACTCTGGTTCCATCACAGAGCTGCCATAGCAGCAAACCAGACACTTGGGTCCAGAGGACCCACCCAGAAGTAGAAATAACCTCCCCCGGGGGTGTGCAGTGGGCAGTGGGCACTCACCACACTGTCTCACTCTGCACATCCTCTCCCATTGTGCTGCTGCACTTGCTGGTGTCATCAGCTCATGTTTGGTGGTAAATTGAGCCCCAAGTCCACCTATCTCAGCCAGTTCCCTTCCACCTTTGCAGTAAGGGATTGTACTGAGGGAGCAAAGGGAGGAAGGGGCAAAATCTTAGGGAGGTTCGGGTGTTCCCATGGTTTGCAGGTGCTGGAGTGGGTTTCACAATACCCAGCCAGGTCCCCTTCTCTAACAGCTTGGTCTCTGTTCATCTGTCTCTGCTGTCCAGGCTGTTTGTGAGTTTTGCATTAAGCAAACATTGGCTCAACTAAAGGAAAAAATTGTATTGTGTGGGGATGTCAGGAGAGAAGACAAATCCCCACATCTCCTGCTCTCTCTAATAGATAACCTACTTGCTACAAAATCCCTGTTTCTTCTCCTAGGAATCCTGTTTCCAGTTTCAGCTGGAAAGATAATGCATGATTTTGGCACTGCCTTGATTCTTGTTTGCTGGAGAAATGGAAAAGGGACGATCAAAACTCCCTGGAGCTCAGAAAGGCAAAAGGCCTGCATGTCTGCTCCCCTGGGTGAGTAGCAGTGCACCAGGGAAAGTCAGAAGAAATAAAAATTTCCTTAAGCAGCAAGGCAGGAGACTCAATCCCAGGCCTAGGTTAAAAACCGGTCACTGGGGGTCACTGTGAGATGCTGTTGCTCTCTCCCGTTTCCAAGCTGGCACCGCACAGGCTGAACGGGGTGGCCGGGGCTCGGTGTGCTCTGCCCAGAGGCGTTTTCAGCTAAGGCTGACAACCAAAGCCTGTTCTGAATAGTGATACATTTCCTGAGGTACCAGCTCCAGTTTTCCAGTATTTTCAAGTGTGTGCATGACGACTGGGTAGAGAAGCCATGAGCTGACCCATTTCCATTTAATGCAGTAATTAACAGATTGACTGCCTTCCCCTTCGAGGTACCGACCTGCAGTGGCTCCTCCTCTAAATTACTGCAGGTGAAATCTGTAATATCTTCATTTACCACAGTTGTTTGGGGTTTTTTTTTCTGTTGCTATTTCTTTATTTTCATTTTTTCTTCTTCTTTTTTCTTTTTTCCACTTGACCTGCAGATTTTCCAGATTTGTAAAAGAAAATCATGGATTCAGCCAGAGGATAAGAGGGGAAAGAATAAATTGGGATTTTAGGGAAAAAAAGAAAAGTTTCCCTAGAGCCATGTTTGAATAATGAATTCCATGTAATTCTACCAGAGATCCACACAGGGAGTTACACAGGGCAGCATTAGAATCCAATAAGAGATCCTGGGAGATGGCAGGCACCACTGCTGTCTGCTGTCTCACCTCACTGGGAACACTGTGCTGATGGTGGTGACACTTCAAAAGGTGCTGGGGAAGGGTGACAGCCCCATGTCCCTGCCCTGGGGTTGGAGTATTCACCCGTGAGACTGTCAGAGACCTGCTACCCCCTTTCCTTTTCCTGTGGCTATTTTAGTAACAGCCCTTTCATGAAAACAACTCAGTTATTTTCAACACTTCAGTAGAGACTGGGATTTAAGACTTTGGAGTCATTTATAGACCCTGTGTTCCTCTCTGTCTGAAAATATGTATGTATATAGTATATATGAGAACATGGAAAAATCAGAGAGGCTCATTAACCTTCCCAGAGTTAAAGTGGGACTCTGTAGCAGAGCCAGCAAAAGATTTGTCTGGTTTCATATCTTGGCCATGAACCTCAAGGCTAAACTAAAAATATAAAGCAAACAGTCCTGTGAGTTAAAGGATTTTCTGATTTGTTTTCACATTTCTGTGATGTACATAAGGATGACCTGAAATTCGGGAATATGCTTTGTCTACTGGACAGACGGTGAACTGGTCACATTGTGACAGATGAAAGGAGGGAAAACTATCTGTTTTGGTATTACAGGTTTCAATTTCTTTTCCAGTTGATTTTCTATTTCATTTTAAAATATGCAACAATATTCGTGAGAAAAATAATGTTTGTTAGGATGGCAAATGAATTTTCCCAACACTAAGGGTGTGAGAATCTGGGTTTCCTCCTATTTTTTTCCCAATAAAATATAAGAAGGAAATTACTGACCTTTAGAAATGAAAGAGGATTGTTTTCTTTATTACATCAGAAAAACAGGTCCAAACTCTAAATTCCGTTTAAAATCACCTTTCTTTCCCCCATCAGTCTCAAGTCACTGAACCGGTCACTGTTCAGTCACTGCAGCCTGCTCAGAATCGAGACAAATAAAACTTTTACTGGGTTGGTGTCAGAACACTGCAAGACAAAACTTTTTAGAGAAACTGTTTTTTGGACTCATTGTCAGCTTGTGACAGCAAAACCTAGAGATGCCTTCAGAGGCACAGACACTAGAAAGGTGCCTGTGTGGCTTTCCCCAGGATTAAAGCACTACAGACCCTGAAGAAATAGGCACTGGGTATTGCTATGGGATAGGCCCCTTTTTCTGGGGTTTGCAGTGTCCCAGACGTGGGCTGCCCTTTGAGCAGAGCGCGGGCAGGGCGCAGCCGTGCCTGAAATGGAAATGCCATCGGCCGAGGGAGGCAGCGCTCTCTCCTTGCAGCCGGGCGGTGACCACAGCGCTGCTCTCTTGGAAACGCGGCCGGGGAATGAACGCCCTCAGCGCCAGGGAACGCTGACTAACCGGGCATGGCGGGGCACGGTGACTGAGCGCTTCTCCAGAAGGGAAGGCCAGGTCAGGCACTGAACCCAGAAGCTTTCGGGTCACTGGTGACAAGCGGCGTTTGTGCCGTCACCGCACCTTGTTAGGGGCGTGGGAGGGACACGGGGCTGGCAGGCAGAGCGAGAAATGAGGTCTTGGAGTAGGAATAGAAGCGTCGTTTCCTGGGATCTGAGCTGTTTCTAATCACTGGAGGCTTCCTGCTATTATTTCCCTATTGATTACATGTCACAAATGAGACAATAATCCAATTTGGTACCTGGCTAAACCAATATGAACATGATCCTTATTAGTATTAAGTGGCAAGTTATTCCTGATGCAGAAAAATGCATCTAGCCATTTCCTTTATGTTTTTCTTTCCTGTTTTTAGTTCCTTAAGTTTTGCCAGGTGTTAACTATTCAGGATAACATTTCACATGCCCCATTATTTGGCTCCAGGTAAGATGTTAAGAATTGAGATATTAAGAATGTTTCAACTCAAACAGCTCATGAGTCTTCATATGAAGTAGCTGTAGAAAGTTCTACTTTTATTTTTTCTTAAAGCTGTGGGTGAGAAGGCTTTATGGTCTCAAAGTTTGAAAGAATGGTTTGGGAATCACAATAGGAATCACTTGGATGTCAGAGTTGTTCTTTTTGGTTTATTAATTAGAAGCAGACAAAACCTACATCTTCTGAAATTTGTGTATGATAAAATAAATTTTAAAAAAGAAAACAAGAAGAAAAAAAAAAGGAAAAACACCAAATGTATAATCTGCCAGTACTGAAAAATTGTGGGCACTTCTGTACATTTTGCCATGAATGTGGTCTCCCCTGTCAGTGCCCATCTGCAGCCAGTCAGTGTGGCACAACATCTCTCCTCCAGTAGCCCAGTGCAGGAGGATGCTGAGAAAGACCTGCACAACTCTTGGCCACCTGCACCACTCTTGGCCCCTGCTCTGGAGGGGCTGGGGCACGTGATGATTGGCCTGGATCTGGGGACAAGAAAGACCTGGGGGCCAGCAGCTGCAGGCCAGCAGATATTAGATATCTGTGCTTAGGCAAAGGAACCAAACCTCAAGGAGGGTGTATCCCATCCCAGAGCTGGCAGCTGAGAACCCTTTTATAGTCTATGAAACAAGTGGTGTTTCCAGGCTGTTTCATCTGACCTTCACCTAACCCAGGGTGAGGTGATGTGCCCTCTGGAAGTGCCTGATCTGCTCTCCAGGGGACCGTGGCCAGCTCTCTCAGCTGCAGGCTGGGAGCAGCTAAACCTGGTGAAAGGGATCCTGCCAAGAGCCTTTCTCCCAAGGGTCACGCTGGGTGTCCCTGGGCTGTAAGTGGAGGAGGCAGCCAGCTGTCCAGAGGCTATTCCAGGCTGGGACCCATCAGCTGGAACCGTGCCATGGGCATTATTTTGGCCCTGTTTCTGCACATGTGCTCAAGGTCATTTGTTAGCACACAAGCCAGCCAAAGCAAGCACTAGCAGTGGGTATGGGGGAGAAAATGGAGAGACAGTGGCTTGTCCCAGGTGGGACTTGGCTCCTCTCAAGCCATGAAGGTTCATCTCCTGTGGAGCAGAGGTCTGTCCCTCTCTGCCAGGTCCTGACCTTGTGGCAAAAGTGCATTTTTACAGGGAGTCTTTAAAAATTGCTTCATAAATGTTAACCCTGGGAGGGCTATAGAAGTGTTTAGAGCATCTTAGAGCATCTACCCATTAAGAGGGAGACACAGGTCTGTCTTCCCTAAGGGAGGCACAGCTGCCCACATTTCCCCAGCAGCTGCCTGAATGCTGACCTGGAGCATAAAACCCAGCCCTGGACACATTCTCCCCAGACATGTTTTAAACACAGCTTGTTCCAGCGACCAGCAATAAGCAGCTGCTCCTGTGGCCATGTGGTGCTGGGCTGGGCTGTGGGCAGCAGGACCTTCTTGCCCTCTCTAGTTTAGCACACATGAGCTGCCACATCAATACTTGATTATTGCCTCTCTGAGACACCAGTGAAATAAATTCAGTAAACGGGAGCAGAAGCATAAAGGGAACCTGAAACCTGTGCCTGGTTTTAAAAAAAATTCCACAGATATTTTGATCTTAAAGGAATTACTACCCTGGGGCTTATGTACCTCAAGTGATTATTTGACATTGCCTTCATGTCATAAAGGAAGGATTGGCATTTAATTTAATTGAAGTATTTGGGAGTGTTGAGATATTTCTCATTACAGAAGCTGGGGGAACATGAGTCCAGGTGCAGAGTTTCACATGGACAGGCACAATACTTGTGTGATCTGTACTGTTGTGCAGTAAAAATGGCAAGGAGTGACTTGCTGGGTATTACCATTGTTCATTTGCTCCTATAGCCAACTTCCATTTTCCCACAGGAGCAGCTAACAGTAGAGTCTAATAGGTTTTCAAATGTTTCCCTGCTCTTCAGGATAAAACTGCTGGGTTTAGTTAGGTTAAAAGACTCAAGAAATTGCTTCAATAAGCTGAAAATTCTGTTGATAATGAAACCTTGCAGAAACCTTTGCTGCACTCTGCCAATTTAGTTCCTAAACGGAGTAACTGCTCCACTCCTGGGATTTAAAAGAGAAAAGGTCAGGCTGAGATGAATGTGGTCTCTCCTGATGCTAACAAAACCCTCAGCTCTGTGACTGGAGCCACACATCAGCCCAGACCTGGGGAACACTGAACAGCCAGGACACATCAGCACATCCCTGGGATAGCAAATGCCACTGCTGCTGTGTCCTGGGGACTGTGGCAGTGGGTGCTCCAGCAGAGATGCTGCCACAGAGGGTGGCATCACATAATGACCACCTAATAAATGTTTTCTCCTTCAACATCCCTGCTGGGACTCCTGCTTCCTGCCCCTTTTTCATGGCCACGTTCTTCAGCAGATCTGGTTGCCCTCTCCTGGGGAACATCATCCCAACAGCACATTCTCCAGAACTCCCACCTGGGATGGTGAAATCTAAGCCTCAATCGAGGAAAGGTGACAGGGCACTGAGGGGCTCAGATGTGGTGTGGAAGGCACCTCCTGCCATGAGAGGAATGATCCCTCTCAGCCCCCAGCAGTGCTGCCTAATGTCTTCTTGCCACAGACTACTCACATCCTTTCTCTGCTGGCCCAGGACATACTCAGGTGTTTATTAAAAAGCACCTGACAACCCTCCTGGTAGCTGATTCCCTGCAGGACCTCCAGCACTGAGGCCAGTTGGCACAGGGAGATCACACTGCTGTAGGAGTGGAGTGGCCCCCAGACCAGGGGACACCATCAGGGCCAGATCTGTTCCAGAGACCACAAGCCAGCTTGGCATCTGTGAGAGACTGAAATGTTAAGGGTTAATGTCTGAAACAATCAACCATTTCCAAAAGCAGCAGGATGTGCTTTGCTGAGCCCAGGTTTGCATCCCCAGCTGAAGAGGAGAATATCTGTTGGGTGTTTGGTGCTGAAACCTCTGATCTGCACAAGCACAGCCCAGGTAGAGGGGGGTCCGCACCTGCCACTGGGGGATGACCATGACAAACCAACCTTTCTTTAGCAACTCCCTGATTTTTGAGCTAGATAAGAGAAAAGGCTGATAAGAAGCAGATCCACCTCTCAAGACTGCAACCACCACTTTGCATCGTTTCATTGCTAGATCCACAGATGATGATAGCTTTCCTCTCCACTGTCTACTCTTATCCTTTTTTCTCTTACTTTTCCTTATATGTTTTCTTAAGTGATGCTTTTATACTTTTGTACTGTTATATTTCTATAGAGAATAACAAAAACGGGTACATATCTCCTTTCCATTGTAACCAAATTGTTCTAAAATAAACCTAAAAAAATAGATATGCAAATACCAGTCATTCAGTGTCATTTCAATCTAATCCACCCCAAGGGATCTACCAAAAAAGACCACTACAGCATCACAGAAAAAGTCCTTCCAGTGCCTGGCACCCCACGCTGGTGAAGATTGACTTTCCCCAAAGGTCTGAGCCAAGCTTGGGGACTGCAGCTTTGCTGGGGCATTTACTGGAAGTCTCAAAGTGAGGGAAGAGCATGGCAGTTCTCAGAACTCCCTCTTTTCTTGCTACTCTACGTGAGTTTTTTACACATATTCAGTCTCAAGGAGGATGCTTTTGAAATAAATTCATTCCCAAAGTAACTTTAACTTCACAAAGGATGTTAATAAAATCATTACATTCTCAACATGACAAAAGATGACTGGTGAGGACGTGCAGAATAAAGTAAACTCTTTAATGGCATGTGAGCTCAGAAGGAAAGAGCTGTTTCCCATTACACAGACTATTTACCGTAAATGTTAACTTGAAGCAGTTACTTCAATAGTGCCAACCAGGCATTTGTTTTTCTCTGTACAGTTTTGAGTAAATCATGACTAATAGGCCCAGCCTCACTGATAAGTGCACAGAAGGCTCACTGCCCGTTTTTTCCACCAATGTAATCAACTGTTATGGAGTTGCTCCCAATTTGCACCCATTAAGAGGCTGTAACACATGACTGCAGGTTGGCAGGTTATCACACAGCTCCTCAGCAGCAGCAAGTGCCCATGTGTGATGTGAGGCTCTGGCAGCAGAGGTTGGGTGTGACATCATGTAGCTCGCAGTGAAAGAGGATACAGCTGTACCAGATTGCCTCATATCTCCTGAAGGCTGAAATGTTGGTCCAGACAGCCATGACTACTCCCACTGCACATGGGAGGAAACGTGTCTGACTGTCTTCTGTGCAGAATATGCTTTCCATGATTGCCCCTGGCTATTTTAGGATGTTGTCTCCAGTTACATACAGCAGTGCTGGATCCGGCCAAGCTCCATGTCCTGCCATAGATACACCAAATGCTGGAGCCTTGTGCTGGCCAGTGATCACCCAGGTCTCCTGCCATTCAGTTGTGTCAGTAATTCCACACCTGCTGAGGATGTTGGCCTGCAGCCATCAGAGCTGTTTGACACATGGGGTGGCACATGGGATTGCTGTGCACCTGTTGGACGTGCTCTGTGTTTGTCACTGCCTCCCCAGAGATCTCCACCACCAGAATCTTCACCCAGCCCCAGCTGAGAATAAGGATGAGATGTTCCTGCTGAAACCCAGGTGCCCTGCAGCAGCAAATAACAATTTTTGGAAATGAGAAAAAGCAACAGAGGGGCAGAGGGAAAGAGGTTGCACCCCTGTTTGAAGTCAGTCAGAAATCAGCTGCTGTGGACTTAGCCCACCACTTTGACTCTGCAATACCTGTTTCTCAGTAGGCTGAGCCAGCCCCAGATGACCTCCACCTAGAGCCTCACCTTACCATGTTGGTGTTGCAGACCAAAAATCCTGCACTGGCTGTGTGCTTGCCTGCCAGGGACCTTCCACATTAGGCAAACACCCCATCCAATTTAAAAAAAAAAGCCCTTTTTTGTTAAGCTGTAATCTAGAGCCAAAGTATATTTAGTGCTTTTTTTCCCACCTAGATCAGTGGATGCTACAAGCTTGGATGCAAAGAGGAAACAAGAGAAGCAGCAGGTGTGGTGAGGAGGGAGCTGGTTAAGCTCCTAGCAAGCAAGGAAATGGTTGGTAGAGAAACATTGAACTTTGGAATGTTACTGGTAATTAATAGTTCAAAACCTTCAGCAAAATAAAATGTTTAAGGATACGTTATGTTTCATGAAGGTTTTATACATGGCATTTTTTCCAGTGGTCCCAAGTGTTTAATAAATCGTATTTATCTCCCCTTTAATCTTTTTGTTCATGAACTAGCTAAGTGAGGTCAGAGAGAAAGAGTGAAAGAGCACTTTTGGCAAAGGGAAGCTTTAAATATGTCACATTTAATAGAAGTAATAAGTGCACAAAATCCCAGGATTTATAAAGGGCTTTGTGGAGGGAGGTTAATTTGCAACCTATTGGATATCTTTCCCTAATTATCTTTTTGTTGATGATGTTCTTACTTCCTTTACCATATGGATGAGTATTAAGGCATTTCCTCTGCCTTTTAGGGAATGGTTGACACAGTTCACTGCAGAGCTGGGACTCTGGAGCACAGATCAGCCATGGAGAGTGCTGCAAGCTCCATGTCGTGCCAGGAGTGAATCATTAGGGAGAGATGCCCACAGGGACTTGAACTTCTTTTTTCCTGTCTTTGCACTCACAAATTTGTTATAGCCCACAAGATCACCTAAGCAGAGGCATGTCAGATGTTATTTGTGAATCCATGGATGGAGTTGAAACACAGGTTAACATCAAAAATAATCCTCTGGTTTCTAAGGCACCCTTTATCTCTGAAGTATTTGCCAGCACAGCCAGGCCAGGAAAAGTCTCTCTCACATGCAGTCTTTTAAGTGATGATGCTACTTTACCAGGTCTTTTAAGGACTGACACATTTTCCCATAAAACAAGTTCCCAAAGCCTGGAAGAAACAAGTCTATCTTCAAATCTATCTTCTATCTTGCTTCTATCTTCAAAAAGGGCAAGAAGGATAACCCAAAGAACTACAAGCTGACGAGGCTCAACTTTATCCCTGGAAACCATTTCCAGGTACAGACATGACAGGAAAGCCACCAGGAGCAGTCAGTACAGTTTCACTAAGGGGAAGCCATGCTTGACCAATTTTACAAACTCCTATGAAGAAATTACTGGCCTGGACATGGGGGAAGAGGAGTGGAAAGTTTCTACCTGGATGTCTCTGGGGACTTCAGTGCTGTCTTACATTAGATGCCCATAGACAAGGTGTTGATGTGTGGGTGGGTTGAGCAGAGAGTAAAGGGGGATTGAAAACTGGCTGAATGTCTGGGCCCAGAGGGTGGTGACAAAGTTTAGTTGGAAGCCAGTGACTGGGAGTGTAGGGTCTATACTGGGTCCAGTCCTGTTTGACACCTTCATTGATGGTCTGGATGAGGGGGAAGTGTGTACCCTCAGCAAGTCTGCAGATGATACAAAACTGTGAGGAGAGGCTGATGCCACAGGGCCACACTGCCACCCAGAGACCTCAACAAGTGGGAGAAATGGACCAACAGGAACCTCATGAAGTTCAGCAAGGGCAAGTGTGAAGTCCTGAAGCTGAGGAGGGACAGCCCCATGCACCAGAACATGCTGGGGACTGCCCCATTGGAAAGAACCTTATCAGAAAAGGATCTAGGGGTCCTGCTGGACACCAAGTTGAACATGAGCCAGGAATGTGCTTTTGTGGCAAAGAAGGCAAATGATACCATGGGCTGCATTAGACAAAGAATTGCCAGCAGGTGAAGCTCCTTCCACTGTACTCAGCACTTGTGAGGTCACAGCTGGAGTGTTGGGTCCAGTTGTGGCTTCCCAGTACAAGAGAGACATGGACATACTGGAAAGACTCTGGAAAAAGCTCTTGGAAAAGACTGAGGGTTGGCTGGGACTTTTCAGTGTGGAGAGAAGGCTCAAAGGGAATTTTATCAATGCACATAAATACCTGAAGGGAGGCTGCAAACAAGTTAGACCCAAGCTCTTTTTGGTGGTTTCCAGTGACAGGACACGAGGCAATGGGGATAAACTGAAATACAGGAGATTCCCTCTGAATATTAGGAAACAATTTTTTGCTGTGAGGTTGACTGAGCATGGACACAGGTTGCCCAGGAAGGTTGTAGTGTCTCCACCCTTAGCCCATGGTGGTGAAACAGTCACATATTGAGGTATTTTGATGGCCTCTATTGAAGGTAATCTCTTATCAACCCAGCTTCAGAGCTGGAAGTGCAGTGAATTCCCACAAGACCTGATGCCCACCAATAGTGGAGTATTTCTGTGGAAGCCAAGAGGACTGAGGGCAGGATGGAACCTGGGGTTTTACACATCATTTTGGCCATTGTGTGTCCCCAGCATTACCCAGATTTTCATCCTGCATGCAAAGGCTGTTTGTCATCCCAGGCCTCTCCACTTTTCACCCAAGCCACCATGGCTTGTCAGCTCAAACTCAAATCCCATGCTGTGTATCAGTGTACTTATTTCTGTGGAGGAAAGTGAGCAATTTAATTAATGCTGAATTTGAGCTCGTAAGAAAGCAGGAACTCTCACTATCAGATAAAGATTAATGCAGGTCCTGTCCCTTTCTCAAAACTCTCTTCTTGGCTGGTCTGACTCCTTGCATAGATGCAGCCTGCATGTTTGAACAAGGAGCAACTGTTTTTCAGGCATCTTTGGCTCCTGCTGTGCTGAGATCTCCATTGTTTTCTGCAGCACTGTGGTGATTGATAGATCTTACACCCACCTCAGTGCCTGAAGCTCACAAGCTGAGGATGCTGGGCAGGATGGAGCTGGTGAGCTGTGGGGACACCAGTGAGCTGCTCTTTAGCAGCCTTCAGCCATCTAAATTAGGAAAAGGAAGAAGCACAACAATTAACTCTTTCTGAAATTCTGAGACCAACAATTTAAATGCTAGCTGCTACTCAGAACACTGCAATCTGAATAAATGCACAACCATCCACTGGCTCCTTATACTGTGCCCCTGTTACAGCCCAGAGTCAGCTGTGAGCTGGAGGTGATATTTGGTGTTGTGGAATGGGAAAATCCTGAACCCAGGCCACCAAAAAGGCCCATTGTGATACCCACCTACAGACAGTCTGGGGGGACTGTGCTGCTCTCACCACAGTACCATGCTTGAACCACAAAGTGCAGAGAGAACTCCCCTGCCTCCTGCCTTCTTAACTCCTTCTGAGAGAGGAGCCTGGGGTCAGCTGGATCCAGTCTCAGCCTCTCAGTTTGTCAACAGTTTAAATAACTTCCCCTCCCCCCAGTTGAAAGATATCCAATTAGATACATGTACATAAAATGAATTATTTATTATGAAAAATGATTAGAAAAAAGATCTTAACTGAGATTATTTACTACACAGTATAAAAGCTGAAAGTACTAGCAGTGTATAGTGTAATATGTGGACCATATGAAAGGAATTATATTAAAGCTGACAATAAGAAATTGCTATTAAGTAGAGATTCATTTAACTCACCAATATCAACGCTCATGGGCAGGCCTCTTTCTCTTAACCTTGAGGAAAATCCTTGGTGAGCATCCCCAAAACCCAGGGGAGGAATCACCACACACTCCAAGGAGGAATATGTTAGAAAAATCTCCCTGTTTGCAATGGGACTGGACTTTTGTAGTATAAAGTGGTTAACTGCCAGTGATATGTCTCCAGGTCAGCTGTGTCAGCTTAGCATTTTTAGATATAGATGCTTTACCATATCTGCCACATTTTTACTTCAGCATCAGGGTGAGTCAGACTGGTTTTGGCATAACTCAACACCAAAAACAGCCCCCTCATGTCCACCACTGGTAGCCTTGTTAACAAGGCATTGTTAGTGTTGCTTGACCATATTCCAGGGCAGAGAATCCTGCTACACTCCACCCCATGACTGCAGTCAGTCACCTTTACCTCATGAAGTGGTAATGCAGGTACCTCTTGCCTCCATGCCATGAAAGTGTCCACTGTATATGTGTACATTATTGTTAAATATATTGACATACATCAATCTCCTAGGTTTTACTCTTTTATCTTTTAACTTAGATAGTTTGAAATAGTGTTAGCTATATTATAATCATACCTTATATTTTTACATACAAAATTATTATAAAAATCCGTTATAATTTAGTTAATAATATTAAATGGAGCACACTATAGAATTAGCTATTGATTCTGGCAAGAAACACTGTTATTATTTTAATTTATGTACTTCTGGAATAGTTAGTATCCTCATTTGTTTGATTAGGTACCACACTTACATATAAAATATATATAAAATGATTACTTATAGAAACCAGATTTCGATTAATAACAATATTATAATAACAGGGTGTAACAATAAATTCAGAATGCCCATTGTGGTTGGGGATCATCCAAACAAGTCATCATACAGTGACATTCTCTATCCCTTTTCACTCTCTCTAGGACAACAGTGTATTTTTCCACATCATGATGGACAGTGATTAATTTTTTCAATTATCCAATTATCTTTTTCAAGTTGTAGAAGTTTGAGTAGATCAGTGGAGCTATTGTACACCACAATGACACAAAGACTCTGACTTCAGAAGACTGAAAAAGTGACTCTTTTATTCTTGGAAAATGTTTCTTTTTTATACTATTTTACACAGACCAATTCGATTGGTGACAAGAAGACAAACCTCTTCCATCACATTGGTCAGACCAGAGGGACATCAAGAAGGAGTCCCTCCTAGGGAAAGAATGTAAACATTCTTGCTGTTACCAAAACATGTCTCTTGTTTACAGAAAGTTTCCTGGGAAAGGAATTTCGGAAACCAAAACATGTCAGGCACGAACCAGGGCTACAGATCAGGATGTTCCAACAGTTTTTAACCAGGGTAATGTTCATTCCCATAGGTGCTGATCCATGACAACACCACCTTCAAGTTGTAGAGGGATCTTTGTAGGCAGGTACATACTGGCCCATGAGATCTGGTGTGTTTGCAAGTCCACACTTCAGCAGCCTCCAAGGTGTTTGAAGGATATTATATCCACTGTAGTGTTCCAGGTGTTACCATCAGGATGATGACCAGGAACAGCCATTGAGCTGTAAAATAAAACAATATATATCTTGGCAACTGTGCCAGATGGGATAGGTTAATTTCCTTAGTTCAGAATGTGGGAATTATCCATGAACTGGTTCTGTGTTGGTGACTATTAGAGTCAGTAGCCACCCAGACAAAAGGTCCTTGAGTGTCCATTAGTGTCCATTGGCATGAGCTTTGATCCATCCTATGTGGATTGGTTGGGTTTGAGCCTGTACAAATAATCACTTCCAATCTTCCTTCTGCCACACCTCTTTTCCACCTACCTGCCAAACTAATGTTTTCCATTGACACAACCACTGACACCAGCCCAGATTGTGTAAGAATCAACATATATTGTCTTTGCTTTCTGTCTTACTGCCAGCAACACAGCTTTTAACATTCTCATCTGTGCACTTCCCATTCTTCTACTACTTCCATTCCTGTCTGAATGTTAAAAGCAACTGCTCTGTATTTCTATTTACCATCGGTGTGCTTGGCTGACACAACAAATCAGACATCTTTAACTTCAGAGTCTGATGTAGATGCAGGGGCATCAAGTACAGGACTAGGTTTATATGGCTGTTGCAAAGCTACCATATTTGGGGTCACAGCTATGTAATTTTGCAGGTTTTGTTGTCCCTTCAGTTATATTCATCTGATCCTTGAGTCCTGAGACACACAAACCATTTGTGTACTGTTGGTCTTTGTGCAATCCCATCTGGTGAAGCACTGCCCTTCTTAATACTGACTGACAGGTTAAAAAGTCCTTGAACTTGCACAGGTTGATGCTGTTGAATTTTTCTACTTGTGTAAGAGCTCATGTCAGAGATAATAATCCCTTTTCCCAATCAATATATCTCTTATCGGTATCTTTCAATGCTGTGGAAATCAACCTTAATGGTTGTTTGGGTCCACATGGACTTTTCTGGAACATATTACAATAAGTCCCATGTTCAGCAAAACCCCATTTAACTACTATAGGATCACTGGGATGAACAGGACCTATTGCTTGATATGTTTTTCACTCTTTTATCAGTGTTTGCAAAACCTGTTTGTGACTATCAAGCCACTCCCAGGTCTATTTTTATCTTATTAAGGTGTGCAATGGTCTTTCTATTAGAAAAAATCCAGAAACATTTCTCCAGTATCCTAAAGTACCCATGATGTTTTGAAGTTCCTTTTTAGTAGTAGAAGTGGATATAGCATCCAATTTTATAATTGTTATATCTGGGATTGCAGCCTGACCAGCAACCCACCAGGTTCCTGGGAATTTTTACCTCTTTAGAAGGGCACTGTTATTTAGTAGGGGCATTTCTATCCCCTTATCGTTTAATTTATTCCATATAATCTGTGCTGTTGCTCTCACTGCATCTTCTTCACCTTCTATCAACATGTCATTTGTGTATTGATAGATTTGTAAGCTTCCCAGGATTTTCATTTGTTGAAGGAGTTCAGCTAAAGCATTGTGTGCTGTGGTAGGTGAATACTTATACCCTTGGGGCAGGCAATTAAAGTTGTATTGTGTTCCCTCCCAAGTGAATGCAAATTTGGGTTTGTCTTCTTCCTGAGGCAGAACCATGAAGAACATGTCTTTTATATTAAAAACTGCCATCCATTTATGTGCAGCT
This sequence comes from Argya squamiceps, assembly GCA_037834095.1. Taxonomy (NCBI): domain Eukaryota; kingdom Metazoa; phylum Chordata; class Aves; order Passeriformes; family Leiothrichidae; genus Argya; species Argya squamiceps. The sequence continues at coordinate 103,553,030 of JBBMKD010000145.1, read as the reverse complement.
GCTTGCAGGGCAGCAGTGAGAGTTGCAATAGTTGGGACAGCTGCAGTGAGTGTTTCTGTGTTAGCATTAAGTTGTCGATGATCAGTTGTTAAACGCCAGCTCCCATCTGGCTCTCTTAGCAGCCAAACAGGATTATTTTATGGGGAATGTGTCCTAAATATATTACCCCTTTGTTCTAAATTCTTAATTAATTAATTTACCCTTTTGTTGGCTGCAGGAGGAATAGAGTACTGCTTGATATTAGTCACAGCAGAAGCAGGTAAAACTGGAGAAATTTTTAATAGATTAATTTTTTTTTATTTCAGGAAATTTACTATATGGAATTTTTGTGAGCCCAAATGACCAGACATACCCATTGGGCAATTGCCAAATTTTCCTTTAAGAATATCATATCCTAAAATGTTTTCTTCATGATCTGCAATTGCAAATGTTTGTGAGGCCATTCGTTTTTCCTCAGATAACCATAAACAGACTTTGGCAGTATAACATATAGCAATTTATTCATTGAACCCTCTTCCTCATAGATAAATTCTTTCTTTTAAAACTCAGGTTTAATTTTTTAGCATCTCTGGGGATGGTCAGAGATAGCTGAGCTCCTGTGTCAATTAAAGCTCAAAGTTTTTTTTCTAGGTCCTACTGGTAAGTAGATAACAGGTCAGCTCTTACTGGACCATTGGAAGAAAGGGATGCTCTGGGTGTTAGTGCCCAAAGTTCATCCAGCTCTTAGAGGTTTTCCTTTTGTGTTTCAAAAGGGTTGCAGGTGTGTTTTTCTTGTGGAGGCTTTTCGATACCTGTTTCCCTCCTGCTCTGTATCACTTTGACTAAATCTGCTCTCCTGCGTTGGGCTGTTCCCTGAGGGCGGCACGGGAATTCCCAAAGTCACTGCAGTCCTCCACAGCTCATTTTGCTGGTCTCGCCAGCGAGCAGGAGGCTTTGATTTTTCTTTTCTTCCGGGCAGGTTCTGTTTAAAAGTCCTCATCCCTTTTTCAAGAGGTCTCTGCATTCCAGAGTTTGGGGTCCCTTCAGTAACCCGAGTTTGCTCTCCAGAACGATTTTCCCAGCCCTCTTCTCTTGCAGAGTTCACCATCTGCCCACATAGGGATAAGTCTCCTTGAGGCTTGTGGCTCTTGTAAAGCTTCATTATGTATTACATCTTTTCCGATTTCATCTCATCGCTTCACTAAATACATTTTTAGTATTGTAGGGGCTCCTTTTAGCAGAGGTCTTAATAAACTGGGGTCCACCTCTGCAGAGATTGGAATGTCTGGGTGTGCTTGTCTGTGCATTGCCTGCAGGCAAAGTTACCTTTGTAACAGCGGCAAACATTTCATCAACCGACCTTAAGGGTATGGAAACTGGCTCTCCTCTGTCTCGAATATCTATTCCTCCTGCCCAATATGCAACGCTGCTGGTTATTGGATGGGTTCATTGGCAGGCTCTTGTCCCAGATTTAATGTGACTCTTCTACCCCAGAACCCAGGCCTCTCAAACCCGTCCAGAAAAATTCCATCTCCCCCGGAGAGACTCCTCTCCACAAATACTCAGTTTCTGACTCCCCTGGTTTTCGTTTATATTTTTGCCTTACATTTATCCATTGCAGGAGATCCCAGGGAGTAGTTCTGGTCCTCTTCCTCCTCTGACTTCCTTGAGATCCTTCAGACAACTTTGGGTTTAATTATGGGACTCCTTTTTAACTCTGGGATCCCTTCTTCTCTAACAGGTGGGGGTTTAATTTTTTTCAATGGAATCCCATTCAACCTCATCAGCATTTTCATCAGGGTTTTCTCAATTGTCACCACCCCCATCCTCAGGTGAAACTATCAATTCTTGTAAATTTTAACAACAATAGGATTTGTTAGTTTTAGTAATATCAATTATAATTATCATTCCAAGATTTTTGCCTTTTCCTTAGATTCTTTTAATTCTTTTTCTTTAGATTTTTTCAATCGGTCATTTTGATACTGTAGAGAAAGTTCTACAAGTTTTCTTTCTTCTATTTCTTCTCTAAGGTTATTACTTTCATTTAGCATTTGTTCTCTCCATTGCCATGCGGCCTTTAAGCATAATCCCAGTGCATGACAGATAATACCCTTTCTTTTTTTATCTTGTTGTGGCTGGACTATGAGCTTCAGACAAAGAAGAATAATTATTGAAGAATTATTGAAGAATAAACTGCTGCTGAGCAACAAGGCACAGAGAGGACTCCCTTGCCTTCTAAACTCTTTCTCAGGGAGAAACTTAGGAGTGGCTGGAACCAATGTCAGCCTCACAGTTTGTCAATGGTTTAAGCAACTTTGTCCCGCAGAACTGAAAAGTGGCAACTCAGATATATTTATACAAAAGTTATTATTTATTATGACAAATGATTAGGCAAAAGATCTTAATCAGAATTATTTACTACACAATATGAAAGCTAAAACTATTGGCAGTGTACAATATAATGCAGTGCACTACACTAAAGCAATTATATTAAAGCTAGCAAAAAGGAACAATTTTTAAGTAGAGATTGCTGTAACTCACTAATATCAACACTCATGGGCAGGCTTCTTTCCCTTAACCTTGAGGAATTATCCTTGATGGGCATCCCCAAAACCCAAGGGAGGAATCTCCATACACTCCAATGAGGAGTATGTTAGAAGAACATATGTTAGAAGAACCTGCCTCTTTGCCTCTTTTATACTATAAACACAGCCTATTTCCCCTTTTGGAAAGAGGTGATGCAGGTCCTGTGCTGCCCGGGGCTCCCCCCACACCCTCCCGAGGCTCTGCTTGCTCCTTTCTCTTCCAAGTGGGACTTGGAAGATGTGACAGAGCAGTGGAGCCGGCTGGGCCCTACTCTGCTGTGCCTCCAGAGTGATTGACTGTCAGCCATGTCTGCTCAGGTCAGCTGTGTCAGATTAGCATTTTTAGATGTAGATGCCTTACCATATCTGCCACATCTTTACCTCATTATCAGAATGAGTCAGACTAGGTTTAGCTGTAATTCAACACCAAAAGCAGCAGGACTGCCCCCTCTCACTTCCTCCCACCTCCCTCCCCCAGTCCACCACTTGCAAATAGGGCATTATTCGAGTTCCTTGACCACATTCCAGGGCAGAGCATCTCACCTCAGCAAGGACCTCCACTGGCCAAGGAGCAGCTCTGAGGACACAGTCCCTGCCAGGTGTTCAAAGGCCAGGCTGGATGGAGCAACCTGGTCTACTGGAAGGTGTCCCTGTCCATGACATGGGGATTGGAACTGGATGGTCTTTGAGGTCCTTTCCAGTCCAAGCTGTTCTATCATTCTTTGATTATTGCTGTCTCTGGGTCTTTGGCTGCTATTTTCCTCCTGCATTCCTGCACCCATAGCAATGAGGACTGATACTGATGACTGTGATGATATTGAACACCCTACTCCTCTCACTCCTCCCCACAAAAAGAAAATTAAGTGTATGAGACAGATTCTGGTACCACCAAGTACTGCTGTGTGCTGTGGCTGGACTCACCAGCAGGGTTTGAGGGATGTCAAAGCTCTCTCTGATCTCATCATCATTACCACCACCTCGACAGCCAGTCTGGCTGGAGAATCTGCAGAGGAGCAGGGTACTGGAGCCTTCCTCCCCCTCTGTTCGTCAGACCCCACTTAGGGAATGGCTGAGGCCAGGGAGGGGACTGCGCTTCCCCAGCATTTGCAGAAGAGCTGCATGGAGCCAAGTTCAGGAGCTGAAGGAGCAGTTTGGTCACACAGTCCTTTTTCAAACACAACACCCTGCACCACTGAGGCATTACCCCTCTGAAGGCAATGTGCAGCACACATGCAGCAGACACATGCATCTGCAGTCACTCTCATGCCTGGTAGCCCTGAGAGGCTCAGCAAAGCTGCAATACTCCCTCTTTTCTGCTCCATCCCTTCTGTTTCTCCTCAGGAATACAGCCAAGTCCCATTACTACCTGAAAGCAAGTAAGACCTTATTTTGTAACTCAAAAAGCAGTGAGAGGATTAACTCTTCTCTAATCCTTCTTTTCTAAGAGAGACTGAATCTCCTTTTCATCAGGCACACTGCAGTTTGACTGCCTTCACCTTGACTTATCCTCTACTTCAACATGCTTTATACTCAATTTTGTTTCCTTTTCACCTCCTGTAAGTTTCTGCTGTTGCCATGACTTTTCAAATATGCTATCTGCCTTCAAATGGGTCTCATTTCCTCTTGTTGAACTGTTTGAACTTTCAGTAGGGACTTATTAAGCCAAGCTTTATTAACATCACATAGCACAGAACTAAGGGACAGCCTCGATCTCAGCACATCACCATGAGACATTGGATTCAGGAGAGTGAGGAGCAATTGCCACTCCTGCTCCGAAAGCAGCAGTCCTGACATACTGAGTGCTAAAAAGTATACAGGCATAGCTGGTTACCTGAGTACTGCCAAGTTCTCTGTAGAATCCACAGGGAGAGACCAGAACTTCCAGAGGATAATTCAACCTTCTTAAGAGATCTATTGTTTTCTGTTTGCCTTCATTTTCTCAGTCTTATCTACCTTCCTAAAAATTTCTGCAGAATTGTAGTTTCATTCAAGGTGGCATTTAAGGTAAAATATCCATGCAAATTAGATAAGTTCTGGATCGTTTGATCCCTTCCCAATTTCTGAGCAAACACTGCCAGCCATTTTCAGAAGTGCCAACACCTGATGAAAAAATCACTGTTATCCTTGCTGTTGCAGACTTCTTGTCTCCTGAGATGTAAGCACACAGCCAGCATTATTCTACACCATTTAAATAATCTCATTTCATAGGTAATTTACATCAAGGGAAAGCATATCAACAGGTGTTTTAATATCTGAAAATATAATTTCCAGTTTGGAAAAATGAGATCTTTGGGAAGTGGCATAAGGAAAATGTCATAAATCTCATTAATGTCAACTAAAGTGCAGTTTACAATGACTTTTGGGCTTAAATTAATGAAATACACAGTTGTGGGACCCAGGCAACTTTTGGAGGTGACACATAATACCAGGCTGGTGACACTGCCTCATGTTCCCCTCAACAGCAGCCACACATGCATGCCTGGCACAGGTGTGTAGCTGTCAGCAGCATTCACCATAGTGCAATGTCTGTGCTCAGGAACAGACAAGCCAAGCTCATATTCAGTCTCTGCATGAGAGTAGTCAGTTTTCACTTGGGGAAAAATCCTATTTTCTCTACTTCCTTTGTCCCCTACTCCACAGAACTTGCACCCACAGCTTCTGTGTGCAGGAATACTCTAACCCTCAACAGTATGAGGTTATTTCAGATGAAAAACCTCCCCACGAATCCCATGGGGTTATAATTTTGGGAGACTTGGGAGGCTTGTGAATGATGGAGGTCTTCAACCCACTGAGGTTGGAGGGAGGAAAATGAGAATACATTGGCATTGTCAGGGCTGAGGGGTGAGAGCCTTTCCCTGTTACCTTGGTAGGAGGTTGTCCTGTCCCTGTGTGATCCATGGGGACAAGGATGGAGTGGCCAACAACAGGGTTAGTTCTTCTGTTAAGGCAATTTGCAGTTTATCCTCAGTTATCTCAGGCAGAAATGGAATGTGTCCCAAGAGGGCACAGCCTTGCCTACCTATTTAATTACTGCACAGGGATGTGCTTCAGGCAGCTTTGTGTCTGTGTCTCTCTCAACAGGTGGTTTCGTACAGCATCAAAGCAAAATCAGTGACCAAACTCCAACTCTCAGAGCTCTCCAAGAGCCAGCTGCCACCTCTGGATGCACAGAGTCATTGCAGTATTGCCTTGCCATGTCCCAAGAGACACACAAATATTTGCCACAGATAGAAGATCTCAGGACACAAGGCCACATAAATCTGGGCTGCACAAAAAGACCTGTCAGCCGAGCCAGGCTGCTGCAATGGACCTACAGATCCTGACATTTGCTATTCCAGGACAAAGCAGCCACAAATGCTCCATTTAAATTCTGGCTTTGAAAGGCTCCTATTTAAATCCAGACAGACGCTGCTGAAGCCAACACAAGTGGCACAAAGACACAGGGGTGCCTGGCATTTTCCCATGTGATGCTCCAGTCACCCCCTCAGAGTATGTGAAACCCACTGTCCCATTTACCAGAAATGGTCTGGCGGGGCTGAATTGGCCATGACTATTTATGGAAAAGGCCTCTCAACTCAAAGCATCCTCCAAAAACATGGCACACAGGAATGTGCTTGTCCCCAGAATGGGGTTCACTATCCACTGTGCTAATGAATGCAGATGGCAGAGCTGCCTCTCACCCTGCTAAATTGCCCGTGAAGATGAGTATTTTATTTTCTGGGCTCAGGGAGGCACAGAAAGAAGGTGTGACACTTCTCATGCCAAGAAAAAGTCCTGTGCCCCCCTTGCTCACAGAGAGTATGCTGGGGGTGGGACTTGTGGTGGGACTGGACTGGATCCCATAACAGCAACTGCTCCTGCCTCAAGGTTTGCAGAACAATAGTCCTTTCAGTTAGTGATTAAACAGTATCTCTGCAACTCTGATTGGTTTTGGTTTGCAACTGGCATGGATAGTGGTTTCTTGCAAATTTTTCTTCTAAATCGGTGTAAAGTGTTCTCTTTGAGAACATCTTACTGAGCTATTTGTATTGAAATACTTTGTTCTTATTGAGCTGATGACCCAGCCTGCCCGAGAATAGTTTGATTTCTATTCACTTATTAATATGCCTAAGTAAGTATTGCAAACAAAGGGAAGATGGGTAAAGGCACTACCAAATTGATGAATTGATTGTGGACCTCTTCTGCCTTCAGTCCTCAGCTGTTGCAGCACAAAAGCTAAGCTTCCCTGTGAAATTGAAACATAAGTGTCTGTGTTGTTTATGAGACTGTTATCCTCAAAAATCAGAAGATGATGACCAAAGCTGAAGGAAGGACAGACTCTCCCTCATATCTCAACATGACAGAACTCAGACATGAGGAGGAGGTAAGGATCACTACTGAACTTTAAAGCCTAAAAATACCTCAGTCAGAGCCTTTGGCCCTTAACACGGTCAAGCCTTGTAGTAAGAGAAAACAAAAGGGCAGTAGGAACTGGACAAACTTGCCAAGTGTGGTTGGAGCAGAGATGCAGGGGTCTTCCTGCTGCCAGTGCTGGGAGCAGTTGAGATTTACAGCCTCCCCAAGGCATCTGTGCTTGCAGGGACAGAGACACAGGATGGCTGGGACAGGGAGAGCACTGGGCTCTCATCTGCCTTTGCACTGCAACTCTGAGCAGGAGTAAGTCCCAGTAATGGCCCAGAGGCTGATATTAGAGAGTGACACATGCTTGCTTATTTGCAGTGGTACCTGATGCCTGGGCAGCTAGAGGATTTTTAAAAATACTGTGGAAGGTACTAGAGAGATAGGTGCTCTCTGGTTTTCACTCTGGTCCTTCAGTTGCAGGCTCAGGAGAGGCTGCTTCACCTGGAACTTGGTTTTCTGATCAGTGAAAGTGTTTATCAAGACTAGATCCAAGGCTTTGTGCTGTGAGGTCAATCTAATAGAGGTAAAACCATTGCTGAGAATCAAAAAAAGAGCCTGAACTGAAGTAGGTTCTTTTTATTTACTGAAAATGGGCTTTTCATAAGATGATCAACCCCTAGTGGCAGGCTGGGGTGGCAAGTGCCCTGCCAGATGGGAAGTGCCTGGCCCTGGCACCAAAGCCCACTGACACCTCTGGTCTGTGAGCAATGCCTGGACCCCCACCAGCAAACATCCCAGTGCCTGTGTGTCCCAGTGACCTGCACCCATTGCTTCCCAGAAGCCTTTTAACACACTTAATCTCCTTAGCCAGGAAGACAGCTGGGTATGAAGTTATGTGTTGAGCAGCCCGGAGCGGGAGGTGTCCTGTTCCCCAAGATGCTGGCAGAGAGCATTGTCCCTAATGACTCCCTGTGGGAAGGAGTAGAACATGCTGACCCAGAGCAGGCAGCAGGCAGGACAGCAGTCCCTGGAGAAGATTATTTTAGTGTTTTCAAAGCCATTAAGCTTTGGAACCAAAGCTTAAACTCAGTCAGTACCAAAATTTGATGGGACAAGAAGTGCATCCTGCTGGCAATGCAAATTAAACTATTAATGGATTTTCTGCACCCTGAAAAGTGCAAAATAATGTATGAACACAAGGTCTTAAAACCAATCTGGTCTATTTCTTCCACATAGCCAACTTTTTTCCCCCCCCAAAAATATTTAATTTCCTATTACCACAAGAGAGTAAAGTTTAGCGGTGGTTAGAATAAGCTTCCCTGATTCACTTTTAGCAATCCTGGCTAAAGCCTCCTTGCACAGAGAACATGATCTAAATTAGCAAGAAGACATGAGGTTTTTCTTCTGAAAGCCTGTGTGCATTCCAAGCAAGTTTTAAGAGCACTTCCAATGCTAGCTCTTAAGAGAGACTTTATCACACTGAGATTAGAGGATTAGAATTTAAAGAGTCCCTAGACGAGCCTAAAAATTTACAAAAAAAGGAAAGAAATATATTAGAAGAAAGAGAATAAGAAACGATCCATTGTGAATGTGGCAGTGTCTGTTTCTAAAAATTGTAGAAGACAGTGATGTTCAACACAGCCTGATACAACTTTTCTTCCTTTATCCATTATGATTTGAGAAAGAGAAAGCATCCAAAATGAATTTCATCTATCTGGATTAAGTGGGCTGTGCAGGAAGTTCTGTTTTCTGGCGTTTAATGGTAGGGATCACACAATGTGCATGCTGCCAGCACAGCCCTTGGCATAAGCCTTGACTACCTTTCAGCAGGAAATCCTGCTCCCCCCGGCAGTCACTCTGCCCAGGGACACAGGGCATGTGTAAAAATGCATAAGAATAAGCAATTTCAGCATCGTGATACAGGATTCTTGATAGCTGAACCTGTTGTTTGTTGATGGGATCAGATTAGAGGCTTAGAGTCTGCCTAAGTGAAGGAGGTGTTTTTTGGTAACTCCTGGTAAATCCTGCAAGTGCCTCGGGAAGCCTTCAGGCAAATTTGACTCTGTTCCTGGTACTACTCTTCTTCCAGGCTCTGTTCAGCAAAGTAAGCAGCTACATAAATATATACCCAAAGCAGGTAGGTAATGACAGCTCTGTAAATTAAAAGGGTCTTTTCTGCCTTTCTGAATCTGGCTGGTGCCCAGGATAGACAGTGTCCTGTGGGTGTAGGAACTGAGCTGCAAGGGGCACAGATGCTCTTCCATAGTGAAGTCAGGCAGTTTGCATCAAGAGGATTTTGCCAGGGCAGGACTGTGAACCTGGGATTTAAAACATGCTCCTGGTACCTCTCCTGCTTCCAGATCTCTTCTGCTGATATTTGAGTGCTGGAAAAGGAATTGGGCATGAAGAAAACTTTCAAACAGAAAGGGAGAACATCATCCAGCTGCGTCTTCCCATGATGACCTCCCATGTAGGCACCATCTAACACAGTTGACAGTAACAGCATTTATCTCTTCTTGGCCAGTTTCAAGGCAGGAACAAACATGTTTAGACCCTCCCTGGTGAAGACTCATCTAACCTGGAGTGTATGATCCCCAGTACAAGAGATTCAGGAACTCTCCAGGACTCTCAATCCACAGCCTCAGCATTCTATAGTTAGAAATATTTCCCTACTCTCATACAAATATTGTTTGTGGCAGTTCCATCAAATATGTTTTCCTAGTGCTACCAGGCAGACAGAAAAAGTCACTTGCTCTCCTCCATCCCACATTCAGAGACTGCTGCATGCTCCTCTCCCCTCCCTACTCTCTTTTTCAGAGGAACTTTTCTGTCAGTCCTCCTGACTCGTGTTTCTTAAACCTCTGCCACAGCTGCCCATCCCAGACAGCAGCCAAGCTTTCTTAAACTGGATTTAGTGCATAAACCCAAGACTTATCAACAAAGAGCAGAGCAAAACTACATCTTGTGATACTCTTACCAATACAACTCAGAATGCATTTTCCCTTTTATTTAATTCATTTTCCCTTTTATTTCACATTTCATCTTCTATCTAATAAAACTTGTGCTTGGGGATATTTGGGATGGGATTTGTTTTTTATTTGTTTGGTTGGTTGGTTGGTTTTTGGGAGGGTGTGTTGTTTTCCTGCCACATTGGTATTTGCCACATTGGTATGTGCACATTTCAACACCCCTTCCCAAATTCAACATTTTGTTTCATTCAACCTTGCTAGTTATACTTTTCCACAGGAAAAGCATATTGCCCTGAGCCCTGCTGCATACCTGAAGTAGATTTGAAAACTTCCCTTGAGAGGCTTCATCCCTCCACAAATTAAAGTGCATCCTTTACTCCATCATGAACTCAAAGTGAAAAAAAAATAGACTAAAACACTGCAAATATTTAGAGAGCAAACTATGCACAGCTTGCCCTTCAGTGACATATGCCAAGCAGCCACCTTGTTGTGATTTAATCTCTTTCACATTCTCCTAGATTGTATGTAAGAACATCATCTGGCCAGGACAAAAGCATTTCTGAAGTCATGATACAACATAGCAGCTACTGTTACCCTGTTCTCAGGACATGTTATCCTGTCAAAGAAAGGAGTCAGGCTGGACTCATGTGACTTGTTCCTGAAAAATCTACTACTGTTATATCTGCATTTTATCCTGCTGGTGCTTATAAAGTTGTAAATAATTCACAGAGTCCTGCTAGGTACCAAAGCAAGTCTGACTGGTCTGGCTTCTCTCCATCCACAACCTTCTCCCCTTCCTTCTGTTGTTTGCTCTTCTCTGGCCTGTTGGGATCTCCTACCCTCATTTTGCACTCAAAAATGATTGTTAGTGTTTCAAGGGGTGCTTCAGCTGAACCCTCACTTACCCTTGGGTGATTGTCATCTGCCTCTCATGGCTTATCTAATTTCTCTAATTTATGTCTTACATTGAAAACATGTAACTGATTTAAACATTTCAGCACTGAGAAAACTCCAGGAAAATACTAAATGATAGTTATGCTTTGATTTATCAGTCTGCTGACTCAGGAGAAATAATGGCTGTTTTAAGCCCCATACTTTCACAGGTACTTTCAAATCCAGATAAACATTAGATTTATTTGCTCTAATGATAACAGTTTATAACCCTGTTTGGAAGATAACAGTCTTGTTGCAAAGAAATAATGAAAGATCAAATTTCAATTTCCTCTTATATAACTGTGACTCCTTCAGATGCTACTCTTTATCATTTATAATGCCCAAATCTGCTGTATTTTTGTTTTAAAATACTAGGTTTTTAACCCAATAGTAATGGAAGTTCATAATTTTGTTTCTCAGATCACTCAAACTGTTACCATGGAAATAATTCTATATGGAGATGGGTCAAGAGAAAGTAATCTTTCAGAGAAGATTGCTACTTGTAAAGCACACAAATTATAATAATTTATTAAAGGCATAAAGTAGTCAGTCTGAAAACCTATGGAAATATAATAATTCAATCGAACTGCCAGATCTTTCTCTCCTGTGCATATCTTCTACACTATTGTTAGAAATCCATCACTAATTAACCTCTAATATGGTTTTCCAGGACACAGCCCAATTGGCCACTGAAAGTATTTTGCAAAGGAGATGGGAAGGGGTTGATGTTGGATAAAATAAAGAGCATTGTTCTCACTCTTGTTTGCCACTTCAAGATAAATGTGACTTCTCCTGGATATAGAATCCTTTACCTTTATGCCCTACTGTAGTGCTGTGAGAAGGTTTGCAATGCTTAATCCCTGTCTCAGATGTGGCTGCACATCCACTGTGAGTATTTTATCTCCAGGAACATCATCTCAAGCTCAGTGAAAAAAAAAAAAAAAAACAAAAAAACAACAAAGATCTTTGTAAAGAAAACATTGCTTTTTTGAAGTTCAACATGGATGCAGATACCAGCTGAATTATCAACTATTTTGGCATTGAAACTGGATTTTGTGCTGAAGTAAGGAAATCCCATATTAATGTCACCAAGGAAAGACCTGATGACTTTGTTGTAAAACAAATGCATTGCAGAAGTTTCATTTTACTTTGCTTTTGTTCTTCATATTATTTCCCCTGTGAACACTTGTGGTGTATCTGCCATATTGGTGTCCATGAGCTGTATTTGCAGAGAATTTCCTGTCTCACTGTCTCTTCCCTGTACAGTGTTTTATCTGGGCCCAGCTACATTTTTATCTGAGATCTCTCCAGTGCCCTTCAGCCAAGACTGACCAAGGTGTTATGTTTGAAATGAGCTGCAATAAGAGATTGCCAAAAATTCTTCCCATTTCAAAGACAGCTGAAACTAGATGGATTTATTGTGTGATTTGCTCCTGGCTATCGATCCCACTCTACCAGAAGTGGGTTAAAATCCAAAGCACCCAAATCCAATGTTATCCTTCAATTCAACTTCTAATGTCTTGTCATTTCAGTTTCCAGGGTGACCCATGAATGTGCAATATCTATTCTCACCTAAAAACTCTGGAGCACAGTGAAAGGGGAATAAAACTTCAACAAAGTTACAAAATACAAAAGAAGAAAAATGACAAAATAAGACACAGTGTCCCTGGATAGCAGGATTAACCAAAAAGATATGAAAACTTATGATTAATGTCACTAGAAGAGGTGGTTTTTCCTTGAAGAAATGATATAGAGGAAAGTATAAACTGAAAAAAATGTAATAACAGAGATATTGGGCCATTGTTTTCAAAGCTTAGAAGAACAGACTTTTACCTAAAATGGTGGTAGGATATTTAGAGAGAGAAATACAGTAAAATCAGGAAGTCTGTCAGATAAATCTTAAAATAACTTGTGAAGGCTTTGAGCCTCTTGGTATTGACAAGGCATTAAGTGCAGACAACATCCGCCCAAGGGTGCAAAGGGAAGTGGGGGTGGGATGGAGAGAAGTCCAGCATATTTTTTTTCCAAGGTCACACATCCCCCCACACCCAGGGCAGACCAAGTAAACACAGATGACTCAAAGGCGCCAGAAGCTGCCAAGACTGTTCAATAGCAGCAGTGGAGAAAATCCCAAAGTTTGCAGAATGTTGGGAAGGGCTGCAGAAGGGAGGATGCTTGCTACAAGAAGGCAGATCCAGGCTTTCTGCACCCTTGCTTAGCAGCTCCCAGCTCTCCCCATTAAAGGTGTAAGAAACACCAGTAAATCACTTCTAGCAGAGATGTACAAATGTTGGCATGAATGTGCTTCTCCTCTCTGCTTTTTCATTCTGCTCCTAGCAGAGGGAGGTCAGAGTGAGTGACAGCTCACAATATATACACTTCAGCTTGGGAAATTTCCAAATCTGGGAAAACCCCTGAGCATTTCTTTCAATCTCACTGAAGTCAAAGAAGAAGACACATATAGTAAGAGTTTTATAAAAATTCCCAAATTGGATCCCAGATTAATTTAGTTGTTGACTTTTTAATCAAACAAGCATTTCTGAACTAATCAACAAAGAGATTTATTACTAATACGGATTTACCACACAGTTTCACTTTTTTTTTCTCCCAGATGATTAGTTATTCTGACATGACAAGTCTGAATATAGACGGTCAGGTTTAATAACAGGTTACCTCAAGCATGCCCTAGTGTTCCTATTTTCCAATTGCTTTTTCCTTTTATGCAGAATAATAATGATAATAAAAACACTACAATGGTATAGGAAGTGCTATAAGAAATTCAGACCAGTAATGATATTGTACTAAAATTCTAAAATACTAAACCATCTCTGACCTCTGACTAATTAATTGTTGCCAACAACCAGTTTAATAACTCTCTAAAGAACAAGTGACGTGGTGGTGATACATCCTCAAATCATTCATGTGTCTAACTGAACTTTGTCACATGAAATTCATCATTTCAGGTAAGAAGGTAGTCTTGCCCCCAGAGGCTTTGCATTTTCCTTCCTTATTGACCTACTATTGTAAAGTAGTATCACTGTAAAGAGCACTATTGATTTTCAGAAGGTCTTTAGAAAAGCAGTCTCTTGGCTTCATTAAAAATTGAAGAGCTTATTATAGTGATATGTCTGGAAGAGACCTAAGATACTCTGCATTAACCTCCAACTGACTAGAGAAATAGGGAAAGTCATGATAAAATGTGTAGAAGTCCAGACTTGGTGTTTCAGACCTAGTTTAGCTTTGACCTCCAGCTCTGCAGACATCTCCACAGCTGCTGCCTGTCTGTGGAGGTTCCTGCATTGCATGGGCAACACAGGATTTTACCACAAATTTTCTGAAGAACCAGAACTTTTTCTTGTAATGTCTGGACACGTCAGTTTAGCTGGGTTCAGTCCACCTTACACCCAAACCTGCTCATGTGACCCTGCCCTCCCTGGCTGTCTCAGGGTGCTGAGGGCTGCTGCTGTAGCTGACATTTGCCTTATGATCACACTGCCCATCTTTGATACCTAAAAGACAATTCCTGGCAATGCCTCATTTTGGTGTCTCTTGGGCATGCACACTATTTCAAATCCCAATTTAAGGCTCAGCTGTCACATGTATGTGTAAGCTTCTTAAATCTCTTCCAGAACTCAAAATCAGATGTTGCAGCTTATGGCAGAAGTGATGAACAACCCATTATCAAGGTCCATTGTTGGATGGTAATTTGGTCATTCCTGGGTTCCTAAAAACCATACTGGATTTTAGCACCTCCAGGAGTTAGGCAGAGCCTGAGAGATAAGTTCTCCATGGCTTTCCAGAGCTCTGTGGTGTTTAAACTGCTCTGGTGCAGCATCTGGTACTTATGAGAGATCAGTTGAGCTTGAGTTGGCAATTTGGTCCCTGTGTGACCTGGAGTTTCTTGATGTTTATTGTCCTGTCTGATGTATAAGGCCATTGAAATCCTACATAAACCTCAGAGGTAAAGAACAAAGTAAAAGGCTCAGATGGGATTTCTGAAAGTTTTAAAACTTTTTCCATCAGGCCATTCCCAGCAGGCAGAAAAATCCTGGCTGAAGAGTAAAGGCTCCTGAAATGAATAGCATAAAAAGACGTCTTTTATTATCTTGCTTCAAAGTACAGATCATGACCATTAAGTTATTTGGGGCTACAAGTTCCAGACCTCCTTCTCCCCTCCCCTTTCATCTAACCAGCAAAAGAAAAGGCTGTAACACAGCCTTTAGCACAGCATTTAGCACAAGATAATGCATCTCTCTCTAGAACTAATCAGAACCCCTCCAAACCCCCCAGCAGACTCCCAGGCAGACTATTTCAGCATCTGTGTGATGTGCAGTGACAGGCTGAAGACAGAGGTATTTGTCAGCTGTCTCCTTGCTGACCTTTAGATAAGAGCAGTCTTCCCTGCTTCAGGCCACGGGAAGGGAAAAGGTCTGCACTCAAGACATGCCCAAACTGGGAGCAAGCTGCAGCTTCCAGCTTCCCCTTCCCAGTATGCAGGGCTTCTTCACCAGCAGTGCTGTGGGGGTGGAATCCAGCCTCCACCCTGCCTGGACAAAGTCATATGATGTCATTTCCTTGATGTATAAAGCTAAAAAATGCGAGTGTGTGCTGTCCCTGGTCACCCCAGGAGGCTCAACTGAGGAGTTCCAGGCTGCTGGATACCCCCTGTCTGCCAGGAGTTGGAGGGAAACACATCTTGTCACCCAAAAAGCAGCATGTCAGTGTCTCTCTGCCATCCCCATGGGCACCTGGGACAATCCTTGTGGTTATCCCTCCCAGCATTCTCAGGGACCAGACCCTGGAGGGATGACACATACCCTACTCCACCTAGCATGGCTGTAGGACCCTGCTGGATGTCAGGAGAGACACATACACACCTACCCTGTGGATGTCTGTGTCCCAGACCCCAGCCTGCCTTCTGGTATGCCTGCAATCTGAAACACCCATTTATTCTCCCTCTCCAGAGGGTTTCTCTCTCTTCTGCTGCTTTGCAGTCAAGGAATTTGTTGGAAGTTAGCATCTTCAGTGCCTCTGCATCAAATTTGACTGAAGCTGCTGGGGAAAAGGTCTCAGAAAAGGTGGGTCCTTGCCCCACAGGAAGAGAAAAATGATAACAGGTATATTGATGCTGTCCAGGAAAAAATATCCTGACCTGTATGGCAGACAGGAATGTGCCTGGGGCAAAGCAGCAAGTTGAGGAGCCAGGAGAGGTCATGTCACTGCTGACACCCAGGTCTTGAGTGTCCTCCCTTTCCTCTACCTCCCTTCACCCCAACTCTGGAGCACAGCAGACTGCTCAGGACCCTCATCCAGAAAAGCAAATGAGTGGCTTGCAATGGCATGAGCACTCCAAAATGGTTCAGGCAGGCTGTGGTGAAAGCTGGAGTATGAGTCTACAGCAGAAGATGGTGCTGAGTTATTGAGGTAGAGCAGAGGGCAGGCCCAGAGAACTGGTAATTAAAGAGACCACCATAGCAACTCTGAGAAGTAGGAGGGTATCCAAAGTACCAGCACCTCTCTCATGGATCTACACACAAACATCCCCACTGGTCCCAAAAACAGTGCTGCTTGCCAAGAGGAACCAAAAAATTGTTAGATTGCAGCAGCCAAATCTCCCCTTTAAATGAGTTAAATTGATTCCTTGCTTCAGGTAAGACTGCAGTCTGTTGGGCTCAGTAGCAGGAGGGAGGTTACTTATGGAAATACAGAGGAGCATAGATGAAATATAAACTCCCCAGCCTAATATATTAGCATAGTTTTGAGTGATGACTGATCATTGCCTTGCAAACAGCTTGCTGCTACATCAGCCTTCCTCAGCAGCAAACACAAAACATGAGCTATTTGCTAACACCATGTTCAGGTTTTTTGAGCCTCCTACACTCACGTTCCAGAGCAAGCCATGGATCACCTCCACACCTGCATGAGGCTGAGTTGAACTGGTGGTCTTGTGAGGTGACAGCCACCCTCTGAGGGCGTCCAGTTGTCCTGAAAGTGAGCAGAGAGGGCTCTGCACGCCCTGGATGTGTCAGTGCTGGACATAACCAGCAAAGGCTGGTTGCCTGCTGGTGCTGCCTGCCTTGGCAGGGCACAGAGGGCTGTGAAGCAGCTCCTTGACTCCCTGCCTGCTGCTTCCAGGCTCTGGCTGGGCTGGGGCTCTGTCAGGTGAGGCTGACCCAGCAGCACAGCCAACTCCCTCCCACCCTCAGGGCCCAGATTAACACGTGTGAGGGGGAGAGCAGGTGGAGCTGGGAGCACACGGAGCCCCTGAAGCCATCTCTGCTGGCAGTGCGGTGACTGCCGTGCACCAGCTGCTGTGCCACTCTCGAGGTACTTGTCACCAGGAGGTGACAGGGCTGGGAGAGACAGACAGATGGCCCTGAGCTGGGTCTGGTGGCTCTGCAGCCTCCATGGCGCTTTTAAGGAAACTAATTGGTGATAAATGTGCCTGCGTGTGCCAGCAGTGCCACCACAACCCTAAAGCAGTCAGCCAGCACTAATGGCTGCTGAAATGAGCCTACCTGTGTGCTGGAGTGTTCAAAGGGACAGCACCTCCTGGCTCTGCCACTGCTGGAAACACTGTGGGGCAGGTTGGAACAGGAGATTCCCCAAGCTTTCCTTAGTAAATGCGTGGGATTGCTTGAGGCACATGCTAGGTGAGATTAGGGCCACAGGGCCCATGTACCCATCATGGCTGTGCCCCCATGCTGCACAGCCAGGCCCACGTGTGAAGCCTGAGTAGCTTTGTAGTCCAGGACACAGCAGGATTTTGGAGGGAGGAATGCTGCCAGTGGCTAGAAGGAGAAAGAAAGTACTGGTTTAGGCATCTGCACTGCCCTTTGCCTTGGGTCTTCAGGACTGGTGTGTTTGGGATCACTCTGGCCAGATCAATGGCAAGAGCAGAGAGGCTTCTAGTGAGCTCTGAACGGCCACTGGCTAGAGGCTGAAACAATGTCTAATTTTGCCAGTGTCATCCCCCAAAATATAGAAGTTAGAAATAGGAGAAAAGATAAAAAATGTCATGGGGGGTCAGTGCAGGTGGGGAGCTTGATGTGGGGATATGGAAGTGCAGGTCCTTTGTGGCTGTGCTGGCGGTCCCCAAAAGATCTTCAGGTACACTGCTAAATGTGAGGGGTTTGTAGACCATTTTTCCCCAAAGCTTTCCCAGACATGCCTCTGGTAAGCTCCAAGGCCACTGATGGCCACATGAGCAGGCTGGTGGGTACAGAGAGTGATTTGCTTTGGCTGCACCCTTGTCTTTACAACACAAAGGAGGGAAACAGCCCTTGCACGAAAAGAACGCAGCATTTCCATTGAAAGGCAGGACAAAAGGATGTGAGACAATTTGTGTGTGGCCACAAGGCAGCACATTTGAGACAAAAAAGAAAGCTCTATCAGTGCAACTTTCCCAGACAGACAAGCCATAAATCAGAGAGCCCTTTCCCGTCTCCTGCATCGAGCTTCCCTTTAGCTGCTGCAGTCTCTGCGCATTCATTTCCTCCCCTCCCTCTCCACTGCTTCTTTCATTGCCCACTACAAGACCTATTCATGGACATCCCCTGAAATATCCCGTTTGTCGAGGGAGTTGCAGTGCTTGCTTCACTTCCAAATACTGGACATTCTGAGCCAGGGGCCCAGTTTTTGGTAATAAACATTCCCTTTGTCAAAAAAAAAGCAAAATTAAAGTGCCAGCAAGCAGTGTCTGTCTGCTAGACAGGGGGCTGGTCTGGCCTTAGCCAGCTATTGAGATGTCTTTGTGCCATGTTGCCATAGCTACCCTCCAGCTAAATAGGGAAAGAGCTCCTTTGTCCCAGATTAAGACCAGCAGACTTTTGGATCAGAGCCTGATGGAGGCTGGGGAAGGAGCTTGCTTGCAGCTGCTGGGACTCTCCTGCATTATTGTGTGTGCATTAGATTGGGCAAAAAAGGAGACAGGGAATTGTTTGAAATACATTGATTTTTTTATGCGTAGATAGATATACACACACACACATTCATATACTTTATTTATATATGTGTATATTTATATACACAAAGGAGACTGTGGAAAGGTACTGACTGAGGGACAGGTTTGCCAGGAAAGAGGTATAACATGAGTAAAAGAGACTTGAAATAAATGCAGAAGGAGCACTCGCAGCACTTGTCATGGCTGCCAGGGATCCCTTAAAAGTCTCTTACAAGGGGACCACAGGTCCTGACCAAACTGTATTCTGAGATGAGTGTTCCAGAAAATTCACATCAAATGGGCCTTGTGCTACACAGTGTCAGTGTTGGCCCTGCAGGTCCTTGTACATCTGTCTTTGCAAACTCAGGTGTGTGAGGATTGGGGCAGTGAAGTATGGACAGACTGGTCAGCAGGGCAGGCACAGAGCTGGGGACTCAGGATGTGCTGCAAAAGCCCCGTGGAGAAACAAGGGCGTGTGTGGCTAAATGCTAATTATGAAGGGGATTAGTATGCAAGTGATTTTTTTCTACCTCAACTGGATATTTTGCTTGGCACAAGTGAGGCTGGCTGTTCCCACACTGCACTGAGGTAATTCTAGCTCTGAGTTTTCTTCCTGCCCATCATCTTAAAACAGCCCTGTTTCTTGAGGGTGCTCACACAGGAGGGAGAATTTCAGGCCTCCTGAGGCTGTGATATCTAAGTGACCCAGACTACTTAGGGACTGAATTTACATGAATTCAGAGAAAAAGGGCTGGATATGTTGTTTGGATAACATGCAAATTAAATTTGAAGGAACACCTGAAGGTATGGTAGTAAAGGACAAAATATGATAAAAATAAATCCAGGATTTACCAAGGTCACTTGAGTCAGACTAACTTGATAAGAAAACAACAACAATAAAAGGGCAAACAAAGTTCTCCATGGGCTTTTTTAGACAAGGGAAATGCTTTAGATCTAATCTGTCTGGACTTCGCCAACACTTCTGATAAAAGAGCCACATGGGAAATTATTGTTTGTGTTGGAAGAAACAGGGACTGGTATTTGAGCTGAAGGTCTGTCAGGAAACAGCCAGGAACAAACACAACAGGTTCTTCTGAAAGAAAAATTATAGGACCAGGGGGACATAATGGGTGAAATTATTTGGAGCCAGTTTTAGATAGTTTTCTTCTGGAACAAAAAAAATAAGAAAGAACTAATGATATTTGCAGACAATACACAGTTGGGAGGCATTGGTGAATTGGGAATAGCAGAAAGGAAAAACACTGCATTTGAGAGCTGTATCAGCGGACCAGGAGTGAAGAGTTCAAAGTCCCTGGCATGCACTAAGGCTCCCTCTACACTAATTAATTAAACTGAGCCAGGGCAGGTTTATGAACTGCCCCGTGATCATCAGTGAGGATAAATGTTTATGTGCTTCCTGGCACTGTTTGACAGGGCTGAGCAATTCCCTGCTAGACAATGCCCAGGCATGGTTTGGGGATTAGCACCGGCCAGGGACAGCTTCCAAGGGGTTGTAGGGATGAGGTCACTCTGGTTTGGAGATTAAGAGAGTTGTGGATGTGAGCCATGCCACGCCATCAGGCCCTGGCTCACTGCACCGCCTTGCCATAAATGTGGTCTGAGAAATTACAGTGTTTTACTGTAAAGTAGAGTGTGCTGATCAAACAGAAAATGTGCACCAGACAGCAAATAGAGTCACAGCTTACATCAGGAGAGAGGCTTCTGAAAGCATCTTTTTGCTCCCTTACAATGTTTTCTGGAAAAAAAAAAAAGGTTTTTTATCATGGTCTCCTCTAACCCAGAGTCATCCTGAATGGATGCAAGGTATGCAAGGAAGAAATATTGGGGGGAAGAGCAAACATGTCCAGTGAGAAGAAATTGAGTGAATTTGGCCAGTTTAGTCTGACAAAACAAAAGCCAAGAAGCAATTAGCTTGTGCTGTCTATTAATACATCAAGCAGATACACACCAGAGGATGAAAAAAACCCATGTAAGCTAAAGCCACTGTTGGCACCAGTACAAATGAGTATCAGCCAGACACAGAAAACTTTAGACTTGAAATTAAAAGTAGTTCTAATCACTGGAGGAGAGTGCTTCAGATACAACAGGAGGAGCACTGGAGGCAGGAGTGAATCTTGGTTTAGGAGGAAATGGCTGCACATCTGGGGATATGTGTGACACAGTGGCTTGGGACAGCAGAGACTGGTACCTTCTGAGAGACTGGTCTCACTGACCCACAAGGACCCCCAGTCCAGGTTCTTCCCTTCTTAAAGAGTTCACAGGAAAGTCTGGCAATGATGACCACCAGAAGTGATGCTTAGCCTAACAGTTCCCACCCTCCACTGAGCTCTTTTATTGACCACACTGACCACAGCCCTGTGCACATCAGATGAGGCACAGCTGCTCAGGGAAACAAGTTGTCAATTGCTGTGCATCTCCCTGGATTGCTGTGTAAGCATGTGGCTTCCTGAGAGACTTGGCCTCACACACATTGTTCGAAATTAAAGCATGGAAAAAAAAAGTAAATTAAAATAAGGAGTTCCATAGCATGTGTATGAACTGCAGCCTGAGGATGGTTTAGAAGGCAAGAAATTGTGGTAATTGCTCTGGCTAATAACTGTACAGAGCCAATTTACTTCTTTCTGCTTTTTCCATGCTTGCTTGTCTCAACTATTAGTAGTGTTTTGTTTATTAAACCAGTGCTTTTCCACTGTGGTCTGTAGGTCCTGGAAGGTTTCTGGGCGACTTGGAAGCAGTTGTGAAAAATTAATTAGAGAAAAGGAAATCTGTGGTGGGAGCCCTAAATTTGCTAGACAGAAAGTCTCTGTTGCAGAGCAGTCCAGATCCCTAACCCTCAGAGCTCAGCTACCCCCAAACCTTGTCTGAACATTTGCACTTTGTTCAGCACAACCAGACTGTCACTCATCCAGCCTCTATGGATACACCCATGGGCATACCCTCTCTAATGTAGCCCACAAGCATAAGGGCCCACCCTCAGTATTTCCACAAAATAACGTGTCCCTGCTCACTGCAGAGGGGTTAAAAGGTCCCTTTCAACTCAAAATGTTCTCTGATTCTATGATTCCATTTACATGCAGCACACAAAGCCCGCAGATGGATACAAAATACATATCCATGTGAGAGAACTTGGAAAAAGGCCTTTGCATGTCAAAAGGCAGAAAAAGTAAATTATTTTGTCTCGCAGTACCTCCTGTGCTCCCACAGCTTTTCAGGGATTTGGGGAGCAGTTGAAAAGCTCCAACTGTTGCAGAGGCAGCAAGAGGAGGAGGAGGTGAATGAGGAGGAGGAGGAAAGGCAGCAGTACAGCAGCTGCTCTGTTTCAGTGCTCCTTCAGACTCTTGGCCTTTTGGCCAAGTCATTCAGCCCCCACATGCAATAGTCATAACTTTGCATAGTTTAGTTTTTATCTGTTATTTAGTCATGACCTGATGACAAAATCAGCAGCACAATTCAAATCCTCCAGTAAGAGTATCAGTAGCTCTGAGATGTCTCCCGAGACACAATTTACAAATCCCCCCACTTCTTAGGCATCAGCTGCAAAGTTGGCATACAGATCCAGGGTTATTGAGATCCAAGAGCTTGAATCCATTTCTAATACTTGCAGTTTGAAGCCCTATGCATGTGCCAACTTCACTTTCTCTAAACTGCCAATTTGTAACATACTACTGGAATAGATGAACCGAGGTTTCAGGTCTGGGATTCAGGTGAAACAAGTTGCTGTCCTTGCCACTGATGTATCTCTGACAGGGACAAATAATTTAATTCCTTTTTTCTATATCCTGGGCCACTATAAGGAAAAATGCTCTTAAGAACACAGGACATTTAGGCTACAATGATTGAAGCCTTACAAATAGGCTCTATAACTATGAAGGTCTTTTAGGCATGATGGATTTCAAAAGCATAAAGACTCCTAAATGCTTTGGATAGCTCTGGAGGTAAGAACTTGTATATATGTTCATATATGTTCAGATTTCTCCAGCAGTATATCTACACCACAAAAGTTGCCCCCTTCACTGGAGGACAGCAGAGAGGCAGTACATTGTCCTGGCCATCCACAGCAGTAGAATGGATGGCAGAGGCCACGAAGCTTGCATTAAAAACCTTGCTTTTATGCTTTACCACCACAGTTGAAAGCCCAGAGAAGCTGTGGAGCCTCAGCTCTAGGAGACATTCTAAACCTCACTCGAGGTGACCCTGAATCACCTGCTGTAGCTGACCTTGATTTGAGCAGGGGTTTGAACTAGATGATCTTCAGATAGCCTTTCCAACCTCAGCTCCTCTGTGGCTTTATGTCTACACACACATATTTACATCATATATATATGTACATACACATAGGCTGCAGCAGCCCTCTTGTTAGAGGGTAGAAATGAGCCCAGACACAGACTTCTTGTTTATCACAGCATGAAAAGGATCCTGGTTTATTCCTCTTTACAGCTCAGCCATCCTGACTTCAACCATTCACTGACTCTGGCTGCAGCAAGCTCCTACTGTAGGTTTCCATTGCGGCCTCTGACTGCTGGTTATTTCCTGCTAAACTACAACTGCAGGTATCAGTTTGCAGACCCTGAATGCAAGCTTTTACCCAGCTAGACTGTGACTGCAGGTTCCAACAACAGGCTCTGACTGCAGACCCAGAATGAGCTCACAGCAGTGATTCACTCTGCTCAGGAGTCTTCTGCTTCATAATCCTCTCGTTTCCCCTTCCTCAAGATTCCTCCTCCTTTGTAATCCTTCTCTCTAGCTAACCCATTCCCTTTTATCACACTTATCTTTATTGGATATTACTGTGACTCATCAGGGGCGAGGCTGTATTGGGAAATTATCAGAGCTGTTACTTTTCAGGGTTTAGATCACCTGTATTCCCTTCTCCTACATACATATATGCAACACCTCAGTGCTTGGATACATAGCTGAGCTGCAGACACTCAATGAATCACCATCCATCAG
Source organism: Argya squamiceps (assembly GCA_037834095.1). NCBI lineage: Eukaryota > Metazoa > Chordata > Aves > Passeriformes > Leiothrichidae > Argya > Argya squamiceps. The sequence goes on along the minus strand of JBBMKD010000145.1, from coordinate 103,529,310 downwards.
CTGGTGCCAGTGAAGCTCATGCACTCATCTACAGAATCTTCATGTGCAACACAGTGTAAACCTCTTTAATTGAGGTCTAACATTGGTCACTTTACTTCTCAGCTGATGGGCTAAAAGGTACTCCAGCACCCTCTGCTCCAGAGATGGGCTGGAAGGGTAAACCTGGCCATCAGCAGCGCAGTCACCACAGCTCAGCTGGCATTAATAAGCTGGCAGGAATGGGCTGGGTTGTCACTAGCTGAGCAGGCTCTGAGCCTTGCATGTGCAGATTCAACTACAGTGATCTGTATTCACTGGAGCTATGAGGAAAGGAGGTGAATGTTTTGAATGTTTGTTTAACTTGACCTGATATAGAATCAAACCCATGTAAGCAAAGAAGATACAGGCCTGTTCTGCCCCTTGCCTGAGCTGCTGGAGTGTATTTCACCAGTACTTCTTGTGAAGATCCTCCCTAGGCCTTTATGTGACAAATTACCTATAAAACTTTGATGAATAAATAAAACTTTTTAAGATATTAAAAAAAAGTTTGAGTAATATTGCAGTATGTGCAAAATACTGTTGCTTATGGTAAAAGCTCCTAATCTGGATAGACTACTGATTTTAAGCAAAAGAGAAAACATCTCTTCAAGAAGGTTGCTCTGTAGCAGTGTGATTTTCTGGGAGCCAGGCTTGTCACTGAGCTCCATCTGCTTTGTATCACACTGAGACTCAAGCCCAGACCTGAACATCACCAGAACTGCAGAGTAGCTGGAGTAGATGGGTAAGGCTGGCTCAACAAGCTCATCAGTTCTCAAGAGTTTTACACATTTGGATGTGGAGTCCTCACAGCTGCATTTCAGACACCACAGCAAAAGCCTTCTGAATGCCATATTGGCTGAGCTGTGGGATGGTACAGTGGCTGACCTGACCTCTCATGGAAGGAAGTTCTCTGCTTACAGGATAGTGAAAGGAGACTCTAAGATGGGACTTCTGTCCTCCACCAGGAGCCATTTGCCCTGTCCTACTGCCTGGCCCTCCATGCAGGAAAAATTCACATCACTTCTTCATCCCTGACCACTTTTAGTCTGTTCTAGGGATCAGGAGATCTCTGAGGACAGCATATGTCTTGCCAGGCTCACACAGTGTCCAGACCCCACAGGACTTGTACTGCAAAAGATAAGGAAGATGCTTGCTGAGAATTTGAGCAATATTGCCTGCCTCTAACCAGAAATTTTTCTGGTGCTGTCTGCTGAAAGCCTGTACACATAACCTTCTGGGAGGAGACATTTAGTCAATACATTTGGTGTGGAAAGCAAAATGTAGGTAGGAGCAAGGGATGAAAGCTCTCTTAATCATTGTCATTGATTTTCTGAAATGGCTCCATGTCTGTTCGTAAGAAGGATGCAGTGACATTCTATGTTTATTCAGTGTCTGCTCTGGGTGGGAGGAGATGGCCATGCCAATTAAAAGTTTAATTAAAGCTGTAACCTTTCTGTTCCAGAGATGGCGGCCTGTCATCTGCCAATTTATTTTCATGAATAAGTCATTAAAGCTGGAGCTGCTGAGGACTTATTCAAACAGCTCATGTTTGCAGTGGATCTTTTCCTTTTTGCTGGAAATCATTGCAGGTGCAATATCAAGGCCTTGAGGTGAAACTCAAGAATACAAGTCTAAACAGATCAGAATTATATCTATGATGTTTTACTGAAGCATTGGAATCTCCCAACAACAGGAATGTGCTGTTATAGTCCACAGCAACATTATTATAACTGCATTTCATTGATATGTCACACCCAATAAATCTTCAGGAGCACCCAATTCCATTTTTGCCTTGTTGCTCACTGTGGCTCTTACCTCTGCGGATCTCGTGTGTATCACCTCTGAGCCATGGCTGCCTGCCTCTCCAGCTGCCTGGGATGTGCCAAGATCCTCAGTGACCAAACTCAGATGGTCCTTCGAGAGAGAAAGTAGAAATGACAGCTTATTACCTTGTTTTTACCTCATAAATTACTTCCTGTTCAGGTGAGTAAATTCAACTCTGAGTTCAGGCTGCTTTGAATTACCTCTGGAGGTTACTTCACATGACTCACGTTGGTAGAGGAACACTAATCTGCAACTTAAAGTATTACTGTTGGGATGCAGAGAGGTGAACCCATGAGCCATTAAAAATCCCCATTTGTTAGAGATTTGTTAGCTCTTGAAGGCTGTTCTGCTGCTTTCCAAAATAATTGAATCATCTATGCTGAGAGACAAGGCTCTTTCATCTGGACCAGGTGAGACCTGAGTCAACATTTGGGTGCTGCTTATCATCTCTGTGGGTTCCTCCAACCAATCTCTTTCCTTCACTAACAGGAAGAAAGAACCGTGGTTCTTCCAAATCAGGCTATAGATGAGGAGAAACTGGCACTAAAGGGGGGTAATGACACAAGAAGCAAAGATGATCTGCTTCCAGGAGCAATGGCCAGTCTGGCTTTGTGGGGATTTGCCATAAGCAAACCAGGCAGATACATCACCACTTCAGTGTTGTTGTCTTTACAGCCTACTACACTCTGCAGATGAAAAAAACCAGTCCTTTTGTGGAATTGAACAGACTCCAGCCCCCTAAAATGTTAGTCCAAAGAAATTTAACATGCTTATAGGTGCAGATAAGACCAATCCCATGGATTTGTGCCAGTACCCATATGGATTTGTGCACATATGTGTCTGTGCATACAAGTACTTACTTATGCCCACTGCATAATACATTAGGAGTCAAAATTCAGTGATGTGGACATTGGCCTAGTAATTTCATTGGGAGTGATGTTAAAGAAATATCTAAATATTAGAATTATTAAAACTTAAAAACCTCAGGAAAAAGAATTTGGAGGCTGGGATGGATGTCCACTCTGGCATGACAGGAAGAATCAGACAGCTAAAGGTTTTCAAAGCTAATATTGGGCAGGAGCTACATGACTCCCACAAAAATAAGTGAAATTTATATGGCTGAATCTTCTGGTCTGTTCCTGGTTTTCTCCTTTACAGCTTTGAAAAATTGATCCAAGCATCCAGGCTGTTCAAAGAGCAGTAGAAAGGCTCTGTGTTAGAGGTTGTGTAACACCAGGGTTGGAGAACCAAAATTCAAGCTGATTCAAGCAGGTACAGCTGGAAGCAGTGAGGAGAAACTGAAAGAGAAAAGCTGCAGATTAAATGTCAGAGCTGCTTTTTCCAAAGCCAAGGTCTATTAGCCTGAGGGACAACATCCAAAGAGAGTTACGGAATTCCCATTAGTTGGCCCTTTTGAAAGCTTTGCTATACCAATAGCACTCAATAATACATTTTTTTGGAACAAGTTTTAGCTGGCAGAGAATCAGGAGGTGAATTAATAGATCCTTTTCGGCTCTGATTTTTATAACTGTTCACATTAAATCCTAATACAAGAGGTTATCTTTATAGCAGGCAATGAAAGGTTCTCCCTGTAGATCACTACTTGAAAAGTACATGTTGCACATCTTTAAAGTACAGGACATTTTATAATTTCATTTGATTTCAAGTGGCTGGAGTACCCTATAGCTAGCTTCAAGTTAATATTTTAGCAAGAATCAATGGCATAATTAAAATTTATGGTTGTCCCTCATCAACAGTTTCATGTGACCAAATTTACAACGTGGCGGTACTTGGATAAATCATTTAGTATTTATGGATGGCTAATAAAAAGTCATGGGGAGGACACAGGGATGATGGAGTAATTACATACTGGTACAGTTTTAAACATAAATGTAATTTGTTTTTAGTGCTGTGAACTGAAACATGCCTGACTTAAAGAGACAGTGCTGTGTCAATAAAAACCTCATGATAGGGCCTGGTGTTTGGAGTAGCCAGTCTTACATCTCACCTTCAGAAAGACATTCCCTCTCAGCTTTCTGACTCCACTGGTATGAAATGTCAACATCTGTAGAAAGCCTCAGTTGTTAAAACTGTTCTGGAAGGGTTTCTTTGTCCCAGTGGAAAATGCCTGTGGTTGTGGATGTCAGATTTGAGTACCGACAGATGCCTGTTTTCCCTTCTGGAAGGCTGATTACCTCTGAGCAAACCTTACTGCTTATGGGTAAGACCAGGACTGTCTGGTCAAGCCTCTTTAATCCCACAGTGAACTTTGGGATCTTTTTCTGAGTCAGTCAGAGGAAAAAGGATGAATTTTGTCATACCTTTCCCAGGAAGTTGGACCCTCCTTTCCCCATGTCATTTCCTGGTGTTGAGTAGCACACGCCTTAACCTGACTTAACCAGGTGAGAAGTACATGGGATGGAGAAAATCCACACTACACCCACCCACACCAAAGCATGTCCTCCAAAGAGAGACAGCTTTCATTGCAACTACCTCTGCCAGTGCCTGGAAAAGCAGGTGGGTTTGAGGAACGCAGTTGCTTTGCCAATGCTGACATTTGCAGAAGGGTGGGACATACTCCCCAGTAGGCAGCAATACCCAAGGAGGTGTGTGGGCTGATTTCCTACCTCAGCTTCTCTCTCTACATGGGAAAACTTGTGTTCCAACTCAAGTTGCACCAGAAGAAGTTTAGATTAGATATTAGGAAAAAATTAATCACTGAAGGAATGGTTGAGCCTTGGAACAGGCTGTCCAGGAAAGTGGTGAAGTCATCCCTGAAAATGTTCAAAAGGGGTGTGGGGGTGTGTGGGTGTGGGTGTGTGGGGGTGTGTGTGTATGTGGCACTTGGGGACATGGTTTGGTGAACATGGTGATGTTGGGCTAATGGTTGGACTCAATGATCTTAGAGACCTTTTCCAAAGTTAGCAATTCTGTGATTCTATGACTCAAAATACAGACTTAATGCAGCTGGACATTGTGTCTCATCTTCCAGCCCAGCTTCCCAGGTATTTTAGCAAAGACTATCCTGCAGCACAGGCAGATGCAGTCTTTGATTCCCAGAAGAAATCATCATCCTGCCATATAATTGTAGGGCAGCAGCTTATTCCTGATTAATGGCAGTATAAATGAATTCTGATAAATCAATGAGGAGAAATTAAAGATGAGCAAGCTGAACATCACTGACACAACTCACTGTCTTCTACTGAGACAAATATTGTGTGATCCCTGCAAGGTTTTTCTCCACTTTACTCCTACTGCTTTCCTTATAATTGCTTCCCTTAAATGGAAGTTCAGTTCTGATAAATAACAGTTTTGACATCTGCCTATATTCTGATGAGTGGCTTTCTTAAGACACAAGTAAATGACAATTTTCTCTCTGCTTAATCTTCAACCCTGACTCCTTTTGCTCACAGTGGAAGGATTTTCATGGGGTCACGCTGGCCAAACTGTAATTACAAAGGATTGCAAAACAGGGAGAAGATTATGTTGCTGGTCTTGAAGCAGTTGAGGAGACAAAGAAAGAAACAGGTCAAAATGGAAAAAGCAGGGAGGAGGAAATTAAAGGATGAATAATTAATGTTATAATTTGCTACACTGGAGTAGTCATCTCAATTAATAAAACCGATAATGCAGAACCATAATTTAACAAATTTCGTGTAGACTTGCTGTGCTCCTTGCACGTCTGTTTTGGGGGGAGAGGGGCTCTGGTTGTTGGCCAAAGCATAAACAGCTCTAAACTGAACGCTTGCCAATTTAGTGCTATTGAAAATGCACAGTGCTATCAGGGAGCAGGTTTGACACATCAAGTCCTTCCATTTTTTAAACTAAAAACGTGAAAACAACTGAGCTGTGCAGGCAAGATCTGTGCATGGCCAAGATCTTGAAAAGGCAGAGTGCCTTGGAGGTCAGGAGGAGCAGGCACAGGATGCCAGGGATGAAAGGGTCTGATCACCATCAGCAGAGGATGAGTAGAACACCATTTCCTCTGCAGCCTCCATCAGCCATTGACAGAAAACAATCTGAGAAAATACAGTCATGTTTGGGCTACTTGGGACATAACTTGGCAGCACTAGCAGGTCTTATGTTACCAGTGTAAATAATATCAGTATTCCAGCATTTTTCATTATTGTGAGACTTCCTCTCTTTGGGAAAGATACTCATTCCAGGTACTTGTACTCCAATAAGACAGCTGTGTCCAGGGCCATGCTGGCCACTGCCTACACCAGCTGGCTGACAGCGTGCAGCCTTGCTATGGTGCACGTCAGTCTTTGGAAAGTTACAGACAAACTCATTGTACGATTTATCTGAATTTATTTAAGCACAAAATAACCTGCCACAAGGAGTTTGAGTTTTCACTGACCTTCGCCTGATACACAGCTCCAAACCTGGCAGTATGTCAGTATATGTAAATCTGGAGTGTAAACACTACCAGCCTTGCTGTGCTCCCCTTCCAAAAGACTGTTTAGGTTTCAGAAACCAGCCATGAGCTGAAAGAATTTGTTCAACCAGCTCATTGTGTTTCCTTCCTAACTGCTGCTAATCTGCTCACAGGAAAGGTGGTCTTTTCTCCTGTGTGCTGGAAGTTGCTATATCAAGGCTCAAAGCTGCCTGCAGGGAAAACAATCACTTATGAGCTGAAATACACTGAAAGTGGCATTTTGCCAAACAAAATGCATTGCCACTGTCATGCCAGGGACCCTCTCACTTTGCACATATATAAGCATCCAGGAAGGACTTAATTACAAAAGAAACTCATCTTCTTTTGGGGATGTTGAAAGTGTTCTTGGCTGTTTTTTTTTTGTTGTTAACATCCTCATGAAACTGAATCTTCCCTGGCAGCTATAAAGCACAGGGCTAGTGGCTTTTCTTTCTGTCCCACAAATTCAGTTTAATCTCCAGATATTTCTTGTTCATTTGGAAACACGTTGAGATTGCAATCTGTTTCCAAGGACAACCAGCTCCCCAGTGGCAGATTTACAGGCTCCTCAAAACAACAATACTCAGTTCTACAAAACACTGAGTATGAGAGGGGAAAATGGAAGCCCGTAAGGAACTGAAAATCCCCAGATTTTAATTTCACTGGCTGTTTTCAGCAAAGGCAGGGACAGAGTAGTCATCTACTACTCTCGGGCTTCCCTCTTATCACTGAGCTTGGGCTCTCAGCCAGGTTCTTGATTATTTCTTAGAGATGGCACAGCAAGATTTGCTCCAGCATTACTCCCTCTTGACACTCAGCCCTTGATCAGGATCCCCCAAAACACTGTTTTTGCCACAGTATTATCAGGATAGTGAACCCATCAGAAGTATGTTGTTGATGAAGTTGAAGAAGATGGTGGCAGCTCAATCTCCTCCATGCAGTGCTACCTCACCCAAGTTCTGACAGCAAGGAAATGGTAACTCTCACTTGACTGATTTCTTGGTGGCTTGGGGTGGGGAGTGATGTTGGGAGCAACTGAAGAACCAAGCACATTATTTTCCTGCTGACAGGATGGACTGACTCCAGACTGCTCCTCTGCTGATTCAGTATTTAGGCCTTCCTCTTCAGCCATCCTCTTCAGCACTGCCAGGCAGGAGACAGCCCTGTGAGAGGAGACTGCTGAGCCACCTCACAGGGCAGTGGGAACTTGTTCTTGAGTGACATTCCAGATAGAGAGGGGGAATCTGTTCTCTCATCTGATGTCCATTTGGAGGGCAGGTGTATGGAGAAAAGGATAATTTCCAGTTTTGTGGTATTTTTTTGAGATTTTAAAAGAAAAAGGCAGATCAAAATAGCCTGTAGCAACAGTTAGTGAAACACTTGCTTGAACCATGGCATTTCCAGAGTAATCTTTGCTCTGAATAACAGAAAGAGAGATCTGAAGCCAATTTCTAATTTTCTGAGTGAACACTGCATTCATCCAGGGGTGACAGACACAAAGCCAACCATGAAGATACAACTCTGTATTTCACCAGAACTAATATCCTTCCATTCAAAACTTCCATTTCAAAAAGCTGATGTGCAATGGTTGAAAAATGGGAGTTGAAAAATTCTCAAGCAGTTCCATTTTGGATCTTCTCTCTTCCAAACATCAGGATACTGTGATAACCTTGAGGCCTCTTGGTATCATTTGTAAAGCCTTAGATGCCTCTGGTTTAGAACAAAAAGCATTCCTGGAGATTAAATAGCAGCACTTTGTCAATATTTTGGAGTTTCCACTCAGTGAATACAAGGATTAGTTCAATGTTCCAGCCAGCTCAGTTCATTGCCAATAAGAACATTATAAATACAATGCTAAGAAGTTTTTATTTCAACTTTTGACCCCAAGGTAGCAACTGCAGTAAAGCATGAATACAACTGGGCATGGCTTGTAATGGAGGCCTGAGTTATCTTCCAGTTTAATGGCAGCTGATATATGTGTGTTTGCAGTATCTCTTTTGGGAATGCATTAGGCAGAAGAGTTAACTAGTGTCAACTGATGATAATGCCTGGTGCTTCCTCTGGGGAAAGCCCTAGAAAAGGGCTGGGTAAACAGCACACAGACTGCAGACACTGTGGCATGTTTGCTGAGGGGACCCTCAGCTGCAGTGCACAAACAGCCTGGGGAAACTGGACTCTCCTGAAACAACGGGCCCTTACTACAGCCAAATGTGAAATTGTTTCTCCTGGATGAGATAAAGGCACTGGCAGAAATGATGAGTTATTAGGTTAGTTGTCAGCACCAGCTTTGCAAAGGCAGCCGAATTCCAGCTGACTCCAGTTAGTCTGGGCAGACTGCACACAGCAGGTAAATGAGGCAAATAGGTGATGAGTCAGGGAAGTATTTTTCATATCTTTTTGAAGAGGTCAAACATGCAGTTTTCCCAAGTGGGTCATTCCATTGTACTTTGCCAGGCATTTTCATCAGTTTATTTTTACCTGACCTTTGTTTTCTTTTATATATTGAAAAGTCTTAAATCTGGGTCTCATTGTGTCTGGAACATGGAGGTCATATTAACCATTTTCTACATGGAGAACCTGGGAATAAGCCAGAGAAGCTCCTTGTGGGTGGGCAGAGTGAATGTTTTGTCACATCTTTGTGGGATTCCTGGTTTGCACGAACATTATCAGTGCTTTAGCATAGGTCTCACCTAAGACCAGGGCTCACAAAGCTTTACACATACCTTAAAGCTTTGTACACCTATATGTAGTAAGAAATCACATAGTCTCAAAAGAACTTTGGCCCAAGTCTTCCACAATATTTGGAAACTCAGTTCTCAAGTTACATACCAAAGAGATTTAAGGACCTGCCCTGAAGCCTCAGTAGATGAAACACAGTTTGACACAGGAATTATGGCTCAATTTTGCAGCTTACAAGCTGATACAAAGAAATTCAATGGCTTAGGCAAGGTCAAGCAAGAAGTCTCCCCAGCCCTGATCCAAAAATCCAAAATATCAGTTGCTGAGTGTGAATAAGGATAGGGAAGGGAGATGTCAGAAGCCAGTGTAGGAAAACAGAGCAAATGAGGATCTGAGCTGTTGAGACTGAGGCTGGAAGGAGAAATGGTCTGGGATGAGGGAGATACAGGGAGTAGCTTGGATAGGATGGGAGCTCCTCAGAAGTGATAGAAGGAGTTTGTCTCCAGTTCTGAGCCTGCATCCATCACAGTGCCTTGCACATACTCCAGAGCAGTGCAGACTTTGACTAAAGCCAGGCACATCTCAGTGGAGGGAGCCAACTGGAAGCTTCATCCTTAGCTAATGTAAACCCACATCTTTATGGTTGTGGGTTTCTTTAAGCTTTATTTATGTACATAAATGTTTTAATTTTAAAACTATATATTACAAATTTTATATTTTATTATTTGGTTTATAGATTATATATAAGTTTATGTATTTATTTACACAAACTTTCTTAAGGCAGAAACAATTTTTAAATACAGGCAATTTACTGCTCTGTCCTTTCACACTGGGTACCAACTGAGCCATTGAACAGGTGGGGTAAATCCACCCCAAAGGGCAGGTGGATGGAGTTGAGCTTTTGCTGCACAGACCTGTGATAAGTGCAATCAGCTGAGCTGACACTACTTAATCTGGGCTGGCAGGAAGGCCATTTAGCAGTGTGTCCTTGACGTGAGTATCTCTCCTCTACAGTTATCACAGAGCTCAGTCTCACCGAGTTTCAGGGTGTGCAAATATAGTTCAGAAGAGTAATGTGAGTCTCTTTGCCTTTCCCTATGGGAATATGCATGTGCAGAAGGGGGAAGATGGATCTCACCCTGCTCAGAACATACATTATTGATCTTGAGCAGGCAGTTTTTATGTGCTAGGTGAGGAGGTGCAAAGCTAAGTAAAGAGGATTTCTTTTATTGTGGTTGCTGCTTTTGCATGAATGTTGTTCTGGCAAAAATATTGCTGTAGGTTTATAAATTATGTGTATCCAAAAGGAAGGACTGGTAAAACCTCCCTTTGTTCTCACAGCAGTGTTTGCTACAGGAAGATGGATTGGCTGCTCTTTTTGACATGAGCAATGAGGCCAGGATTTTCTCTTGTTGTAATTGATCATGTAAGCAGACAATAGGAGAAGACACTTCTCCAGCAGATCTGTATTCATCCTCTGCCATTTGTTACTACCTGTAAGTAGAAGCTCTGAGCTGTGCCTGAAGCCATCTCCACAGCCTGCGCAGCCCTGTCTGCCCCCTCCCCAGGCTACCCAGACCTCTGGCATGCAGAGGTTAAGTCCACCATTGTATCTCAGGAGTTATTTTTGTGCAGCCTGTTTATCTTCAGTCCCCAGGTCATTAATAAACATCCTTTTTCAAATACTTTGGACATCTGGAATATGGTTTGCTTGTCTTCTAAGACAATTATATCCTTTTAGGCTAGTAAGGGAAGGATGAAGCCTAAAGCTCCCCTTCTTTGGAAAAACACAGTCTACATTTGCTTCTCTTCTACTCCAATTCATTTACCTGTCTGTTGGGATTGCAGGCTGCTGGAGCATTTAAGCAGGTATTTAACTGCCGTGCACATGTACAGACCCACTGGTGTCACCTCCCTGTCACCATCACTGCACAATATTATATTTGTACCCTAAGCGCAGGCAGAGCCATTTGGAAAAAAGCGACATCTGCTCCTTTTACACAAGACTAACTACTCATATACCTGCAGCAAGGCAGCAAACCTGGTGATTTTCAGCTCTTTTTACTTCATTTAATATTTGTTTAAACAAGAATACAGATTTTTTTAAATTATTATTTGTTTTAACGGAAAATAGCCAGCACAAGAAGTTCTTCAGATGAGAGCTAGGAAAATGCAGGAAGGTTCCATGGGTCTGTTCTGCTCATGGGGGTCAGGTGCCGGGATATGGGAGAGCAATTTTTTTCTCTCATTTTATGTTTCTTTTTGAAAATTAACCAAATTCTAGAAGTATCTTTTTTATGTAATAACCAGAGAGGGATTTTACAGTTCCTAGTCCAGATGAAGCAGGCATCAAGATTTAGATGAAATGCGCCCCTCCCCTCCTGGCCTTAAGCTTTGCTGTGCTGTAGCATCTACTGTGACTACTGGGGTGGTGGGACAAGGCTCCAAGTGCTCCAAAGCCTCTATCATCCCTGGGAAGTGCAGCTCTGTCTGCTGACCGTCAGGCAAATCCCACACAGCTCAATGTACACAATTATTTAGACCAGCCCCTCCTGATGGGTTCCACTTTGCAGGGGAGATCACAACACTAAACTTACGTGGAAGATACAAAAAAATTAGCAGGATCTGCAGCCAGAACTTGAGTCTTGGCCTTTCCTCTGTTACCTTGTTGAGACATGAAACTACTGTCTCTGTGCACTCTGTGTCTGCAACCAGCAAGTCATGATCACATCAGACATGGATTGAGCTGGTGTGGAGCTACTGTCAACATTGTGCCTCGCTTTCTACCTACAGAAGCTTTTGCTTGGAACATTTTAATGAGGCCTTTTTGGGCTTGTAGCAACCTCCATAATACCAGCTAATAGAGCATCTGGCTAATGATCATCTATTGATCATTCATTAACCTCTGCTAAACTACAAAGATTGAAACCTCTCATTTGCATGCTTGCAGATCTCTGCCACTGCTGCATCATGCCAGTCACATGTTTTGCAAAATTAACAAGTTTTTTGGGCTCCCCTCCACTCCCTCAGGCCAGGAGTGAAAGGAGAAAAGCCCCTTTGTGAGCCATTTCCAACTGAGCCCTCCTGGCACAGTGTGGCCTCAGAGGAGTGGTGTTTTATAGACTCCAGTGATTGCTTTTCATCACTCCTCTTTGAGAAGACACTCTCCCACAGAAATGAGGCAGGAAAATTGTGCCTGGAGCTGGAGTGGGGTTAGGGGTCAGCAGGCAGCCCCATGTGACTCAGGGCTGAGGAATGTGCAACCAGACTCTGCTCCCACAGTGGGCGCAGTCCTCCCACAGCACCATTCTCTGCTCAGCGTCCATCACTCTGGGGTCACCTTGGCTAACTGGAGCAGCTCCTGTGGCATGCTGCAGTCCATAAATGGTTCCTGAGGCTTTCCCAGCATTATTCTCTACAAATAGAAGAGGCACTGGGTTTGGGTAGCCTCTTGGTCACGTTCATGCTTCCATCCCAGAACAAGTGATGGGTGATGAAGGCTGTAGATGTCTTTGTTGGAAAAGATGCCGTCAGACCAGCTATTTAAACTGGGAGCAGTTGAAGTCAGCAGTGGTTTGTAGCTCCAGACAGTCATCCTGGTCTCTCATCTCTTCCAGTCTCACTGACAGAAACTTCTGCCACCTTGATTTCTCCAGATTCATTTGCCCAGCTGTGTAAAATGACCCAAGTTTAAGTAACCCTGTTAACCTTCTAGAGAAGGGCTGCTCTGTGCTCCCTGCAGAGAAGAAATTCCTGGAGATGATGATGTAAGCCTTGGCTGGTCAGAAATATGGTCTCTCTTTCCACAGCTTTTTGCCAGATCACATCTGTGATGGTTTAGCACAGGTAGTTTTTTTGGTTTTTAGTCTTTAGGGAAGTTGTAGCAAATACTGACAGCTT
>JBBMKD010000145.1:103373352-103516372 GCA_037834095.1 Argya squamiceps | reverse complement strand
CTTTTTCTCCCGAAAATCCTATCTCCCAGAGAATAAACCACTACACTTGATTTGGCGAACGTGAAACCACGACAACATCTTATTTTACTGTCTCAAAACCAGACAAATATTAGTGAATATTGTTTGCTGATAATGCCACAGAGGCTGGCTAGTTCTCCTACTCAATAGGAACTCTTTGTGGCAAATGCTCACACCAGTTGCTAACTTTAACAGCGTGACAGATGATGTAAAAGAAAGTTTTATTACCTTTGATTCTCAGAGGTGCCCCAAAATACCCTGGCTCACTCAAGGCTTCTTTCAAGCTGCACTGTGAAGCAGGGGCTGGTTGAAACACAGAGCCTGTAGCAGCAGCTGTGTGTGCAGGACCAGCTGTGGTCTCAGGGTGGGAATGCAGGGAGGCTGGCAGTGCATCACTGAGCACAGAGGGAAGGCAGCTGGTGAGACTTGGAGAGTCAAGGTTTGTGATATGTCCCTTTTTTGTCTGCCATGTCAGTGCCCCTTGAAAAAAGTGCGTATAAACCCAGACCATGTTTTCCCTGGGATGATCCCAAACTAAAACTATCTATATGCAATCAGTAGGGGTTTTGTGCCAAAATGCCCACACAACCACAGCATGCCTGGCTGGTGCTCCTCACAGCCCCAAGATGCTTTGAGATGCTGAAGTAAATTACACATGGGCTGCACGTCCTGTGATGGATCCTGTGCTTGGAGTTCATGTGACGCACATGGGTGCAGCACAGCCTCCTCTTTCCCCACCTCCTGCTCTGGGTCTGCATCCCTCCTTCAGAACCTTGCTCTCCTGTCAGGTCTTCTGCTGATTCCAGCTTTCCCTGTACAGACACATCATGTGAAAGACTTGCACTTTCAGCCTGGCTGCAGTGCTTGTGAACTGTGGCTGCTTCACAGCTGGAAAAGGCATTACCAGGAACAACTCTCATTTTCTGTGTATACCTGTAGAGATACATATCCCCACATTTGAATAGAAGAGACCACCCCCGCTGTGGGACTAGAAAACTTTTCTTTGTTTCTATTATGTTACATCTGCTGTCAGCTTGGCTTGTCCAGGATTTATATCATAATGTGTTTACAATGAGAAAACTCCTGGCATGCTCTTTTCCAACTATCTAGGCAGGGTCTATCACTCTAGAGATGGCAAATGAAGTGCAGGATCTCAATAAAGAATATGCATTTCTGTGGCATCTGAATAACAGAAGCCCTTTTGCAAATGATACATTCGGCTTTAGAATTCCGAACTCCTGTAGACATCATGGATCAAGGTTTACTGAGCAAAACTATCTTTGTTGGTGACTGCTCAGGTACAAGGAGACGAGTTTGCACTGGCTTGTTAGGGAGCAAGTCTCCTCTGCACAGAAATAAATCGTCAAGGCAGACAGTTTATGGTCTTTTGGGAGTCTGCAATGGCTTTGAGTTTCAGGGGAAAAGCACAACTCCCACCTAACCTGATTCCCTACAGAAATCAATACCCACTTCCTTTCAGATCTTTGAGGTCTTGATCATTTGCAGTCCTTAAGAATTGCAGGACACCCTTCTCAAGAGCTGCACCATTAATTAAAATCTCTCATTCACATTTCAGCTCTACATTCCTGTACTGTGTCCCTGGGCTCTGCACTCCTGCTTTGAGCAGCTCTGCAGCACAGCCATGCCCAGCTGCAAAGCTGCCACAGCACACCCAGAAATACCAGGTGGCTGCATCTCACTTGTTGCAGAGAAATTACTCCCTGTGACAAAGTTTCACAGGTTAATATCATCAGAGAAAACCAGCCTGAAAGAGAATCTGAGAGGTCACTATGCAGATCTCTTGCTCCAAGACAAGTTTGACAGTACTGAAACTAATGCTCATAGGTGCTTCTCTAATCTGGCTTTAAAAAAAAAAAATCCTGGTGTGAAGGTTTCAGAGCTTCCCTTGGGCATCCAACTCCATACTTTAATCTTTTAGGTTTAGAAAGTTGTTCATAATTTCTAACTGAAGTCTTTTTGCTGTAGTTAAAATTGATAATCTCTGACCCCTTTCCAGGCACAGATTATTCCCTTCCTTTCTTACAACATTTTTACCTTGTTTCAAACATTTATCTTTCCCTGGCAGTCACTTGTTGCCCAGACTGATGTTCCCCAAGTCTTTTGAATCCACAAATCTTGTCTTCTACACCTTAAATCATTCATGCTGCTCCCCTCTGAAGCTTTTCCAACTTCTCCTTCCACAAGTGCAGTGACCAAACTGCACATTATGCCCCAGCTAAGTCCTGATAAATGGCAATGCTCCATCTTGGGGATCAGTCCTTGGAGCACCAGGTGTCCGAGGGATGATGCTGTTCAGAGCTGTCACCACCATCAGGAAGCAGCACACCTCCTGCACACTCTCCAGTGCTGCAGATGTCAATAAATACCCTCAGCATGTGAGTCACAAATACATTGGCTGTCAGGACCTGCTGGCTATTGCTGCTGGCACATCCCTCACCTTGCTCATTATCTGTTCAGAGCTAACAAATTAAAATGAGCACTGAGGCATCTGGGATTGTGCCTAAGCCATGGGAAGCCAGGATTTAGGAGGCTTTTATCATTTTTGCAGAAATTGCATTGGTCTGTTTCTGTGTGGGCAAGGAGGATTCTAAACAGCTTGCTCTGCAAAGTCCTTTCGTATTCCTTAGGAGTAAGCCATGCTTCCATACCCAGCACCAGGCTGAGAAACACAGACTTGTCCTTATGGGCCCTGAAAAATCACTCTGCCTCTCTGCCTTGGTACTCCCAAGAGCCTCAGAGCAAAAGGAACAATTATTTACTAGCACTGCCTAATGAAGAGAAGCCCATGTAGCATTGACTAATGCCATCAGAAGAAGATGGTTCATGTCAGTGGAATACAAAAGCAAAAAAATGTGCATCAAGTCAGTTCAAGGAACAGGTCCACCAGAAGACAATTTTTTCTTTTCCCCTGAGATCAGATCTGTTTCCTGTACAACTGCACGAGCCCTAAAATGCCACAGGAAGCCTGATGGGAATGAGGGGGACAAGCCTGGGGAAGGAAGGTGAGAATTGCCTGCACTCTTTCATAAAGACTGTAACTTAATGCTGACTAAGTTTTTGAGATTTGGGCAATTCCCACCTAAACTTCCTGCTATCTCCTCTGAACCTCTTGCCATGTCATCCTGTATGTACATTTTGCCATGTATGGAAAAAGGGGATCAGGTTTCTCCAAGGGATACAAGTGTCTCCTGCATTCCTTTAAGGAGTGGTGAACACCTGCAAAATCCTGATCTTCTGACACACACAAGCATAGCAAAGCAGAATTCCATTTTGTTTTCAAAGGATTTTAGGATACAAAAATACTAGTAATTTCATTTAGATTTTAAAAAACAGTCCAATTTTGCAAAGCATATGCAAAACAAAACAATAAAAATATCATGTCAAAACCCCACATATTTTTATAAGTGCCTTATTGTGATAATGCAGCAGTTAAGGCCTCAGAGTAGGCAAAATTCCCTTTTAAGGATCTTAATGCTTATGTATTTCAAAATAAAAGAACCCTCACAATTGTGCTTATTGAATTTCAGTCTTGACTACACTAGTGTAATTAATTTATTAAGCTAGGAGAGAATTAATTGCATAAAAAGTACAGGCTCCATGCTGTCTGACTATCCAGTAATTGCCATTGCATTTGACTGTGTTAATGGACATTTTCTTCCTAAATTTTTACCTAGGAAAGTAATGTAGCCCACCAAAAAAACACAAACAAACAAACAAAACCAAAAACAAAACCAAAAACCAAACAACAACAACAAAAAAAACTTTGGTGGAGTGCATCAGGTAGGTATCCGAAAGGTCAATTAAGTTTTTACTTTAAACAGTGACTGCCAATGTTTTAAGTGCTGAAGCCCTTGAAGTGCTGACTGTGCTTAGGTTTCACATGATTCCCTTGGCTCTGCTGCTTTGAAAGTCTGGATGAGAGCCAGTGAGGGATGTTGCTCCTCCCAGTGCTTCAGCATGTGCCCCATCCAGGATCCTTATCTGGACAGGATCCAGCCATCAACCTTCCCACCATCACAGGGCAAAGGGTGAATACTGGCCACGGGGAGGACTTTGGCATGGTGATGTGTTGTGGCATTAGCTGAGGGACATTCTGCAGTGCACTGACCCTAAGAAGGGCAGATGCAACCCAAACTTCCCCAAAAGTGGGGAATTTTTAGATCCAGAACTTCAGCCTGCAATGCTGCCTTGCCCTAGGGCATCTAAACCCCACCAGTGCCTTGTGTTTCATCTTCTGAGTTTCTGCAGCATCTATTGTGGGCATAATGCTCTGTCCTTGGTGGAGTTAAGCAGATGGATGTGTAACTCCTGCTTCAGCCCCAAAGTCTGGGAGCCTTCCTGAAGCTCCAGGACCCTGGGGCTAAGGCAGGAGTTATACATCCATCTGCTTGGCTCACTCAAGACATGGATGTCATAAAATTTCTCCAGCACCCTGAGCACTCAGCAATCAAATCCAAGAGCAGCTGTACTGCCCCCATGAAGAGCTGGCAGAGCTCAGCTCAGGACCAGCTCAGGTAACAGCACATGCAGAAGCACTTGTAGACCCAGCCTGTCTGCTCCAAGGACTAAAGTCCACACTGTATCACTCCAAGGGTGTGTCTTGAGTCACCTCTGACTGTCACCTATCCCTCTATCCCCTGTGAGTCCAGGACCAGGAAAGCATCTTTTGCTAAATGGGAGCCATTTCAATTTCCAGAGACACTCCTTGAGTTACAATGAATAGCACTAAAATACTACTGCAGACAAGATTTTTTTAAATAGTCAGTTTAGGAGAAGCCAGTGAGGGAGAAAGGAGTTGTAGGCAGCACCTGCTAAAACAATGACAGGCCTACTGACACCTTAAGAATCACTTCTTCAAGAGGAGATGCCATGGCATGGCTCAGACCATGGCCCACTGTCCTTTAGGGCCTATAGGGACATCTTGGCCTGTGATTCCAGCACTTGTTGAACAATTTTATGTGATAATCTGCTTGTTCTGAAGGATCTGCTTGTGACTGATTGAGAGATTGCTTTTTCTTTGAATATGTCTGCCCTCTGAAGTCCAACCCATATGTACAGCATGTAAACAAACGTTTAAAGGTGTTGAGTAGGTAAACACACCTTTAAAGGTGGTGTGCATTTCCTAGCAGGAACTGCCCCAAACAACATTTTTCCAATGACTCAGGAAAGAAGGCCATTAATTTTATGTCTCTAAAAATAATCCCAACCTCTGTGTGCCTCTGCTCACTGGCAGCTCTGTGTTTGCAGGGTGTGGTACCACGTGCCTCTCCAACAGAACTGGGTGTGCACAGGGCAAAGTGCTGCTCCTCTGTGCCCAGCTGACTTCAGTGTCCCACACCTCTGCCAGCCATGGTCACAGCATTTGTCTTGTAGGATAGTGCCACTTCCCTGCACTTTCCTACACAATTCAGACCTGGACTACACACCTAATCTTGTGCAGGAGTGGTGGAAAGTGCAGTCATCCAAAAGGGACAATGGTCTATTCCAGCTGGAGAGCCCAAGCAGAGGGCTCGGGAAAGTTTATGTTGCCTTAGGTACAGCAGCAACTGGATCTCAAAGGCCACTGGACCAAACCATCTTCTGATCTTTCCCTTACTGTGGGTTGGGTTATTTCTTCCTCTCCTTTTCTTTCCTGATTACTTCACTGTGTATTGCTGAGCAACATTCAGTGTTATGCTTGGACATTGCACAACAACATACACGTGGCATGGGGTTGTTATCGAACTGCTGAGATTCTGTACCCAGGCAAAGGGATTTCTGGGCAGTAGCAATACATGTCATCACATCAGTAGTTATATATTCATCAGCCTTCACAAGCTGGCCTGGATGTTTCTGGAAGAGAAAAGATAATTTCTGATTTCAATGGGTGAATGTTTTGGGTTTTTTTTCCATTGAGAGCATGGGAATAACTTGTATTCTATCTTACTTTTTAGTTTGGCCTAAGGCAAAACATTGAATTTCTGGACGTTTGTTGTTTATTACTATCCAAAATTCAGATGAAAAAGTTAAAATCTTGCAATTTAGAATCCAATGTATCTAAAAACATTGCTATGGTATCAGAGCATTTCATTTAATCATTGAGTGCTGTATTAATCTCATAGCTTTAGATGCCTACAGCAAGATATCAATATCTTACCCAAATTCCCTGCTCTCGTTTTACAATACACAAAGACAAATAGTCTGTTCTCATGTCATGGCTCATCAGATTTATTTCAGAATCCCATTTTTGAATAGCCTACTTCTGTAAGAGGATTCTGGGCAACTGGGACTAGGCTCAGCCATCCTCCTTGCCATAGTCCAGCGTCCTTGCAGATTCATTAATGTATCCTTCCTAGTTTCTAGCTTCTACACCAAAAGGGTCTTCTGTAGGTCTTGTGGCATGTCTGGGCAGCCCTGTCTGGATATCTCAGGCTTCTCAGAACTCCTCAAATGGCAGGAGGATCCCAGGTTTCAACTGTGGTTTCTCAGATCACACATTGTCCAGTTGAGTCTCATCTCAATATCCAGATAGCCCCAATGCTTAAAAATCTGTTGCAGATGGTGACACAGCTGTCACCTCCCAGCAATGATCTGCTTTGAGTCAGGATCATTATTAAACTTCATTTCCCCTTGGTTGCACAGTGCTTTATGGGAGTTACAGTTTATGAGACTGCACTTGAATTTGTCTGGCTTCAGCTTTCAGCCACTGTTTCTTATCGTGCCCTTCTCCATCAGATTTAAAAAGCTGTTTAACATTGTAGCCTTTTTATACACTATAACTTGAGTTGCCACTAAATCTTCTTTTTCTTTATAAATCAAACCGATCACTTTAAATCCTTCAGCATATTTTTCCAGGTCTACAAAGTACTTTTCAAAATTTCTTCTGAATATATAATAGCTTAATAGCTCCATTGTGTTAACTCTTTCTAGAAATGCACATGCTAAGATGCAGGTTTCCTTCTACCAGACACCTCAGAGGTACACACACATAAGGGTGAGTGCACCATTCCAAGCAGTTTTCAGACAGTGGGGTGAGACAGGCCTCTCTGGAGGGCAACACTTCTGGTTTGAACCTTTGGTTTTGAATTAAGTGAACCACCAGTGTCTGTAGAAGGCTGTATCAGTCACAAAGCACAATGAGCCTGAGAGCACAGGAAGGTAGATGGGAAAAACATGGCAAGAAAAGTCTGCCAGGAAAGTGCCTTTAAGATGCAGATCCCTCCATCAGTCAGACCCCACCAGGGAAATAACAGGAAATTCCAGTGGAGGTTAGACCCCAATTTCTACACATGGTCAGGGTAAACTGAGAGAGCTTTGAGATGTGAGTCAGTGTCTCTAAAACTGACTAAGAACAGTAAACTTGGATTTGGGGAGTGTCAGTACTAGATCAAAACATGTGATGGAGACACTTCTTTGCAATATTTTTGCAAAAAAGATTGCAAAATATTTACAAGAATGTAAAATGCCAACAAGGCCCGAATGCATTCTGGTAGCTTTTCCTCGCCCAAAGTTTGTTGATGTTTAACTTCAGCAGCCCATCTAAAGCTGCTTTAGGCCCTCTGGTTAACATGATCCTGTGCTCAGAGGTCCCTCAGCTGCACACATGCTGATGCTGCCAGTCAGGAAACCAACCCAAAATTTCAGGAGGACGGGAGTGAATGGTGGGGGAATCAGGCAGTGAGCAGGAGGAAGCTGACCAACAGCTCATTTACAGTGCTTTGAGCCCAAATTCCACAAACAGAAACAAACAGCAGCTGTGCCATTGCAGGCAGCACACGTGGTGTGGAGTTAGGACACATCCTAGGAAGTCTTGGAGAGGTTCACCTCCCTTCCCTTCCCCAGCTCTTCCTTTGTGGGAGCATTAACAGCAAGGAGAGCAGTGCCAATCCTCTGGGCCCATCCTCCTGACAGTGCCTGTGTTCAGAGCCCAGACCCTGTGCATCACAGCATTAGCACTTTGGGGGCTGAACATTAAAATATGTGAGTGATGCTGGTGATACAATAAGAGGATGATGATTTTGTTTTATGCCTGTTTTAGCTACAGATTCTCTGTTTGCCACCATGGAGGAAAATACCAATTACCCCCTGCAGGGAGGATAGATTACTTGATGCTGCATCAGTCACTACCAGTGCTAGCAGGATAACACAAACTCATTTCCCGGAGGTCTCCAAACAGCTGTCAGAGAATAATGACTTTCAGTTGCTACTAGCCCACACCAACTCTGAAGTGGTGACCTAGAGGCAAAAAGACTGACTCACATTACAAATCCCCTCAGCTTTCATATGTGCCTCAATTTGTTCTCTAAAACCAAAAGATTTAATTAATATGGATTATCATTTTTCACAGCACTTCTCATTTGTGCAAAAATTGGTCTAGAGACCAATTTTCAAGAACTTCTTGTCTTTAGGAATTTTGCCTGTGATATATATGAGCACTCTTCCTATCAATATTTTTTATTCTGTGTTAAAGCTTCAGGAATAAAATCTAATCACTCAAAACAAAAGTAAGTTTCCTTAATTGAAAACCAGTATTTTTACATGGAATAGAAAGCATATAGATAAAATTACTCAGTAATGTATTATCAAAGAACAAGACTTCATACTAAAAAGAAGTAGTTGTAATGACATGTCAGGATTTCTAGATTCCCCTCAGATTCACATATCCCATTTTTGCTACTTTTTATATTGCAATTGAACTGAAACATCAATTCCTTGGGTTTGAGTTTTATTTTTCATTTCTGTCTGTCCTCAGTGTCTGGGGTCAGACTTGCTTCTCATTTATGATGCTGTATGGAGAAGTCTCTCTGGAACTGCTGAGAGAAAGCAAAAACACATGAAGAATCAGGTGTCCCAGCTGCATGAAATTAACTCAGGTGTTATTTCCCCAACAGACAGACTCTGATCATGACCATGCTGTACTTGCACCACTAAAACTGTGGTCAGAGCCTGATAGATTTAGCATACATAGCACATACCCACAGCAATAGATCATAGTGACAGTGATATTTCTGTCTTGCAGACACAAGAGAGGGCTATTGAAAGTTGAAAAATGAGAAATTTTATTTCAAAATAATGAAACAGTTTACAAACAAACAGTTTTTACAGGGCAAAAAAGTAAACCTAAAACAGTGTGCTTCCACTATGAAATCTAGATGAAATAAAGGATTAGATTTTTACATTTTATTGACAACAAGTGTTCCAACCAGACTGAGAATTTATAAGGGGATGCTGGTGCTTTGGTGGGTGCCGTTGGCAACTGGCTCTGGTATGGATGAGAAGAGTCCTGTGCTGACATCAAAGGAGCAGCAAAAGTTCACTTAGGAAGCCCTTTGGGTTTAGCATTGCTTGATCTTGCAATTCTGTCGCCAACGATTTTCATAATCACCAAATAACACGTGAAAACCTTAATCCCTCCAGCAGCACAAATCCACTAGAGGGAAATCAATTTAGAGAAATCTCTGTGGAGGTAAATGAGCCATTCTCTTCCTGCATAGTTTGTGAAAAGAGCTTGAGGCACTGACAAAAAATGCATTTTTGCTTCAGGAAGGATAAGAGGGAAGGTCAGAGCAGCCAAGTATTAACCAGAAATCATAGTTCTGTTGCAGAAGAAACACCAACAGCCTTCAAGCAGCAGCATATTTTAACATATTTTAACATATTTTCATTCACAAATCACAGGCAGTGAAGGCAGAAGAGGAGGACCTGAACATCCCTGGGACATTTGGTAGGATTCACTTCTGTTGTTTGCCATGTCTACAACACAAAATTCTCTTCCTGGGCCAGCTGCTGCAGCTTCCTCCTGGCCATCCACAGTGCTTCTACCCCATCCCAGCTTCTTGCCCTCAGCATTATTTCAACCTGGGCCACCCAGTGCTCACCCAAAGGCCTGGTGGGCTCAGGGCAGGGCACTTGAGGGATACCTCACTACTCCTGAGGGCAAGAGCATATTGTGCCATTCTTTGCTCCTCATCTTCAGTGCCAAGGAATGATCCCTGGCATTTTAGTTTTCTACTGCAGTCATAGCCTGGACATCTGCATCAGTGCCAGTCACTTTAGCGGTTCCCTTTACAGCCAGGAGAAAGAAACAGGCACTTCCAGGGTGTGATATCAGAACTGTTGCAGACATTAGGATTAGGGAAAATGCATCCTGAAGTGTCTGTATTTTTCCATTGATTATAAAAACACTCTAGACTCTTAGCTCACAGGCAGAAATTTACAGTGTGAACATCTGGAGTTGGTTGGGCAAATCCCACCTTTCCTGTCAAACATTCAAAAACTTTTTTCATAAAGACATCATGACTGAGGACTGCACCTCCAGCACACTTGCAGACAAAGATGTTTCCCCTTATTTGTTTACCAAATATTTCAAGTAGAAATTTATTTCTCTAATGAATTAAATAAGGACTTACTACGAAAGTGCACAGTTAAATACAATGCTTAATTTAGAGCTAATGCAAAGCTAGTCAAATAAATGGAAATGGTTTTTTTGGTTAGCATAATGTGCTAATGGTTGCTAATGGTTGCAAATGTTACTCACAAGTAGAGCAAGTTCTCAAAAACCGTGTTTGTAGGGCAGCCTCTGTCTGACAGACAGGTGACCTGCATCACCTGTATCTTCTCCATTTGAAGTGAAGCTGGAGTGACACAATAAAAACTGTCTGATCTAATATGAAGCCTTCCTGTAAAAAGGTAACTTATTAAAATGATGTGAGTGTGATTGAATCAGTTCACTCAATTTTTAGCAGATCAGCATTTTGTGTGTCTGACTGCAGTGATTCTTCAAACACATACACACAACTTTTCTGTGTTATCTGGGATGTTCCCGATTGAAACTCTCAATGGTTCAATGAGGGGGAAAATAAACCCAAAACACTTTCAAAGTGCCTTCCTCAATCCCATTTAAAATAAATAAAATGACACAAAATTTAGCCTGAAGTACAAATTTAAAGCTTGAGTGCTGTAGATAACTGGGTTTAAATAGATGTAGCTCAGCTAATGCTGCCCAAATTTTATCACCTTTACAATTTTTTTCATCAGAGTCAGCAGTTTAAGCATTCCTGTGGCTAAAGTCTGCTTTACGTGCTGAGTATGGACATGATTCAGTGCTGATTCAGTGAATAATGGTGTTTTGTAACTTGAACCTCTGATGAATAACTTTCTGTAAGGAGTCCTTTATTGAGGTGAGCAGAGAATACCACACTATGCAGCTCATGAACCAGCGTGGACTTGATGGCTTTGACAACAGTTTGCCTCCATGAGGAATGGAGCTCGGAAGGAAGGTTCCCCTTGCTTCCAGTGGCCAGGAAGACCATGGTGTTGGTGACTGTGAACACCTCCTCCACTGGCACAACCTGGCTGCAGCTGGGCTTTGTGCTGGGACAACTTGCCCTGTTTTGTGGCCCTACTCCAGCATAGCACACCTGTCAGTGAGAGAGCCCCAAGTTCATGTTTTCCTGAGCATGGTGCATCAATGGCAGATGGAATAAATGTCTGGGTTCATAGATGACCTCATTCAGGTCCTAGTTAGATGGTGTTGGATTCCCCTCTGGCACCAGAAGTGATTGTGTATCTTGTTTTCTTTCCCAAGGCAGGAAATCTCCCACCTCAGGATTCTCTCGGACAGGATGGGTGATTCACTTTGTGCTCCACTGCCCCTTCCTCAGGCTACAGCTGGAGAGTTTAAATAGAAAATTGCCTCAGACAGATTGAACACTGGGGAAACCCTTTTATGACCCAGAAAATACTCTCCACACAGTATTTGTTTCATTGTCAGGGGCCCAGACTTCCTGAGCTCCATCCCCTCTTCCCGGCAGGCCTCTGACTGCCTGACATCAACAGAGTTTCCTTGCATGCCTGGGATGCTTGAAATCGTTGGGGCTTAACAGGGAAACAGACAGGATTCAGGGAAACAAGGGTGAGATTCAGTTTTCTTTCTGATAGAAGAATTTGCTGCCGGACACCACTTTGTTATGCACGAGCTTTGTTTACTCCCCATTTTGCCAGAGCCCACTTGACTGCTCTGGCTGCTGCAGTCACAGAAACAGATGTTTCCTGCCCAGATCCTGCTCTGTCAGAACCGAAGAGAGTAAAAGATACTGAGTTAAAAATGTGATTGCTTAATTTTGAGATGTGTCTGGCAGCAAATGACTGTAGAGGTAGCAGCACAAGTGCTGCCCAGTGGGTGTAAACAGCACTGGTGTGGGCATAGAGTTCTTGTGTTCCCTGCAGCACTGAGCCCCAGGCTTCTTGCCAAGCCTTGAGTAGGATCTTCTACACTCCCAGAGTGAGGGTCTGTCTTCTATGGTGCATTAGACAGATATTTTCCCTACATAGCTGACTGAAGCTAGCTCGTTTGGGTCATGTCTGATTTAGGGAATAAGTAGGATGAGGGGACAAGCCTGGAGGCTTCCATATCAATAGAATATTAGCTCTGTTGCTAGCATGGTTTGTCCTCAGACCATCAAACTCTCTCACAAGCAACTGCTGCACAGGGTATGAAATATGGGCTATTCCCACCAGGCAGTTTCTCTGTGTCTAACCTACCTGAGGTGGCCTCATGATGTCCCACTCTGCAGGACAGAGGGGAGAGCACCCCTGGAGAGAGGATCAGGGCTTGTGAACCTGCACAGGGAGCAGTTATGGCATGAACCTGGGGAGGTGCTGGTGACAACTGACTTACGTCAGAGATGATCAACCACAGTGCTTTAGAAATGACAGAAGTAGATTGAACTAGCACCCAGTTGGCTCTCATGCCCTGGGATCAATTTGTCTGGCCAACAGTGGGTAGGCAGAGTACAGCCAGACAAGAGGTCTCAATTGCTCTTGTATTAAGAATATCTTCCATAAATACAGATTTCTAACATGATGATATGCAGATGAAAACCAGTCTCGGGGAGAAACAGCTTGGCCTGGCTTCAACTCTGCATCCTCTCCAGATTTAATGACTCCTGTAACTGTGACAATGAAAGCCCAGTTTTGGCCTTGGCAGCAGTGCTGCTGGGGAAAGACTGAAGGACAAACACGTGTGCAAAAAGTAGGCACTGATCCAGACCAGCAAATGGCCTGCAATGATAGTTCCATAAGAAGGTTTCTCAGAGCTAACTGGGCAGACTGATGAGTTAACTGGGTAGACACCAGTCTAGCAATGGCTCTATCACTGGGGAGGGGCTCTTGGAGCCTGCTGGACCTCAATCCCAGAGAAATACACTTAGAGTATGTAAAATGAGCTGCTCTTCTCCTTATTCAGCCAGGCTTGTAAAGAGAGGTCTAATCTCTTTAGATTAATTGAGCAAAATCCTCTACCTGTCACAGGCGCAGCAATGCTCTTGCTCCCACATGGGCACCATTGAGCCCTGCCTGCACAGTTCAGAGGACAGCAAAGCCAGCCTAAACTGCTTCTAGCAGTCTGAGAAACTTTCCTTCCTCCTCTTATAGTTTCTGCCTTGCTCAGAGCACCTGGCAGTAACACAGCAACAACTGTTTGGTCAAACCTGCCCAAACCTACACCTTTACTGTTTTGCTGGCTTTAGCTCCAGGAAGGATGCTCTGAGCCCCAGTTTCCTGTCTCCACCTTGTCACTCTCCTAAGAAGGGAAGAGCAAGCAGCAGCTCGAGTCTAATAGTGAGGAAGAGAAACATGCTGGAACAGCCTGGTTTTCTCACGCTGTCACCAGTAACAAAAAGGGAGGTGTGGGAAGCTTGCAGCACTTCTGTTAAGTAAGCAGGACAAAGCAGAGCAGATTTCTGTGTGGGAGCCACTTTTCTCTGTTTTGGAAATGTTTTCTAATGTGTCCTGCCTGATCCATGCCCTGATTTTCCTCCTATTGCCTTTCTCCTTACTCTATCTCCCTTTTCCACTTTCCTCCTCCACCACTGGTGAAAGCATTGTGGAATAGGCTGATGTGTGTGGGTCTCTCATGGTTTGTTTTGTCTGAAGTGTCATCCTGCTTTTATCAGTCCATCACAGACATGTGGGCTCTGACTCATCAGCACAGACCCATCAGTCAGCAACAGCACCTTGGGGACTCACACTCAGGTACTGCCAAGGAAGAATGAGCATCAGCTGGGTTAATCAGAATTTTGAAACAAACCATTGGGCAAGAGATGACCGAGACAATATTTTCCATGCAAGCAATGTTTTCCACCATCGGTTTCTCAGATAAAAAAGCAGGAATTGCTTTCAAACAGATTGTAGGGCACAGGTCAACAAAAATGAGCTGTTAATGATTTCTGCTGTCAAAACAGTGTATCTACGTAGATTTCAAACAGCCTTGTAATCCATGGTTATATTTTCTGTGTTTGTTTTCCAGCTGAGATCTGAAATAGCTTCTTAGATCACACCACAGTGCAGTGCACGTGTTCCAGGTCCTGAGTGCTCTCCTTGGTGATGAAACCCATGTCTCACCAAGCTACCACTCCTCACCAGCCACTGTGTTACACATTGGGGTGTTTGCAAGCCCAAGGAAGAAAGTCTTACTCATGGCAACATTCAGTAGCATCTGCCTTCAAAGCTTCATTGGTGATACTGGTACTAAGCCAAAGATACCTCTAGTAGGTCTAATAGGTCCCTATTACTAATCTACAAAGAAAAGGCATATCTATTTGTAAAATACATCGATGTTTTGGAAAGGCCATTTTACAGGGATAGTTGGCACAGCTCAAATTTCATTTGTCCCAATGAGACCAGGGTGTTGTCCTGGGAGAGGTGGCCATACAAGGAGGACACTAGCAGGGATCTTGGGAGATCAGTCTGTAACTGTTCTATCTGCCACAGACTGCCACAGGCATGTCCCTTAATGTCCTTCCCTGAACCTTCCCAGCTCATAAATAAGTATAACAATACCATTATCTCCCACTTTCTACTTACCTTGTCTGTGTAGACTGCAGCCAGACTAATGTATTTCCTCATGGCAAACACAAAGGAGTGGTGCATTAGTGCCCTAGCAGAGGCTATACTGGAAGCAAATATGAATAACCTTGTGACCTGGGAAACTTGAGATTATGCAGGTTTAGGCAGTCAGACAGGGGATACCACTAACCCAGCCTGCAACAGCACTCTCCTTAAAATGAAGCTCTTATCCACACCCCCAGATGCCCATGCTGATTCCTGTTTGATCTTATGCAGTTAATTTTCCATTCATCATTTCTTTTCTATCTTGATTGCAACTTAATTTAGGAAACCAAGCTTGATACAACTGTGAAATATATGAGGGCAACTTCTCTGATTGAATATACTGACTCTGTTGAATTGAAGCAGTCTATACCTACATACACCAGACAAATCAATGGCCCCTACCTAACATCAACATGTATTAATTTCTGTACCAGGAATGCTAATAGCAAGTTTCGATGTGGTGAAAAGCAAATATTGATCTGTTTGCTTGAAAGTCAGATTAAGCTATGTCCATAGGCAAATATTCCTGCTAGGAAGTAGAGGAAAGGTTGTTTCCCCTTCCCCCTTCTCAAAGGCAGCCAAATCAAATAAAAACAAAAATCTGTTTGATGTCTAGTGAGTTTTTAATTAAGGAGGAACCAAACCTAAGGAAAACAGAAGCCCTGGGGAGCTGTCAAATGACTTTTGGTAGTTTTTGTGGCAGGGAGCCACAAAGGTTCATAAGGACAGCCACCCATTAGTGCTTCTGCTCCTTCTGAATGGGGAGAAAGTGCTCCTGAGAGAAATAAGATCAAACCTGTTTATGAGCAGGGGCAAAGGTACTCAAAAAAAAATCTGTCTGAGCACAAGCATTTCACATTTTAGTCCTCAGTTTGCACTTCAGCTCTGCTGCTTCAATGGGACCACTCCCAGCACTGACATGTCCACCCCGTCTCCCTGTGATGTCTCACATGGAATGAAGACACAGAGCCAGAGGACAAGGAGCCCTTCACTCAGCATCACCAGCATTTCTGTCTGTGTGGCAGTTTCCTGCCAGCACCCAGAAACCCACACCAAGGCCACCTCAAATCTGTCACAAGATGGATTGCAGGGGCCTCAAGATGCACCAGGAGAGGCTTAGATTGGTTATTAGGAAAAATTTCTTCATGGAAAGGGTAGTCAAGCACTGGAACAGGCTGTTCAGGGCAGTGGTGGAGTCACCTCCCTGGAGGCATTTAAAAACTATGTAGATGTGGCATGGAGGGACATGGTTTAGTGGGAGACTTGGCATTGCTGGTTTAGGGTTGGACTTGGTGGTCTTAGAGGTCTTTTCCAGCCTGAATGGTTCCATGATTCCGTGGTTCCTGCAGGATGGAGGGAGAGCTGTGGGCTGCTGGATGGCACAGGCAGGCCCCCAGCACGTCTCCCCCAGCTGTGACTCATCCCTCACGTCTGCACAGGGCAAGAGCAGCTCCATAAGAGCCTGACAAGCTCTTGGAGTGCTCCAAGGGTTACTGAAGGGAAAGGCTGCTCAGGAACTCACTAAACATTAAAACTGGCTGGAGAAAAGCTACCTATTTTTTGTGTTTTGTGCTGATTTTGCACTGCTGTTCATTTCCAGCCCAGTATAAAGTCTCTTCACTGCTGATGTCACACACCTTTATTTTCACTTCCATTGGACTGGGGAGGTATCAACCTCTTGGCCTCCTGAGGAGGTGGTTTCCAGTTCCCAATGGCTTCAGGAAAACTCTCCATCATGTCCACATGCCACGGAGAATGTTCTCTCTCCATCTCTGTCCCTCATCACGGCAGCCCAGGGATGGATGGCAGGCACACATCAAAACCTCCTCAGGCAGGAGTGGGTTACCTGCTAGGGATGATTTCATCCCACTTGACAGGGATGAAAGGCTAAATTAGGATCTAAAAATGAAGTCCCAGGGAATGCAATTAGTTCAAATAGGCTGCTAAATATCTCAGCAGCTTTCAGCTAGCAACAGCAGGTAGCAAACCACTCTTTTGAACGTTTTCCATGTGATTAAAACAAACCTCACACTTCTGTTCTGCTTATTTCCCTTTGCAATGTGGAGGAAATCTACCAAAACTGGATGCAAATTTGCAGCCTCAGTTTAGTTATGCAGAAATTTTAAAAATCAGCTTTATGTAATCTTCTCACTCCAGAACCAAGACACAAGTATAGTCAGAGGTTTGCTATTCAGAGCCACCCCAAGGCTGCTCTACAGCCACGTGGGCTTGTTCCAGAGGGACTGGTTCCCAAGATTAAAA
Source organism: Argya squamiceps (assembly GCA_037834095.1). Lineage (NCBI taxonomy): Eukaryota > Metazoa > Chordata > Aves > Passeriformes > Leiothrichidae > Argya > Argya squamiceps. The sequence continues at coordinate 103,499,200 of JBBMKD010000145.1, read as the reverse complement.
GCTAGTTAAAATGCAAGCAATTACATTTCAATTATTGAGAAAGCATCTGAAGAATATTTCATCTTCTTGTCTCTGACCAAGGACTTGAGGTGCCTATCAGTGTTCTAGTGAGGGTCAGGTTTTACTTTGTGCAGCACCAAGCACACAGATCTCACCTGAGAAAAAAACAACTGGGCATAACCTGAACAAGCCCCATATTTAATCATGTGTTTCCTCTGGTTGCTCCATCTCTGCCTGTAGAGAGAGGCACTTGATATAGGGGTAGACTGGATAAGCAAAGGGTTGTTTCTTTCATTGTTACATCAGGAAAGATGACAATTTCTCCTGTGGAGGCTGGCTCAATGAGTACTCTTTTTTCCCTCATCTCCCAGACCACATATTATTTTACAAGCTCACATTATAAAAGGTTAATGGGAGAAGCAAGCACTGACAGTCATTTTCACTCCCTTGGAATGATTCACTGCATTGCTGCAATTTAGTTCAGTGTAAAGTTTCCTGTAACAGCAGTACCTGCACAAACTAACTGCTTTCAAAATCTTATTTTCTTTTTCGTTTTGAGCAAAACTTCTTTTTTTGTTTTTGACTCTTCTTTGTTTGAACTTTGACTTGAATAAACAGCAACATCTGGAATTCAGCAAAACACACCATAAAGGGAATAATATGTCCACAGCCGTTTTGCTGGAAAGGACAAACCCATTTATTACTCAAATGAAAAGTTACGATTGCTAAATGTCAGATGAAATTAGGAAAAAACATTGAATCCTCTGTGTATGTCCTTTGTGTCCTTGCCAGCTCAGTGTGCGTGGAAAGCTGTCCCTCTGTTATCACTGCTCTGTCTTTCTGCTTTTTTCTATTGCTGAAAGCCTGTGAGGACTTTCTTTCTGCAGACACACCAGGTCAATCTTTTACCTTTACACTGGGGCAGAGCTGCAGTTTTTTCACTCAAATATGGAAAATACATCAGAGTGTCTGTGATCAGATCATGCTCTAATCAAGTGACATTCTTCTGGCCCCTTAATCAGACACTTCAGGAAACCCCCAGGGATACTGGGAACAGCTGAGGATGTGCAGCCAGTGGGGTTACAGGGAGATGAGGGCACTGAGCACCTCAGGAAGGGAATGGCAAGTGTCATCTCTCTCTCTCTCCCTCCTCCCAGCTGAGCAGCCACAGATGTTCTGTGATGGTGACTGCACAGGGCACCTGAGCCCCAGGCACAGTCCACAGTTACAGACCAGATCCATCTCTCTTTGCTTTGTTTTCCAGTGGGGAGCTCCTGGTTTCTGGTGCTAGCTCACTTTCTTCAGAACACGTGCTGAGGTCATGAAGTGACAGCTCCCATAAATCAGCAGAAGCCAAACACATTAATCCAGGAGCAGAAGGAGGTATTCAGCTGGTTTGGCAATTTTTAGCTTAGAAGACTGGTCCAAGGGTTGAAAAGCTGCCAGGCTGGATAATAAACATCACCCTCTGTTCCTTTTCCTTTTGTACCAGGAGGTGTTTGGGGTCTTTGCAGCACAAAATCAAAATTAAGAAGGTGAGAGAGAGATTGAATTTATCTGCACAAGGTTGGGGTGGGCCCTGCTTCCACCCCTGCTTCTTCCAGACATCTCATATGTGACTTCATATGTGTTTCTGATGGCCAGACCCAACAAGAGGCAAGACCCCCTCAGCCTTAGTGACACTGTTGTGTCTGGGGTCAGACAGGTAACTTTTCAGCATGTGACTTACACCTTAGTTCAAAGCTGTCTCCATTCCAGCTTGACTTTACACGGCATTTAACTGAGGGAACATTGTTTTTGGCCCAGACCACATTGCAGGTAGTGCTGCTCTCCTTGAAAGCACCCTGTTTGCACCTTCAGCCCTGGTCTGAACTACTGGGATGATGCCCATTGCTTCTGCTGCCTTTTGTATGTCCTTTCACAGCAGTGGTGATGTACAGAGTCTCTTATCGCTTGTGAAATCAAAAGCTAAACAGATTCCAGCCAAGGTAATGTGTTAGTAAAGCAGCATTTTGGGTAAGCAGTGTAATAGTTTATGTAAATAAGTGAGAGGTTTTTCCTGTTTATTCTCCTTCCCCATGAAGAAAGCAGAGGTTACATCCATGCTAGCAAACTCATCCTGAAGGTCCAGGTTTGCAGGTTTAAGCCCTGAAACTTGATCACAGGTGTTGCTAAACTGGCAGCACTGACAGAGCTCAGTTTAGGGCTGGGCCACCAGCACGGCCCTTGCAATCCTTGGGAAGAGTTTAGGATTTAACAGGGACCAGAGGCTGGAGGTATGGAGATGCCATTAATGGGCAGAAAACCTGCCTAAGGCTGGGGAACAGCTCCTGGCTGTTTAAATTCCTCAGTGAGGATATACCCTAAAAATGTGTGTGTGTGTGTGTGTGCCCTTTGGATAACTGTGACCTAAGAGCAGCTCTGCAGCAAATTCACATAGGCCTGGGTTAGACTATGAAAAAAGCAACACCTTAGATTATAGGTAAGTAAAATGACATTAAGTATAATGCTACCCTTGCTGAGAGCAGGAACTGCTTAATAGGGTGAGTTACACATTGGTTAACCACAACAATCCCATCTCCATGGAGTATGGAATATTGTTTTAGCTACCACAGCTACCCACGGCTGTGCTTGTTTAAGATATCACTTCCTGCTACTGGCACTCGTTCAGTCTCAGCAGAGGGTGTGAGGGACCCTCCCTTCCCTGCCTGGGAGCCCCATCCCAGGGCCATCCCCACCTGCCACCGGCTCCTGGGAATGAGTGCCTGGGAAAACAACTTGGTTTCCTCTGGCATATTATGGCTTTCATCCCTCCAGCTGCACAGGGCAGGTAGCCAAAAGGGCAGCACGTGTTTTCGGTTGCCTGCCTGCTGAGGGGAGGGCTCCAAGCTGGGCAGAGCCTCCTGGATGGCTCTCACTGAGCAGCCCCTGCCCCTCACGTCCCACAGCACATCAGGACTTTCTGTTTCCCATTCCCCCTCCCATGTGTGTCCTCACCAGCAGCACCCGCTCACCATTCCACCTCCCATGTGTGAGTTCTCTGTCAGCAGCAGCGCTGCCCCATCACTGTGTCCCTGCCACCGATGGGGCAAACCAGGGCACTGGGGCCAAGCTCCAGCCTGGGCTCCCTGGCTGCTGGGGAAGCATACACACCCCAGCCCCCATCTTTTGCTTCTTCTGTTTTGACAGATTTCCAGGACTATTCCTGTTGCAGACCGAGGATGCTCCTGGATTTTTGGCAGCTTTTCAGTTGGAGGAGTTGTTTCACACCCGGCTCGAATGATGGGATATGTGTACAGTACCAGGAAAATGTAATTTTTTTATAAAATCCCTACATAAGAAGACAAGGTTTCACAACAAGGAGCATGGAAATGAGGTGACTGGCTGCTGCCTGCACCCATTCTCTAATTTCAGGAATCCTGTTGTTGCTAAGAAGAGGGAACACATACTTTACATTTTACTTTAAACTAAAATAGACCCAGGATATAAGTGGGAGCATGAATTGCTCTCAGTGTCCTTCAGAAAACAAATCCATGAGATTCCAGTAAGAAGTGATGAGGCACTCCTTCAATTTCCAATAATAAATGCACAGTCCATATAAACATATGGTGCTATTGGGACAGAGATGCAGCACATATAAATCTTCAGTGACTGCTTGACTGCATGTCTGGTATGTGCCTTGCATCCACTGACACATCACATCCGGCCAAGGGCCACCATAAATTTTGCGAGTTTCACATTCTCTTAATCCTTTTTCTTACAAGAACCTGGAGGAATGCAGCATTTTCCCCAGTACATGCAGTGTTGCTATTTATAACTCTGGACCTTTCAGGATTATTTTTAATTTTTTTTTCCCTGAAATCTTAGAATAGTTCAACTGAATGAACAACAAATCATCTTTCATTTCTTTATTTACTGTGTTTAAGTACCAGGGCTGAGAATGTGGAAACTATCCTAATAATGTGGTCTCAGATCATCCTGGATTCTCGTAGACAATTTATCTATGACTAGAAGGACAGTAATTCACTATCCACTGTGTGATCCATAGGGAGCCATAAAAAATCTTGCCTCACAGAAATTAATGTCTCTGTTCGATCACTCCGCATAACAGACCAGATCCTCAATGCCCTAAATTTGCAGAAATTCACCCATCTGCAGAAAGGCACATCTAATCTGCAGAAAGGCACATGTGCTCTGGGACCGGCAGTGCCACTGTACCCACAGTGAGACTGGGCAAAGGCAAGTGTCTATAATTACCCTGTTCTTCCACACTCACACATTTCCATATCATTCACCTGTTACGGCTGTCACTAAAGCAGAGAGTGGGCTCTTTACAGATAGAACCTTTGCTTTATTCCTGGCTTGTGGAGAGCTTGGCACTAGAGGAGCCCATCTCTCCAAGGATGGGCATTGCAATGAGAATAACAGCAGTGGTTTGAGTCCTGGCCTCCCTTCTGCTTGCTTACAGTGCATGTACACACACATACCCAGACTCCCCAGGGCCCATTAGCAGCCCCTCAGGAGGCTGGATTCTGACCTAACTTACGACAATTTTATAATGACTAACAAAATTTACCTTGGTAGAAATTGCTGCTGATTTATACATGTGCCAGAAACAGGCTCTGCACAGGCCTTGTTGGAGTTAGATGTGTGTGCTTATCCTTTCCAGGAGATGAAGAACAGAAACAGGAACCCCAAACACAGGCATGAGAGGCACCGGGGCAGGCACTTCCAGTGGCACATTGGAAGAGGTCCCTGTGTCTGCACAGCTCTTCCCATACGCTGCTGGATGCTGGTCACACTCCTGCCTCTCCTGTTCCTGCAAGGAGGCCAAGGTGCACAGACCTGCCCCCTTCTTTGCCATTTGTTTCACTTCCAAGGCAGAAGAGTTTTTTCACATCAGGGTTTTTTTTTGCAGCTGTAGGGATATTTTTCCCTCAGTGACACACTGATTTGCTCATGCCCATGGCATGAGCAAATAAGGACCAGGTTTGCCACAGGTTTCCCTGGGGCAGAAGGGTGTAAACCAGGTGGGAAAACTAATGGCTTAAGGAAAATAAGGGAAAAGGCTACATCTCAGTGGCACATACCAGGCCAGCAAGATGAGACCCCCCCCAGGCTGTCTGCCTGGTTTTCAGGAAAAGTGGAGGCACTGGAAATTGAAATTGGGCTATCTGAATGAGGAGGCAGAGCCTCTGGCCATAGCCTTGAGGTATCCTGTGGAGGAAGAGCAAAGATTTCCTACAGTGTGATCCTTCACTCCAGGTGCTTCCCAGCAGGGAGATCTCATAGCTTCCTCCCCCAGGGCAGAGTGAAAGGCTCCAGTCATGCCAACATGCCATAGGTGGCTTCACATGTCATGAATGTGTCATGAGGTCTCATGGAGGCTTTCACACCCCAACCACTCCCACCCTCCCCCCTGCCAGACCCAGACCCCACTGCAGCCACTGTGAGGGAGCAAGGTGAGGAGCACCAGTGAGCCCAAACTGCCCCAGCACCTCTCCAGATCCTCACCCAGAGCAGAGCACTGCTAGAAAAGTCCCAGCTCAGTGCATGAAAACCAGGCAGCCACAGCCTGAGGGACCCCTCTTGCTGGACTGTTATGTGTCACTGAGGAGCAGCTCCCCACTCAACCCAGCACATCTCAGGAGAAATTCTACCATTACTGACTAATTAGTAGCAGATGGGGTTTATTCCAGTCAAACTGAGGAATCCCAGCAGACAACTTCCCAGTGCTGTAAGAGTAGGTCAACTATACAGGGGAATATGCAAAATTTCTGGTTGGGAAAGGGAGGTTGAGAAGAAAGAAGATCATTTACTGCAGCATCAGAGCATAAAACGGGATCTTTCTTCTTCCTTTTTCTTGTGTGTGAAAAGTTTTTGATGCATTTATCTTTCAGAATATAATTCTGCTTGAATGCTTTCTGCTTTGTCCGTTTCCCAGTCTAGGTGGAACAAATTAATTTTAGAAGTCCACAAAGAACCTTTATCAGCTAAAACATCCTCAGTGTTCTGAGATAATGATTTATTCCAGCAGTTTCAAAACTGTCTTGCTGCCCCTCCCCAGCATGAGGGTTTGTGAACTCTAAGATTTGGTCATAAATTGTGCAAGTGCTCCCAGCATTTTTAATTAATGTAAAATTTGCATTTTAATGAAGGGGGTGATGGAGCCTTCCAGCAACAGAAACAATTACATCCCGACCTGATGAAATAGCAGCAGGATTGCTGCAGTGAGCATGTTTAGATTGGTTTTGATGGATTCAGCTGTGGTGTCCCAGCTCTGCCCACATTGAATGAGCAGAGGTGCAGCACCCTGGAGCAAACACCAGGAGAAAGCTCCTGGGGGTCCTGCTGATCTGGGCAGCTCACACCAGGTGTCAGCAGATTCAGCCACCTCTTGGGGTTTGCTCAAGGAGCAGAGAGGGGAATGAGAAAGGAACTGAGGTGTCTTTCCTTCTTTGTCCACTGCTCTGGGTCTGGATGCTCTTGGGGAAAATACAGGGGTGACCTTTCCCTAACACTGGGAATGTGAGAGAAAATATTCTGCACTGTTTTGTGCTTTTCCAGATTTTCTGCCCTAAGCAGGGTCAAATGGCAATTTGGCTCAGTTTCTCAATTCAAATCACCATGAGATACAGAAATGTATTTTCATGACTTCTACAAACCCTTCATCCTGTCAAGAAATTTTCCTTTTTACCAAGTGATGATGATCTGCATAGCTGTGTTTCAATTTTCAGGTCCTGCTTGAAAATCTCCATTGCTTGGCAGTGCACCAAGAGGACAATTGCTGGAGTGTTTTTTGTCTCAGGGAGCTTGTCTCAGCATGCATTCCTCAGTGCAGGGCCAAGGCACTAGAAAATGTTTTGCATCCAGGAATTATTTATAAAGCGAAGAGGAAGTTTAAGATGACAGGAAACATTAAGACTTTCCAGCCTGTTGAACAGAGGGGAACATAATATGGTTTCCTAGCAGGTCTTGCTGGTTCACAAGATATTTTATACATTTCCTCTCTCCGGATGCTATATAGTAAGTAACAAATGAGTGGCCTGGAAGTGTTTTATTTTCTTGGGGTTTTTCCATTTACACAGGGATAAATAAAATCCCAGTCAAATTGAGAATTCATTTCAGATCATCTCAATGCAAATCCAGTCTTATTTTTTTGACCATTGTTCTCCCCAACATATCGACCCCAACAAGAGCATGAGCTGTACTTATGCCCAAGCCCTTAGGAACTATGGAGCAGATGTGGTGTCACAAGTGGATCAATACACCTGACTGCCTCTATTTTATTATGAAGTTAAACACAGGGAACAGGATCTCCCCAAGTACTGATTCATCTCCTGACCACTGACTACCAGAACAGAAGGGGACAGAACTAGCAAGGGCAGTGGAAGCAGGACATTTTATCTGCATATCACAGCAAGAAAGCTTTTTGGTAAATCTCCTAAAATGATATCAGGGTGAAGTTTATAGTGTAACTTCTGGAAGCAAGAGAATCAGGCAAATTTAGCCAACCACAGTGATGGAGTTTTCCTAGACCAGCCTTTGAGAAGACCTTTAGCTCCTGGCTGTACTGCATTTGCTAAAAAACTCAGCTCCTCTTAGTCTAAATAATAGCTCTCCCCACCCTCATTTCTGTGGTCTTGCCTTGTGTGCAGCCTGTGTGGTCATGCTGGTTTTATCTGATTCATTCCTCTGTGCTTTCACTGCCTTGTCTGCTCACTCACCCCTTGTTTTTCCACTGCTGGGCTAGAGGTGCGTGACTTTTTGTTGTTATTATGCTGCCAAATGCCATCTTGAGCAAACCTGCCTGCCACATATAATCTGTACCTCACAAATCCTTTCTAAATGGGGATTTGCACAGCAAATAAGAGCATGTAAGGAAGGCAGCATGGGCACATGCAGACAGAAGAGCACCCCTGAACTGCAGCCAGGTCATTACAGAGAGGGAGGCAGCTGCCTTGGAGGTTTATATTATGCTTAAGTCTCACATTAGGTGTTTGAGTGTCAATTCTTTATTCTGGGACCTGTATCTAGAGCATCTTTGGTCTGTACTTTGTGCTCACTTTTCCATTCTTCTTGTTCTATTCATGTGGGCAAAGAACATTTTGCCACTTTATATCTGTCAAACTCATTTCTTCACTCAGCATTTTCCATTTTACATCTCCTCTTCCCTGCCTCTGACACAGCTATATCTATTTGTCATCTTTTATTTTCTTTTTTCTGCTGAACCTCATTAGCTGTCAGCTTACCCTAGCATTGCCCTTCCCTGTGTATTTTCTTCTTTGGAATACCATTTCTGGACAATTTTAGTAGCTGTACTCTAAAGAAATCCATCTTTTCTGCTCTCCAGGCTCTGAGCCTCTCAGACCAAGTGACTTTGTTAGTCACCTTAATTCTTCAAAATCCACCCCTTTGAATACTGGCAGCCCTGGCAAAGGATATACTTATGTTTATTCTTCATGCAGCATAAATTAGACCCAGTCACAGTCACTCAAGCTGAGGCCATTTCCTAAAGCTACTTTTTTCTCAGCCCCAGCATGACCAGCATGACTAACATTAGATACCGAAAATCAGAAGAGTCAGTGTCTCCAGTCCAGTCATTACTCAATTAAATCCAAAACAGACACCAAGAAATAGTGGAGCTTCTTAAGCCCTAACGTAGTCCCTGTAATTGAAATAAATAAAATTAAATTAAATTAAAATAAAAAAATAAGGGAAAAATTCCTGCCTGCCCTCCTGAGAAGCAGCAGATGCTCTGAAGCATGAAAGCAAATTCTTCAGTCTAACTTGCAGATTTATAAATTTCAGTGAGTTTATTATATTATTAGCTACTTGACCCTGTTACCCCCCATTTGCCTCAAATGCCAGGTGCCTCTAAAGTAGAGGAATTCTTCTAATCTCAAAACTAATAATGCAATGGGGTCCTTGAACTTATTCTGTCCTCATGGGCTGTAGAAAAAAACACAAGACAATTTATTGCTGCACATTTCTTGGCATTAAAGGGTTCTTTGAAATCTTCTAGAGATTTTTCAGTTTGGCAGTGTAGGGGAACTTATTTCTTACAATAAACAATTATTGAATGTGAAAATAACTGATTTCTGCAAAGACTTGGTCATTGTTTTCCAGCTTTGTGCTTGAGGATTTGAAGAAACACTTAAGGTAATGGACACTCACAAAATGATAATTAAAGACTCACTAAGAAAAACGTGTATAAAGTATAATTTTAAAATTATCTGCTTTCCTGAAAAGTCAAGGGAGGGCAGTTTTTGTGAAATGTTATATATATGTGTGCCTCTCACATATAAAACCCAACCTTGAAAAAGACAGCCCATAATTGCCACTAGTGCAAAAGATAATATGATCTACTTATCATGCATGTAACGTGTTTGTTTGGCCTACAAAAATTATGCTACATTTAGAGGAGCAGCTCTACTCAGGGGCTGAAAGTTGGCTTTCAATCTGTGTACCCCCACTAACCATAAAACTTCTCAGGGATAAACTCTTCTCTAATTTAATGTTGTATTACTCTATGTACACAGATTTGGAATTCACCATTAGCCATTATGAGAAGAATGGCTATTTTTAATCAAAAGTAAGGAAACGTCACTATCCAATCTTGCTACCTGATGAAGAGGGGAAAACCGAGACATAAGATATTTTGTGAAACAGTAGATTTGCCCCTTAATATGAAGTTTCAGCCATTTCAGTGCATTCATCAGAAGATACATGAGATAACATTGATCAGCTTGAATCTTATCTGTTTTTTCCAGTTGTAGATATATTTATCTTGCTGTCATATTTACAAATCTTTTTCCTTCCTGGTGGGACATAATGCTACAGAGAAACGCTCAGGTTCAAAACTTTTGACATTTCTGTGGGACTCTTAGTACTGCCTTTTGACATTTCTCTCTCAAAAACTCATTAATGCAGAGCCTACAGCTCAGCTTCTTCTCAGTAAATAACCCTTGGCTGGAAAGGACTGTCTTTCTCACTTGCATACAGGCCAGACCAGCAGCCTGGGCAACTTCTCCGGCCACCCTGCTCCAGGGCTCCACCGTCCTTAGGGTAGAAAACTCTTCTCCATGTGTTTGAACCTCTCAGGAACATTTTGTGACCACCATCTCTCTTCTTGCTGCTGCATACCCCCAAAAAGAGGATAGCTCTGCCTCCTACAACAGACACTGGCAGGTTGCCATCAGGCTTCCCAAAAAAGTGGGGTTTTCCCCAGACTGAAAACCCCCACGCCCATTAGTGTCTCACAGAGCAAGTTCTCTGGCCACAGTCCCTCACTGATGGCACTGGGGACATTTAGATACAAAATGCTCCATGACCATGCTCCTAAAGAGTCTTCCAGAAAGCTTCAAATCCCAAATATGCTTAAAATGAAGAATTGTTTAAATGCAGGACCCTGAAAGATTTATTTCACATAAATCACATAATATTCAGGTTACATGGCAGCATATGCAAGCTATTTTTGTGGATAGGTGTCAATAATGGTTAAGAAGAAAAGCTGACATATCCCACTGCAAAAATGTTTGAGCAGGAAAAATTAGGTTTTCTAGGCTTATATGTATTTCTGAAAAACAAAAAAAATGTTTGCTTTAAAATTAAAAACTGGAATTAAAAATAATTGCGAATAAATATTGTAACTCAAATTTGCAGCTGCATAAAGCAAGTCAGTTTTCAGTTATCATTAATGTAGGAGCATTTTTTCCCCCACTAACAGGCAAACAACTTCCTTGGGGAAAAAATTCTAATGCACTTTTGTGAATAATATTCATGGCAAAAAAGGTGGGGGTTTTTTCTAGCTAGCTTGTACAGAAGACATGATCACTCCCACTGCATGTCATAAATTTGCACAGTGGAGCACTCTTGGCAGTCTTCTGATGGGACCATTTTTTAAACTGTAATAAGTAGATCTCCTCAGCCTCTCCTCCAGTCTTGTCATAAATCTATCACACCAGCCCCTGGCTTTCCATTTCAGCCCACACACACCTGCCTCATCCCCTTATACTTTCTCTAATATACTTTATTTGTGCATAGCAGCTTCTCTCTCGAGGATCTCACAGCTTGGGTGTACAGCACCATCCCAGCCTGCCTCTCAGTGCTGCTGTTCAGCTCAGCTTCACATGCAGCAGGGTAAGTGCCAGTGAGGTTGTGCTGGCCAGAAGTTGTGAGAAGCAGCACAACTTGAAAACAAAAAATTTTTTTCAGGTGAGGTCCCCATGGCAAGGAAGTTGTCCTGAAAGAAGGAGCAGAGGCTGCTAAAGAAGCTGGAGTTCCTCAACCTTGCCCAAGACAGGAATGCAAGACCAAGATCATAACCTTGTACAGATCTGGCAAGAGTTTCAGCACTTTCCTTCCATATTTGAACTGGAGGCTGCAACCTTTCACTGCCATGCTCCTTTTGGATCAAAACAGAGCCCACCCTCCACTTCTTCCTCCAAATTCACCTTCCAAACTTCTTACAATATTGTGTTACTATTTCTGAGTCTGGACACACCGTGCTATAGGTACAATAAATCACATAGCTCTCATGCTGAGGTGCCCAAACCAAACTGACAACCTTCAGGGTAGAATCATGGCCTTGTAGCTATTTTAATCATCATGTCTTCTTTGGGGCATGGCCAAAGCTCCTGTCATCAAAAGTCACATTCAGAAATGTTTCATTTTCTGCAGGTCCCTCTCACACCTCCAGCACAGACACCACAGTCCTGTGTAAACTCCTGCCTCCCCAGCCCTGTCATATCCCAGCCTTTCTGGCTCCCACAGCCACAGTCTTTGTGCTGCTCCATTGCAGAGCCCAGCTTTGCCAGAACTGCACCCCCAACTCCCACGAATTTTCTACAGTAGATTCAAGACCTGAAGAGTTTCAGCACCTACTGCCTGACCCTCCCATGCCCCAGCTTAGCCAATTCTCTGCAGTGCCACATCTGCTGGGGCCCAGGAGCTGCAGCCCTGCAAAGTCTCCAAACCATGTCCCACACATAGCCAAGCCCTGCAGGCAGATCCATGAGGGCAGTTCTGTGGCACTGTGATCTCTCTGTGCTCACAATCCACGTGCCTTCTGCAGCCCTTTGGCACAACCAAGCAGCCACCATTATTCATGTGCACCCAGAAACCAAAGGAACTTTGCAGAAAACTCATCCTCTCCCTGAGGACCATGCAGTGGAGGCTTCCAGTGAGGGCGTCAGGACGAGAGTGAGCAATATGCAGCAGACTCCTGCCTCTTGCCACTGCCTTTGCCCAGGCCCATCACCCAGTATCCTCAAGACTCTTTGCCAGTGATCCCAGAGATGGCACCTCAGCTGGTCCTGAGCCCAGTGTACTGACCCTGTGGCAGAAAATGAACAAGAAACCCAACTCTTGACAACCCCATGAGTTCACTCTGAGCCCTTTGTGGGAGTCATTCCTCTAGACTGCAACAGTAGCACCTCCCCTGCCCTGACTCAGGCTCCCACAGCATCACAGATGAATCACATCCTCAAACAGCCTCTCTCTGTTCCTTTTACTGGGAGTCCCAGACAGCTGCCTCAAACACAGGCTAAAACTGTGCAGATGTCCATGCTCAGACATTTGGCTTCCCTGCTTTGGGCCAGCTGCTGGTGAGAAGCAGATCCTTGTTCCTTCCCACCCCTTCAGCATTTCTAGAGCTGCCTGAAAGAGAACACTGAAGATTTTCTCCTGAAAGGGGGCATCCAGGACTGGGCTCCAGCTCTATGCTAAGTACTCACAGCTGCTTTTCCCTTGCTTCTTCTGCTTCTGCATCACAGTGGGACAAGCAGCAACGACAGTGCTCTGAATGGGAGGCTTGGAGTAAATACCCTGTTCAGAAAAGTCAAAAGGCTGTCTAAATTACCAAGTGCTTTTTTAGCACTCTGTAGCCTTGGAATTGGGAGAGGAGATGAGGAAGATACTTTTGAGCCACTCTCCTCATTTTCCAGCTCCCTATGTTGTTCGTGAGACGCAGCTGAATCATAAGCTTCAGATTTTCACCAGGAAAAAACAGGATATTTTTAATACCAGTATTTTCCATGCAATTTGGTAAATACTTCACTTTTAAAATCAAGTTCAAGTCACCTGCTGCATCCTGCAGGTGGCCATAGCTCAGCACTTTGATTTCTGTGTGGTACCTTGTCAACAGCCATGGGGCTGCTTTCCCCTGATCCCTTCACATGTCCCCCCATTTGAATCCATGTCCTCTAGGAATGTGTTTCTCATATTACAGTGGCTTGGCCTCTGAGTGTTTATTTGAACAGACAGCTACAGCTGGGGATTTTTGTCTCTGCACAGACTTTGAACAGCTGCTTGCAGTTCCACCCAGCCCAGCTCCCACCCTCTGGTGGGAAGCACGTCAGGCTGGGAGGAACAAAATAGCAGCAATCCTCAGGGTGTCATGGATCTGCAGTGGGAGCAGGACACAGCAGGGCCAGGCCGAGCAAGGTCAGCAAAGAACCAGCTGATGAATTGTACAGGCCAAATGTGGAGCTCCCTGAATGTCATTGATGAAAAATGGGGGCTTTTTATAACACAAATGGAAGATGACCCTGGCTGGGGAAGGGCTGATGGCATGGGAAGCAGTTTAGTGCACCATGGCTGCTCCCCTCATCTGTGTGTGTCAGGCCCAGGGGAGCGTCACTGAGGTGGATGTGCTCTTATTACCCAGAAATCTTCATGGCATTTGTAGATGGGCATTGAGCACAGATGATGGCATCAGTATAAGAAAATTTTTACCACTTTGAACTAAAGAGTCCCAGGAGACTCTGCAAATACAAACTGTGCTCTTCCAAGGATGTGGCTTATTACTGGCTTAACCCCAGTGGCTGAGTTGCCAATAAACAGTCCTGTTCTTCCTCTGTCCCATCCCTGCAGTCTTCTTCTCCCTTCTCATCAGCTTTGCAGAGTGAAACTGGAAGTTTTGTAGAATGGCTTTTCTGGTCTGGCTGGAAAATAGGTTTAGTTCAGGTTTTAGGGGCTTTTGGCTGGGCTGATTTTCAACCCTGATCACTGAGCTGATCTGATATACTGAGCGGCCACAAGGGCACTGAGCTGATCCAAGGAATGGAGTTTAAAACACATGAAAAGAGAACATGTGTGTGCAAACAAGGTCAAGGAGCAGACAAGATCTCATGATTACAACCTGGCACAGCTGCATTTTCCATGCAGTGCCTCACAGTGTGCCAGTTTGCTGATGGTGCTGCTGCAGCAGAGGTTCATGACTCTGCAGGAGAAAACTTTACCTCGGAGAACCATGTTGCAGGCAAGCCTGAGCCTGGACTTTGTTCTTTCTCTGGAGAAATGTAAAATCTGAATTGCTCTGAAGGGGGTGAGAAGATCCCCTGGGTTTCTTGCAAACATGATCCCAGACACATCAAGATTTTTCCTCTGTCCAAAAACCAGTAGAAGAAATTCAAAACGTCTCTGTGGTTAAGCAGAAGGCTGTGCTAACACAACTTCAGAGTGAGCTGTTGTTCAGATCTCTCCTTATCATGGAAAAAAATCAACAATTGTTTTCTCTCCTCTCCCACCTGCCCAACAGGTCTTCAAGGAGACACACACCCAGGATCAAAATTTTGTGTTGCAAAGAGCATGGTGATTTGAATAATCCTGAAATTTCATGTCTTCACAAAATTAATGTTCTCTCAAAACTACTGCTTTGTTAGGATGTAATTTTTAAGTTTTAAACTGTAATATCCAACACTGCAGTGAAAAAAAAAAATCAAAATTCCCACTTCAAAAAAAAAGATGCTTTATTTTGAAATTATGTTGAAGCCAGACACATCTACATAATGTGAATCTTCTCTTTTGAAGTAAAATTTCAGGCTAAATCAACATGGCTTTAGAGTGTATTTTCATAGCAAGTGACTCCTTACAAACACAAAATAATTTCTCAGCAAGTTACACACCAAAACTCAGGAATGTGGGAAATCCAGATCAGGAGCAAGCTGAGAGTGTGCCTACTTGGGTTCTTGTTAATTAAGATGGATTAAGTCTTTGCTGTAGACTGGAGATTTCTCAAAGGTGGGGCAGCAAGGTGTTGTCTCTGGTGAGATTAGGAAATCTCTATTTTTGTTTCCACTGCTAATACCCCAGACAATATGAATGTGCAGAATGTGATCTAGCAAAAGCTTTCAGTCTCAGTAGAGGCTTTGCATTCCAGCTGTCAGATTTTCACTTGTTTACCTTGGAGCCTGACTTCAAGGGATATGATAGAAGAGATAATTGGAGTGGAGTGGCTGCCAGCAAGAGGAAAAAAATGTTTCAATAAAAAGTATTTTATGCTGCTATGGATACTTATATGAACAAATGGCACCCTTGGGTACAAACCAGAAATAATCCCATGCATTTCTCTCCCTCCCTCTCTCCCCATACCTCCCCTGCAGCAGGTTTCATACCACACACAACATCTCTGCATGCAGATTTCTATCGGTGTTTCACTGCAACGGGCCCCAGGAGCTTTCAGAGCCAAGATTGCTGTGCTGTACCAAAGGCACTGTGGAACAGGGAGTTCAGGAGCTGAAACTGAGCAGGGACTGGGGATATCCCTCTCACAGGCACCTGCCTCCCCTCCTTGTTGTCCCTGGTCACTGCTGTTGCATCCTTGCCCTGGGAAAAGGCTGAGCCCTAGGGCTGCCCCATCTTGCTGATGTATCTGACACCAGCCCCCAGCCCCCAGCCCTTGCTCACCCCTGGATCTGGAGGGTTTGCTTCTGTGATTTGTCCAGTGCAGAGATAAGGATAAACCCTGAAACTCTAACAGGACCTCACACTTTGAACTCTGCTTCCCTCCCTTGTAGAAACCCAAATCTGGCTTTCACAAGTGACAAAAGGTTTTCAAGTTGTCCAGGCCCAATCTTTGAAAACATGTTCAAAATCAGGTAATCTTCTTATTTATTAGTAGCACCCCTCTAAACAAAACCTTCTGGAGGAAGTACTGTGTTTATGTGTTGACCCTGTTGTCAGAAACCCAAAGTCTGAATGCAACAGCAGAAATTCACAGGAGAAATATCTCAAAGCTATGTATGACTCATACTGAATTTTGCTGCTCAGCCCTGCCTCCCTGTGCCCCCTTGGCAGCTAAGTCTGTAAATTGGATAAACTACTTCAAATGGCCCTTCAAATCAACTAACTAGCTCTCTAACAAGTCATTAAATTAACATGGCAAATGAGAAATCCCTGTCACTGCACGTTTCTATTATCACCTCCTAAGGGAACTTGAATTGCAGTGAAGATGTGGCCAGTTAAACCAGCAACTGAAAGCCCATGTGGGTATCTTGTATATCACAGCCATGATGGGAACTGAGAGTGGTGAGCAGCACCCCCAGCCAAGCTGGTTGTGTCATCTCTAGCTGGGAGCTGCTGCTTCTGTGCCAGATGAGCTACTGGAGTGTGGCCCCATGCCCAGTCCTGGACTGCAGGATGAAGAATGTCCCTGGGGCTAAAGCAGTGCACGTGGTAGGACCAGCTCCTGGCTTGAGGAGTGACACTGCGCAATCTTCCCACACTCCAACAGCATCTTGGAGCTGGTAATGGCTCTCCTGCACTGCAGGGGGTGATGGGTCAGTCAGCTGTGGCCAGAAAGGTGATTTCTTTTCAGTCTGCTCAGCTCCCTCACCTCACTCCCTGCAGGAGCACCTAGGCCAGCACAGGCAGCCCTGGCTTAGAAAGGTTTAAGATGCTGTGCCCTTTGCCATCACAATTCCTATGGTGTAAATTTAGAGTCTGATCTGTCCTCCCTGGTCAAGTCCTGCATGGGCCAGGAAGTCTGCCCTTGATGACTTTGTGGGAAGCCAGAACCACCACTTCTGCCTGAATCTTCATTTTTCTGCTTTCTTGTTCTAAAACACTGCATTTTACTTTACAAAGACAATGTTAAACCCTTCAGGTTTCTTGTTTGAACATGACTTTGTATGTCAGTGTCTTCACTGATAAATTCATGTATGAATTTCCAGTTCTTTTACAGCAATCCTTCTTGCCTTGTCCTAACAGGAGGAGTGATTAATGACACCAATATGATCATGTCCTTCTTCAGTGATAAATTACTTTTACATCAAGTATGCAAAGATCTGAGGAATGCCAGTGTCCTACTGCACAGTGCAAAACAATGACAAAAATGGACTAAGGCTCCTCTTTTTCACTACCTATCCAAGTCAACAAAGTTTCCTTAATTAGACTGTTTGGGTTGATGTTTGTTTCTTAGCAGGAGGAAGTTAAAAAAATGAAGCCCCTGAACACCAATGGTGAATATAAATTTTGTCTTTCTTAATGTTGTTGTTGTTTTCCGGCCACATTTTTTACTGCTGAACACTTCCTGTGCAGGATTTCCACCAGACTTCTTATGTGTGCTTTCCCCAATGTACAGCTATGTTCATCCTTCACTGAAGACAGATCCTCTCACACAGAGACAATTAGGTTTTTTAAATGCATATGGTGCTGTAGCAAAAGCACATCTGGATGATCTTGAGGGAGCTATTCATCAAAGGCCTAAATATTTCAGAAATATTGTAAATTCCTTTTTATTTCAGATTTTAATATTCAATGGGCAGGGTCTGCTGCCAGAGACATGTGCATAAATGCTGAATTGACCCCTCAGTGCTGCTTTGATTTCACTGATTCACTGGAACATGGTGCTTGTGTACACAGTGGAAAAGAGTGTCAAAGTGCTTTGATTTATGCCAGATTTTTACTGCTCTCATTAATGCCATGCTGTGGCTTACCCTCTGGAATGACTGGGAGCTGATGGTGCTATGGGCTCCTTTGGAAGGATCTTAATGTCTCACCATGGGTTCTCCCAAGCCTGGGAAGGGGCAGTTGACTTTCTTAGATCCCAACCCAAACTGCAAGAACTACCACAGAGTCTCCTCTTTGCTCTTGTGGGGCCATGATGTGGGATATGAGGCTTGGAAGAATGAGATATTTCTCAAAATTCCTTCAAAGTCAAGCCCAGTGTGAGACACTCTCAGAAAGCATTTCAAATAAGTAAAGCATGAGATTTAAGTGTGTCAAAATAGCCCTTCTCCAGGAACTAGAACAAAAAAATAAGTCCCACAGCTGGCTGGTCCCAAGCAGACCCAACAGGAAAGGCATGAAAATGCAGAGTCCCTGGTGGCACCTGAAGGGACTTGCCAGGGTGCTCCCTGCATCAGGCTGGTTCCTGAGGTACAAAGAGCCTGTCAGCTCACTGCTACTCAGAAACCCAAAATGGGAAACCCCAAACAAGCACAAAGCAGCAAAGCAGTGGAGAAGAAAACTCATTCCTGCTTTATCCAAACAGAGCCAGTTGTTGGTGAGCTCAAAGGGACAACAGAAATGTCACCGAGGTTGGGATCTCAATCTGTCAACTCAAGTTATCTGTGCATAAATCCCATGAAGCAGGGGGCATTCCTGCATGCTGTTGGGGGGCTGCTTGGCGTGCTCAGCCACTGAAGTGCCTGCCAAGGTTTCTGAACACACTTTCCTTCAGCAAAATGACTCTGCTCATCCCGAGGCTGAGCCCCAAGCCTGGCATGGTGCTGTGCCCTCAGGCACCCTCACCCCTCATGGGGGTGGTAACAAAAGCCACCCTCTCTTAAGGGAGGAAGATGAAACCACAAGTTCAGAAAGATCTAAGGGCTTGAGTAGGGAGGGTCAAGCCTTTTAAAGTGATCAGATTAGACAAAAGCAGTATTAATAAAAGGCCAGATACTGGTAGATTTAAAGCCACTGTGTAAAGACTTGTTGATTTGAATGGGTGCAAGGGAGAACCCTGCAACAGCAGGATTTGAGGGGACACTCCAGACTTAGACCCTGACACTTAAGGCTTTCAGGTCTTCTTTAGGCAAGGATGGGAGGCTGGGCCACATTCTCTCCATGGGTCCTTTCCAATCTGAATTATTCCCTGGGTCCGTGAACATGTTCTAAATGTCCAGAGGAACTTCCTAAAGTTTCTAAAAATTCTTGAGAAACTGATGGTTAATAAACACGTTTACTGTGTTTTCTGGTGAGTGTCCTTTGCTGAGACTGAAAATATCTCAGTTCAGTTGCTGGCACTGCCTCAGACTTTCTGTGTGATCCTGAAAATAAAAACAGTCGGACTAAGTGTCCCAGAAACACAGCATCCTTTCTTTGCTAGGAGCCAAAACAGGTGCTGGGTAAACTGCTGAACCACTAATCCCTATGCTGCACTTTTAGTGCCCAAATGTTCAGGGATGAAGGCAACTCTCTCTTTCTTCTGCTCTTTGCCTGTCTCTGGAGCAGAGCCCTGTTTTGTCTCTGTGTTTTTAAGTGATCCAGCACAAGAAGACCCAAGTCTCACCAAGCCCTTGTTGCAGTCAGCTGCAAACTCCTCTCTCCTCTGATTGCCCACAGGCACAGCACCATGAAAACATTGCCTTCTGTCACTTAATCTGTCACTGAAGAGCAAGCCCTGGAGGATAAATTCAAAGACTGCTTGCTCTTTTTTTTATTTTTATGCAATTCAGAAACATGTTTCCACTTTAGTTTTGAAGATGGTTGTACAAAGAGAGCTAGCACACAAATCAGAGAGCAGTTTCCTCTTCACAGGTGCATAATGTCAATCACACCCTCCTGCCTGAGCTTTGTCCTCCTGCCTGGCCTACTAATAGTGTAGGATGTACTGAGGATGGGAAAAGGATGGGACAGGAGATAATAAATTCTCTGGCACAACTCAACTGCCCTCGCTCAGCACAGAGTGCCTGTGCCAGGCAAAGTGCAAAACTCCTCTTCCACCAGAGTCTGCAGAGATGGGAGTTAGTTTGTTGTGATTTAGAAAATTCAAAGGTTTGTGCCAAACCCTAAACCCAACACTTGTGTTGTCGCTGATACCATTGCAGGAGCAAGCCAGAGGCATCAAGCAATAAATTCAAGAGAATTAAAACCATCTGCTGCCCAGGACTGCCAGCCTGCATCTCCCTGCAGAGTGTTTTGAGGCAAGCAGTTTCAATATCCAAGTTAAATTTCCTTGAAAGCCACCTAAACCCAGCCAGAAATGCTGTCCCTCTTGCACACAGCAGGAGATAAAAGCCAACCAGAGCAACAATTTTACTGGAAATTCTAGATCTTTCTAGGACACTTCTAGAAAGTCTTGAGTTGGAAGGGACTTTAAAGGTCATTTAGATTTATATGACCTTTTTAAAGGTCATTTAGCAAACCCCTTGCCAGGAGCAGGGACATCAGTCACTAGATCAAGTTGCTCAGGGCCCCATCCAACCTGGCCCTCTAAGATCTTTGCAGAGTAGTCAGATATATGTTCACAATCAGTGAATGCAGACGTAGGTATTTACACACACCTTTTGGCTGGATCGGAGTTCTCACATTGGCTGAACACTTGTCCTAAGGAGTCTCCCATGTAAACAGGCATCCATGTGAGTCTAATTTTCACAGCCCTGTGAGTAATGCTCTGGATTCAGCATCTGGGATTCCAAAAGCAGACAAAATGTGACCAGAGACAGTGATAACATAGTTTCTTACAAAGGGATGGGAAAGAGGTCTGATTTATTATTTATAATCTAGAGGCAAACACCATCAAGGGGGCAATAAGATCATTTTTCAGTGGACTGTATAAAGCTGAAAGAAGTATCCTCTTAGTCTCTTTAAATTCCTGTGAGCTGAAAGTGCTCCCATCTCAGCAGCAGTTTTCTCCAGAAGCCAGCTCTCAGTGCCTTTTGCCAATAGCAGCTATAATTACATTAAAAGGATGATTTGCAGAAGCAGAAGGAGGAGAACATGTGCAGAACAATGTTACACAACATTGTAAGGAGTTTGCACACTTCTGTTGTTCCAGCAAACCACTTACAATGACACTCACATAATCCCATTTTCTCTCTGTATTTTGGAGATAAGACAATTTTGAATTCTTTTGTGATGCAGAACTTTAACTCATTGCAGCCATTCAAGGAGAGCTTGATGACCCCAAAACAATTCTCTGCTATGAATGGCCATTGTGATCACATAAAAACAATGGCACAGGATGTCACATCCTTTCCTGAGCTTCAGAGAGGGATGCTCAAATACAAGAACTTAAAAATGAAACAACATTTCTTTGAAATGGAAGTGACTGTAGGGTGTGCTGCCACTTCTCTTGGTGTTCATGTAAGTACATTTACCTCCAAATGCTGTCCTTTCTCTCCAAGCCTTACCTGTAATTAGAATTCTACTTTTAAATCTAAGTGCAATTTGTAGGCTTAACAGGGCATCCAGCAGCAATAATGGCAGTAATTACAAACGTGTTTGGTGTTCAGAACTAAAGGAAAATACACTAAAGATGAAAAATGCGATCACTCAAGAATTCTTTTGAAACAACATAGGCAGAAATGGGCATGTTTGCATGGCTATAAATATCAGCAGCACGGAGCTTACATTATTTAGGGCACGTGTGTGATGAGAGCTCTTCTGAAAGACTCTGGGCAGTGATAAAGCTCGAGAGCACAAGCGACCTGGGAAATATCAAAATATTATAATCTGCTTTGGAGATACAGTGCTTTTCTTTATGGCTTGCAAAAAATATGCTCGAGATTCCAGCTGCACTCTGCTGCAGGAGAGCCTGTTTATGGCAAAGGGAGAGTGCACGGGGAAGTATTGCTAAAGAAGTTGGCAATGGATCAGCATGAGCAACTTGGTAGCAAGTTACTTTAATGGCATTGTATATCCTGTCCTGAGAGTCATGGTGAAACCTCTCAGGGAACAGTTTGTAACAACCACCTTCCAGTCATCCCACGTGTATCATCAGGATCCAAACACATGCAGTGTGGACACAAGACAAACTGGTAGGGATCTTGGTTGTCACAAGTTGTTCCTTGGGTCCTTAGGTGAAATTCTGCTTGAATTTGGCAATGTCTTGGACACAAACTGTTCTCAATAAACCATCAGGAGACCTGAAGTATTCAGTTTTTTTCATCTTCCCTCCCAAGAGTAGGAGGACAAACTGAATATCCCTAAACAACAAAGTACTGTAGCTCATCTCCTTATTTTATTATTTTTCATTTATTCATTAACCATTTCTCCAAGTAGCTCCTCTCAGGCACTAATAAACTTGTACCACAACAAAACTGGGAGGTTTCCCATTTTTTCAACCTGCAAAATAATGTGTGAGAAGGCAGAAGTTCTCTGATATTTTTATTTAACCCCAAGCTGCTCCTTTCTCCAGATATCACACCATATAAGTCCAAGACATGCACCCAAGAGATGTCCGACTCCAGGCACTTGGTCTCAGCACATGCAGTACCACAAGGAACAAGCCATGCTGTGGGGTTTTTGCAGTTCTTTCCTTCTGGAATTTCTCACTTATTGTTCCTCCTTCAGTCTCTTAGGATGAAGAGGTGGTGCACTGTTTCTGGTGTCAGCTGTGCCACCACCCCCAAGCTCTTGTGTATCTGCTGGCTGGGGAAACAAGGTCCTAAGCTGAAAACGTGACAGATGGTCTTGGTGGTTGATGAAGTTAAATCACAACCTTGCTCTGCAGAACCAGGCAGAAATCTGACATGTCTGCACCTTGGACAAGTCAAAATCAAGTGTTTTAACCTCAAACTGCACACTGGTGCCTCTCCAATGCTGTTATCAGTTTATGCATTGAGGTGGGAGGTAAGAGAAGTGTTTCTCGTGACACACAGCCATTTCACACAGTTGAGGGTGGGAACACAAAGTGCCACTGACACAGCAGTCATCTCATGACCCTGCTCTGAGCACTGATGCTGGAAGAGCTCTATCCAGGCTCACAAGGCAGCTGCTGCAGAGCCAAGGCTCCAATTGTGGGTTAGATGGAAAAGACATGGGACCCACCCAGATCATCCTCTGCAGTCCCCTAAAGGCTGCTTGGAAGGCTGGGTCAGCTGATTCCATGGGCAGCAAGCCTGGAGGAAAGTCCCCTTCTTGAACACAGCAGGTGGGTTAGCTATTCCCAGCCCACAGGAGGGTCTCAGGCCATCCCTTGTGCCCCTGAGAGGTTTGGATGCCAATGTGCTGGGCAGCCCCTGTGTGCAGAAGTGGCCTTAGAGCCTGATGTTGTCCCAGCTGCTCTCCTTAAACGTGGCATTAGACTCAAATTAGTTGCCTAACCAGCAGTGCCCAGTGCTATTTAGGCACCCTTTGGCCTTTGCTTCCTTACTGCTGCAAACTCTGTGCCCATCTCATGACCATGGCAGACATTTGGCCCTTTGAGGGCATCCCACATGGCACAGAGGGTTTATATTTCTGCTCAGAAACCAGGCTGACAATACTCAAATCCTCACTTCTTGAAAAATATTGGCATCCACAACACAAGCTCAAACTTAGAAGATACAGTGCCTGTCAGTTTGTGTTTCTGTATGCAGGATCCAGTGCATGAAGATGAAGATATAAATACGTGCCTGAGCTTATGCAAACTTTTCACCAGGAGAGCAGCAGCTGTTGCCAGTCGTTTCTGAATCTCATTTTCTAAATATACCGTGTCCGATTCAAGGCAGGAAGATGGTTTGGCACCTCCCAAGGGGAAACACAGATGTTTGGCTCCCAATTCCTGGAATTTCTTGAACTTCTGTGGACAAAAGGGGAAAGGTCAGAGGTAGAGCAGCACTATTTATTTGGACTCGTTTTCTACCAATTGTTCAAAACCACGCACAGATAGGGCATTTCAAGACCCATGGGGTCTGCCTGCACAGCATGGCAAATTCCAGTCATTCCTCCAGGATGATGGGGGCTATCCAAGCCCCACTGAGGTAAAGTGGATCCACCAGCCCTCAGTCTGCTGAGGAAGGACCTGTTCCAGACAGACAACTCCATCCCCAAAAAGACCATCCCATCCCCATGGCACCAGTCCTATGCTCCATGGGGAAGAAATCCTGGGCCTCAGGAGGTGTCTCACCTGCCAGGAAGCTGGGTGCCCCACAGAGACAGCCTCAGGGAGGATGTCCAAAAGATTTCTTCTTCTTCAAGCAGGACCACAAGAGAGAGGAGAGAGGAGACACTTGCTGGACTTCAAATATTCTTTTTTATCTTGCACTTAGGCTTCAATTTACTTAAAGGGGGTGGTGAGGGCACTGGAAAAGGTTGCCCAGAGAAGCTGTGAATGGCCCATCTCTGGAAGCATTCAAAGCAAGGCTGGATGTGGCCCTGAGCAACCTGATCTGGTGAAAGATATCCATGCCCATGGCAGGGGGATTGGAACTAGGTCATCTTAAAAGTCCCTTCCAACCCAAACCTCCCTGTGATTCTGTAAATTTCAGAATAAAAACTCTGCAGCACATCCACAGAGTAAAAGGTAGTTTTTAGAATTGGGTCCTCAGGTTTCAGGCAAAAAAACCCTGCAGCCCTAACAAATGAGCTAGGATCAGCACTGTCCCTTCTTGTGTCACTCTCCTAAGAGCAGGTGGCTGCTCCCACAAGGATGGGGATTGTCCCATAGCTATTTTCCCCAGCCCAAGCAGTCACACACATGGCTATCAGAGAGCATCCCAGGCCTGGGCACTCACTGGGATGGGCACCCAAAAGCTGCTGTTCTCTGATTTGTCCCAACCCACATGCAGGAGCAGCCTCCAGCTGCACCGAGTGCTTTCTGTGCCACCAGAGGATCTATGCTCACTGTGGGTGGTGAGCATGGGGTGGTTTCCTCTCAAAAAAAAAAAAAAAGAAAAAAACCCTAGAGTGTTTTCCAGCTGCTTTTTCTGTAAATATGTTCTGCACTAAAAACTAAGCACTGCAGGAACAACTGCAATGGTTCCCTAAACAGCAGGTCAGGGTGGCATGATTGTTGTCCCTGCCATTACTGCTGCTCAAATAATGGGAAAATACATCACAAATGCTGTCTCATCTCTCCATCCTGCTCCCATGTCACCTGCAAGAGCCACACTTGACCAGTACTTGTCATGTGAAAGCATCCCCAGTTGGGAGGAAATTCCTCCCACAGAGGTGGTACTCACTCTGCACTACTTTCAGGTATTTCTGTGGTGAAAACAGAGAGAGATCTGAGACATCTGCATCGTCCAGTCTGTCCTGCTCACCCACAGGCTTTTGAGACCAGAGGGGTTCATGCATCAGCTGCAGCCTTTTTTTATGCTGGCTCGGAATCACCATCTGGCACTGGGTGGTTTCCAGCACCTGGAAAACATGAATATGGATCAATGCAGTTGTTCTTCCTCTCCTTCCCTCTGTCCCTGCCTTGGGCATGCTCTGTGCTTACATCTGCAGCTTCAAGGGCTGCAAATACCAATAACGATCTAAGCAAATGAAAGCTTCAGCCTGCATTCCGATTGAATGCAAACAAGATGTTTTTAGAAACAGCCCTATTTCATTCACTTATATATTCTCTGCTGATTTAACCTCTCACAGAAGTTTGTTGGGTTGAGATGAAGTGGTAACATTCCATTCTGGTATCTCGTCCCTTTTCCTCCCCAGCCCCCAAGATGGTCTCAAATGCACTCTCATCCACTTTCCTACTACAAGAGGTAGAAAATCTGTTTAGAGGTAGCAGCAAGAGCACAACTTCCTCTATGGTCATTCCTGCCTGCTCCAGGTCAGCACCACCAGAGCAAGCCAATCTACCTAACCTGGGCTCCTACAGCAAGTATTGAAGTGATCTCAGGGCATGCTGCAATCCACACAGGTCTCCATGTGAGAGTTAAAGCAGTGCTTCATCTTAACCACTGAATTAACATTTTGAAATTTAGATGTACCCAGGTCTCTATTTTTTCCTGTATTTCTACAGAGCCTAGCACAGCAGCACTCTGGTTCATCCATGATGTTCTCAGGCATGGTCCCAAAACAAACAAGAAGTTGCAAATCAGCAATATGAATCACCCACTAAAATGAAGAGGAGTGTGGCTTTGTTTCCATTGGAGCAGAAGCACTCTCTGTCTCATTTCCAGATCAAGAAGCAGACTCCAGGAGGTCCAAATTCTTTGGCCTGGCTACCAGACCTCAACTGGCTGAGTGTAGGGGCACAATATGGCTGGGTTAATATTCACCATTCATGTAAAGAAGTTTAGTCACACAGTGCTGCTCGTGACCCCCTCCCACACTAGCAGCAGCCCTGTGAGGGTGTAGCTGGCACAACATCAGTCAGCAGGACCCTGCACCAGCAGTGCTGGTGAAACCCTGTGCAGACAGCAGAGAAAGGCTGTGAACAGTCCTGTGAGGTCATGTTGCTCATGAGGCTCATGTCTGGAAATAAATAACCAACCATTTGCACCTCCAGTTTGTCTTTGCTTAAACTGTACATCCCTCCTTACCACTGCACAAATTAATTTGGACCCTGACTCAATGAAGCATTCAAATGCAAATGTTCAGCCACTGGTCCTGTGGAGCAGAGAGATGGGATGATGGCAGGACAGAGGCAAAGTTCATCCCTGTGTATTTGCCTGGGGATAGTAACCACTTCTGCAGGAGGATAGTGTCCCCGGCTCCATTTATCTCCAGGGGGAGAGCTGTGCAATCTCTGGTCTCCTATGCTCTCAGTGCATCCTCCTTGTCCCTGCTACCTGTCTTGGCAGTGCTGGCAGACTTGTGGACTAGGCTGGATCTGCCCCAAAGTGCTGGTGTGGTCTTGCCAGGGTTTAACCCCAGCTGGCAACTGCCCCACACAGCCACTCGCTCTCTCCCCCTGCCCAGTGGGATGGGGGAGAGAATTGGGAGGGTAAAATTGAGATAAAGGCAGTTTGATAAGGAAAGCAAAAGCTGCACACACAACCAAACTGAAACAAGGAATCAGTTTCCCATGGTGTTCAGCCATCACTAGGAGGGCAGGGCTCCATCACACATAACTGTGACCTGTGAAGGTGAACATCATCATTCCAAACATCCCACCCCTCCTCCTGCTCACCCTGCTTTACATCCTGAGCATGACACGCATGCTATGGAATATCCCTGGGTCAGATGTCCTGGCTATGTCCTGTCCCAGCTCACTGTGCAGCCCTTGCTGGCTGGGGGGAGATGAGGAGCAGAAAAGTCCTTGATGCTGTGTAAACCCTACTCAGCAATAATGAATCAACCCTGAGCTATCAGCACTGTTTCCGGTACAAATCCAAACCACAGCCCCATACCAGTTACTGTGAAGAAAATTAACTCTACCCCAGCCCAAACCAGCACAAATCTCTACCCAGAGCTGTTTGTCACTGCCCTTTCATGCCCACAGTGCTGTGCAAAGGCAGTGGGTGGGGTAGGCTGCAAGCCCAAATCTGGGAAGGCTTTGTCCTTTGTGAGTCTGGTTAGATGGAGTGTCACAAATCCAACAGGTCCACAAATGCCACCAGCAAAAGAGCAAGGACAGGATTTTTTGGCCCACTCCCAAGTGAAAAGTGAAAGCAGAGGCATGAAGCAAACAGACAAAAGTCCTCAGTAGAAATCGAGGATGCTCCAACCCTCGGAACAGTTTTCCACCTCTGAATAGATGAAGTCCAAGTACAAATATGGTCCTGCTCAGGGGCAGATGATAAGGATTGATGCCTTAAGCAAAGCAACAAGATCTTAAATCTCTTTATACAAGTGTGGGAAGCCACTCAGAGGAGCCAGAAATCAAGCAAAATGATGGGGGCTATGAACTCAGGAGCTTAGCCCTGGTCTGCTGGGATTGCTGTCATAACTCCAATCTTAGCACATCATCTGTTTAAGGGGATGGGAAGGGGGAAGGAGTGCAGGCGTGCTGTTATGTATCAAGTGTACATACCACTGCCAGCAACCTGTCACTGGACAATGAAGAGCATGGTGGTGATGGAGCCACAGAGTCAGTGCATGAGGGATGTGGGATGAAAGGGAAAGCAGTGAGGGCTCTCCTCTGGACCACCAGGACTGGGGAGCAGGAGAGAAAAATGTCTGGACTGACCCTCAAACTGCCAGAAAAGATGCAAGGGGGAAGCTGTGATCCCCAGCTGGGGCTGAGGGTGACTGCTGGCAGTCAGACATCTCTGTGTTTATATTCCAGCTGCCTCTCATGGAAAGTGCACAGAGTCTGTCACTTCAGAGAAAATGTAAAACAGCAGGGACCTTGATTCACAACTAGGATTTATCTAAGTACTGCTTGTAGTCTTTGTGGTAAGGCTCAGATTTTACAGTTCACTGCCCCAGGTTGTGATTCATTGTGAGAGAGGCCATTAAAAAGAGATTTACAGAAGATATAAGAGAACTGCCCAAATTATCCACTAAGACTAAGCAGAGTCACTTCTCTCCAGCCAGAATTAAACACCTTATCCTGGTCAGTCCCTTTTTCTTGCAGAAGAAAGTTGCCCAGAAGAGCATTGTACAGCCAGACTGTTTCTATACCAGTAATGTGAGCAGGGAGAGGTCTGGGCCTTGGCCCTGGTGCTTCACACACCCCTGGATCATCCTGCAGGACTCTTAACACTGACTCCAGAATAGTTTAACCCAGAGAAGAGTCTCCCCAAAGAGCAGTCTCCTCATTTGGAAAGGAAGAGACCTCATCCTCATAGAAGTGAGCTGGGCCATCACAATAAGCAAACAGGGAGCTTGCTGGTTTATTTAGTCATTAATACAGGTACAACATCAGACATTGGAGATCTGGTTTATGTTCCTCTAGACTCACATCTTCTGTCACTATAGAGGGTGCAAACTGTATGATGTGGAGAGATAGGACTCACTGTCTCTGCTGCTGAAGGAGTTCTAGTCTTACAAAAACAGTACACTTGAAGCCACTGAATGCCTCATCCACCAACCCTCAGACTCATAGCACCTTGTCCATTATAGCTATTGCTGGCCCAAAGAAGAATAAATTGTTTCATAGAAATCAAAAGATCCACAAAACCCCAGCATTTAGAAAGCCCCACTCCAGCATCAGACAGTCTGGTAGCTAGGATGTTCTCAAGGGCTGCCTGAGAGACCTGCCTTTACCTCCTTCACCCCCAGACAATGACCCTATCCCTAATCCTGTAGGCACATGCTGACATTTGGCACTTCCTTACCCTGGCAGTATTGGCCTCACACTTCACCCATGCCCAGGAGACCTCATTCTCCTTAGATCAGACTCAGTGTCACCCAGGTTGAGGCAGACAGCTATCTTTGTGCCATGCACATCCCAAAGAAGTCCAAAAGAGCTGTAGCAGCATTAGTGTCCCATTACATCATTGCACAGGGACACAGGATCATTTTCATACTACTGGCTAAAATAGTAATATGAACCCTTTGCTTCGTGTACTGAGGAATTCAGTCCAGACAGAATGAAGCTGCTAGACTGAGCTGCATGTCATCTCTGACTGAATCATGACTGAAGGACTCAAGTATGTGTCCCTGAGGCAGACTCGTGGCTCTGTTGGTTGTGAGGTTGTTGAGGGTTTTTTGTTTGTTTTTTTACAGTAATATAATTTTCGGCCTAGATAAAGATGCACAGATTGTGTGGATCACATGAAAATGGGGGGGCTTGAGGAGCCACAAAGGGTAGGCAATGCTTAGAAAATCCTAACTGTTGTAAACACATCAGAAAAGGGAGAGGGAGGGAGAGGCTGTGCCTGTGGAAGGAGGGCACAGCTGAAAATACTCCCAAGGCCCATGTCTTGACCTTTATATGAGCTGAATCTTTTATCTCATCAGAGAACTCTCACGAGCCCTGCAAGTACAGCCAAACATCAGCTCACAGATGTGCACAAAGCTGTGCCTTCTCGCTCCCTCATTCCCACAGGGGAATAGCCCTGCAAGGTACCTCTTCACAGCTCCTCACTTAAGGGTCAGTTCTTAAAGTTTATTTGTTGACTTGAGTGCTTTCTGATGTGGCACATACAGATTTATTGTTATTATTATGATGATTTATTGTTATCAGTTTCCATTAATAACACAATAAATTGTCATACATTTATGTTCTTATAAGTGTGGGTTCAGCAGGACAAAGAGTGCTGACCTTTCAACAGCCAGGGAGGGATGCCAGCCACCTCCCCTAGGTGACAAGGACACACAGATCCCTTTCCCTCCTATTCAGGCAGAGCTCACTCTGCCCCCAGGCTGTGCTGTTAGACTGGACAAGAACCCCAGTTTTTACATCCCTCGGTTTTCCGAAATAGGATTTAGTTTCAAATCTATCCCCAAATAAGTCTTGTTTTTCAGACAGGAGAACTGGGCCATGTAGAAATTAAGACCTGATTAGGCAAGTGGAATCAGTTTGAGGAGTCTAAATACTCCATCATCCTCTCTTGGCAAAGGTTTGTATCCCAGATTCTTGGCTTACTTTTTAGTTTGTTTTCTCAAGAATTACATTTTACATGGGATTAATATGTGTTGGCATTGTACTTACACCAATCCTACCTAACCTGCAAACTTTCTCTTCCACATCTTTAACAGTTACCCATTTGCCGTCACAGAATCACAGAATCTGCTGGGTTGGAAGGGACCCACAGGGATCATTAAGTCCAACTCCTGGCCCTGCACAGGACAGCTCCCAGAGTCACACCATGTACCCAAGAGTATTTCACTCCTGTCTATCCTACCAGATAAGTAACTGCAATACATATTGTATTGTCTTGTACATATTCCAGGGAAGGGTAAGGCTGCACTGGGAAATAGCAAATGTCACAGTCTTCAAAGGGGAAAATGTAAGCTTTGTTTAATTTCTGTCTCATTACAAGAGCTGTGTCCTGGCTCTGAGAAACACGAACTAAAGCTGAGTCGATTTTATTGTGAGTGAGTAATGGACAATCCAGATGACTTACCAGGAAGCACTGCCCCGGGGCTGTGCAGTACACAGCTTCCAGGAAAAAGGGCCATATTTGTAAACAGAAAGCAACACCACTCATTGCTATGAAAGGCAATTCCCTATCTGAGAAGTGATGGAGCAAAGCCACCAAGCCCTCTTTAAGGGCAACATGTCTAACAAACAGGAAGGTCTGAGGTGTGACAACGTCTGGACATGAGGATAAAAAATACATATATGCCTTCCTGCCATTATGCTGGATAAAAACCTAGTGAATATTTCATGCCTGTGGTAAGACTGACACTGTGTAAGAACTTTTCCTTTGCAAAATGTGGAACCAGGCCAGCAGGGACCTGCTTAATTCCACTCCACAGGAAAGGTTTGCCCCTGGCCCAGTGGTGAAGGTGTCCACCCAGCTTGAAGGGCTTCAAGCCAAGCAGAACCAGTGTGTCTCATGGCTATCAGCACTCACTGGTCATTTCACCTAACTAAAGGGAGCACAGACTCCTCATTTTCCTCAGAAGTCCACAGGAGAGCCAGAGGGGCAGATGTAAAATGGCAAAATTCTGACTTCTGCAAATCCAGAGCAAAACTCCCACTGGCTTCAATAGACTCAGTTATTTGTCCTTAGATTTCAAAGCTGAGACAGACTGCTGAACATCTTGTCTAAAACTCCCACGAGCAACCACAGTTCAACTCATCACCCCCAAATCTGCTCATGAACCACAGCAGTGGTCCCCAGCTCCCCCTGTCCCTGGGCCACACAACAGCAAGGCAGTGGGAGGAACAACACATCTCTCATTCCTCATAGCCTCAGGTCCATGTTTTTATTTACAAGGACATAAGCAGTGTTGTGTTTTGCAGGACAAAGATACCTGCTCATCATGGATGGAAGGCTATTGGTCTCAGAGACATCCCTTAGGAAGCTGTCTAGTCCTGCTTTGAATGTTCCAGGTAGCAAAGAGTCCATGCATGCCCTCAGAAGTTCATCCAGCAGTTAATTGTCCTTCTCCACATGCATTCATGGGATCTGTAGCATTTTCCTTCCCCCTGGCTGGTTCTGGGAGCATGTGGTTTGGGTACTAATGCTGCATGCTGGCACCAAGCTGCATTTCACAGGGAAAAATATGCAGCCCTCCATAAGCAGATTAGGAAACACAAACACTGAGAAATGGAGAACAGAGTGGGAAAAGAACTCTTATCCAAACAACACCCAGGGTAAGAATCAAGGCCTCCACTTGGTGAGAAAACTAGGGGAAACATGAGGTTTAAAAGTGAAACTGTTGGGAGACTGTTATTTTGCACCATTATAGTGATAGTGTTCCCTCATCCCTGACAGGCCCATCATGGTCCCTTTTATAGCCAAGCTCTGTTCCCTATGAACATCAAAAGACGTCTCTTGTTCAAGTCAGCTGCACAGTGCACACAGCATCATCTGGGAATTCAAACACATCTGGATTGTTCAATCTTTTCATGGTCTTGTGGGTCTTGTCATGCATGAGCAAGGGGCCCTGAGCCCACCAATGTACTGGGCACCACAACAAAAAGAAACCATCACAGCCTGAGGTGTGGTGGAAGCTGCAGGAAAGCTCATCTTCAACAGCAGCTGGTCCCCACAGCTGCCACAGTCTCCAGTGCTCCCCGACATCTGCAGATGCTACAACCATTGCAAAGTGGGCCTGCACAGTGATCTTGCTAGGCTGCCTCAGTCCCCTGGGTGCAAAGCATCTATCCAAAGCATCCTCAACTCACACTCTGCACCTGGATGCTTTTCTGGGTTAATAAGCGTGAGTGAACCCTACACACTACTCCTACCTCCTCCAAATCTCCACTTTCTTCCTTTATCTTCCTCTTTTTGCTTTTCTCTCTAGCTTATCCCTTTGGCCTTATTCCATTTTCATTACTCTGCACTGTTTAAAGATCCCTAACAAAACCTGGGCACTCCAGAAAATAAACCCAAATGCAAAAAGAAGGCAGAAATATTTAATACATAAACAGCTGGTTTGTAGGAATCCTGATGTCATTATTTCAAGAGAATAAAGGACTATAAATTCTAATGCAAGTCTCCCACTCAGTTGTAAAACATGCTGCTGTATTTACACTAAAATAATCATCAGACAAACAGCTATGTGTTTTTTTCCCAGAAAACTTTATCCTGGATTTGTTCTTAGAGAGGAAGTTGTTCATAGCCTCTTACCACCCCCCTCTTTGATGCCTGCTATTTTTGAATTGTTCCACTCCTTTTTTGCCTCTCTCCCCATAAAACTGGAATTACTTTAGCCCACAGGGTTACTTCATAAAGCCTCCTTCTCAGCATATGAATCCAATTTTAGATTTTCAGGCTTAAAAAATAAATATCTGACAAAAACCCCCAACCAAACAAAAAAGATGTTCTAAAAAGGGAGGAGAGAAAGAAAGCTCCAACATCCATTGTTTCAGCCTTAGCTATCTCCACCATATTCAGCAGAGTCACATCCATTTTACTGTAAGGGATGTGTAATCTCTGGGTGGATCTGCTTAGTAAAGATTTAGTATTGAATGGGTGATGCCTGAAAGAATAGGAGTGTGACTGTAGTGTGTTGCCCAGGGATGGCTGCCCAGAATAAACAGTTTATGCATGCAAATTAGAAAACTCTTGGGGAAAAAAAAGCCACTTACATGGTTTTGCCCTGGCTCTCAGAAAATCTGCTCTGTAAAATTAGTTGTTTGTGGAACACTGCCCTTTACTTTCACACTTTCTATTAAGTGTATAAAAATATATGAATGACCTTTTGCAAGTTATATTTGGGTAACATTTGCAGTCAGTGTGGTCTCTCAGTAGCTGTATTAGATGTACAGATATTGTCGTAACACAGGTTGTTAGCTGGAACAAGGGGTCTACACAAGCCTTCTGGAGCAAGCAATCTGAAACACATTTGAGGCTGCCTTCCACATGAGAAATTGTTTCAGCCATTCCCTAATATCATCTTCCCTCTCCAGGCCAAGATCTTTCAAAGAGAAGGGGGTTGTAAGTGAGATAGGTGTCCAGACTTCAAAAAGCAGTGAAAATATGCCTCAAAGACAGAAGTATGTACCTTCCAAAAATTTGGTTTCCTGTGCACAATCCTTCCAATACCATGTGTGACTTGAGGGCTTTGTTTCTTTTTTTTCTCCCCACTGGGTTGCCAGTTCAGCATTTTTGACTTGGTTTTTCTCTACCTTGGGCAAAGCCTGGAAAACACAAACTGCCCCCTAAAAAGGGACAAACACAGCCCCACTATTTACCCCTACACTACTACCCTGCACTTTCTTTTTCTCACAGATAGTAAAAATGAGACAATTCATAGCAGGCCTAAGCCTGATGGTTTGGCTGAAATCAAGCACCAGTTTCCAAAATGTTTTTGGATCCAGAGAGAAATGCCCACAGAGCTGCAGAATACATTGGGTTTGACTGACAGCTTATATTTTCCCCTGCTTTTCTGTCTGGCTGTGCAATCAAGAAATCAACTATTCCAGACAAATTTCCAATACAGAACCTCTTTACCACCCTTCTGGATATGATGTCACTGAGGTACATCCTGACAGTTTCCAAAAAACCTGGGACTCCTGCCAGATGGCACAATAACAGTGGTAGAAGTTTTAAGACTCACAATAAGCACTGGGAGAGCAGGGACAAACAATGATTGGCATCAAAATCAGAAATCATATCTCCTGGCTTTCTCCTGGTTTACATCTATCATACAGTGTTTTATGTTCCTGGCAAATCATTTATGGTAAGGTTTTTGGAAATGAGTGCTTTTGGAAATGAGGTCTTCTAAGTGAAAATGTAAGCACTGCAATAAATGACTTGAGCTTCAAATGTATTCAACAGCCTATGGCTCTTTCAGAAATCAGAGCTGTGGAGTGCTCAGTGCTTTAAAAATGAGTCTCATTTTCTCTCATGCTCAACTTTGGATAAAAGACTTATTTTAATGTTCAGAAAAGGAGGATTTGCTCATACAGCATAATCAATCTGTAATCCTT
This sequence comes from Argya squamiceps, assembly GCA_037834095.1. NCBI lineage: Eukaryota > Metazoa > Chordata > Aves > Passeriformes > Leiothrichidae > Argya > Argya squamiceps. Next base: position 103,464,600 of record JBBMKD010000145.1, on the reverse strand, counting down.
AGAGCTTCTAAATGTGAAGGGCTGCTGTTAATTCCCTTATTCTGGTGTGGTTTTGAAGGTGTTCAGTGGAATAAATTGGAAATGCAACTCGGAACATTTTTTATATGTTTTGAGGAAACAGGATCCAGATGACAATTGATGTGACATACTTGTCACCTGCAGCGGAAAACCCCCACCAAGAGAAAAGCCATAAGGCCTCTCCCCGTGCCCACAGCATCCTACACAATTTGTGCTACAACAAAAAGGTCTTTGCAGCCATGTATTTATTTGTCTTGCTTAGTGCCCTTTGTGCTACTCCCACACATTGAACTTTAAAGCTTTCTTTGAAAGTTTTATTATCTTTCATATTCCACAGCTCTCAGAGGCATTGATGTTGCAGCCTGCTCTGGGGAACGGGTGGCAAAGCTCTCTTTGTTTCTGCAGAGGGAAGACCCTGAAGGCCACTACAGCTGCTCAGCAATGTTTCCTTTTAAGGATGAGCCGAGGGAGGCATCCTGCTTTCATCCCTAAATTTTACCAGATGAGAGGGAAGCTGATGCTGAGGACCAGGCACTGATGACCCGTGCTGAGTTTCCCCAGTTAGTGGAGATGCCAGCAGACAGGCATTGCCAGGGACAGAGAGCCAGGGGCTGTGCTCTGCCTGCAGCTCTCCGTGGCTCTTCCTCAGCGTCTCCTCTGTAGAGCAGAACTGATCATCTCACTGGATCTGCTGGCAGGCAGCCCAGCCAGCCCAGCCATGGCTGGGGACAAATCAAATACTGCTGACAGTGTCTCAGATCCATGTCCATGAGAAAGCAAAGCTTTTCCCAATGCCTCTTGCCATAGCCCTTTCTCTACTGGGATCACTGCCATGTCTTATTTAGAGATTCCCTCTTTCCAAGCAGGAAAGATTTGAAACTGCATTTGAAAGAGGGCGAATTTAGACTCTTATCTCTCTCTTGCTGGAAAATTTTTTTAGTGACTTTGTGTTGTAGGAAAGTTCTTTCCACAGGCATAAATGCTGTGCAACGAAATACTTCTTAATATGAAAATATGGACAAACTATCTCAAAAGCACATGGCTTGAATGCAGGACTATTCAATGCTGAAAATTAATCATGCTGACATGAACCTCCACTGTAAAAGCAAACCGTGCCACATTATCATTTTCAGCCCAAGAAATAAATATATATACTGCAATACTGAAAATAAATCAGAGTCTAGCAATAAACAACCATCAAATTTCCTGTAGGGAGTGAAAAAAACCAAACAAAACCACAGGGAGCTGTATGGGAAAGAAAAGGGGCAAAGAGAGAGATGGAGACAGTTTTTACAGGGATATGTGGTGACAAGGGAAAAAGCAAGAATTTTAAGTTGGAAGAGGGTAGATTAAATTGGATATAGGGAAGAATTTTTTTACAGTGAAGGTGTTGAGGTATAGGAACAGATTGCCCAGAGAAGCTGTGGATGCCTCATCACTGGAAGTGTTCAAGACCTGGTTGAATGGGGCCTTGAGCAACCTGGTCCATTGGAAGGTGTTCCTGCCCATGGCAGGGGGGTTGGAACAAGATGATCTTCAAAAATCCCTTCTAACCCAAACCATCCTGTGATTCTAGAAGGCTAATATGGCAATGGTATCAGTGCAAAATATTCTTCTGTGTGGGCCATCACATGTAGGCTCTTGATCACCAGGGTCTCTAAAACAGCACACCAAATTTGTATGAATTTAAGGATGGTCATTAGAAGCAGCAGCCTGGTGATGTCTGGTGATCCCTCTTCTCCAGAGGGTTGTCTGGAGTCTCCTGAGCACTGGCTGACCTGTGAGCAAAGCTCAGCTGTCCCCCAAGGGCTTCACTCCTTTCACAGTTCCCAGGTTCACCCCTGACCTCTCTGTTGCCTGCCTGGACCCAAACAGTTGCACTCCTACTGATATGAAACCAAGATCCAGCAGGAGACTCTGGGAACATCAGGGTGGGAGTAAAGGTATTTCAACTCTTCCTCCATTCTCATCTGCCTCTTGTACCCCGCAGCTTCTTCTTCACCTCTCTCCATGTAGCTGGCTGCTCTCCTGATGCCTTCTCCTCCCTCTGTTTCTCTTTTCCCTTCTCTGGCTCAGTCAGTACATACTTCAAGTCTGATTCAGCTGCTTTCCCTGCCTCCATGATCAACAGCTCCTTCCCTGGTAATTTTTCTTCCAGTGGATCAATCATCTAATTCAACATACACCTCAAAATATTCAGCTGTCTAACACCCCTCCATAGCCTCCTCAAAGCCCTGCTTCAGCTCCAGGATCTTCTTCAGCTTTGTGTCCCAGATGCATCTGGTCTCCCACAGGTTCTTCAGAGGCTATTTCCCACCTAAAGAGAGTAATATTCTCAATATTACCCAGGATTATCTGGCTCTCACAGCCAGCCATCTTTGCTCTCTCTGCCTTTAAATGACTTTCACTGCTGTCAAAATTGCCTTTATCTCCTTCCTTGGATCTGCTAAAACACCATATCAAGCTTTGTCTACAAACTTTAGGCAATATCACAACCCTCATCCCAAGTCAAGACCTCCAGCAACCATTCAGTGTTTGAATTTTTAAGAGTTTTTGCCGGAATCAATCTTGTTTTGAAATAGTAAACATAACAGCTTGCAAAGTACATACATTTACGTACCTCACTTCATTCAAATTAAGTGACAAAGATAAGAATCTCCAGCAAATTAATTCTGCTAATGTTCTAAACTGTGAATTTCAATCAAATCTGAAAACCAAACTAACTCAGCTAAATTGCTGGCTCTTGTTACACTCTAAGTGATCTAAAAGCATGCATCAATAAGCAAAGCAACTTCACTTTGTACAGCTGAGTTCCAGACTGATTTGCTGCTTTCCAGAATTGTCTGATAAAAAAAGCCACAGTCAGCTCCAGCTAATAAGAGAAAATCAATCCAGAGCCAAAGAGCAATAAAAACGTTGTAGCAAGTTCAGAACGTTTTGTCACAGCTAAAATTGGTTTCCTATGAACCATCTGAAATCATATGGACTGCAAAGCCTTGCAGTTTGCAACTGTTAAAATAGCAAATGCTCTAATGGTTCCAGAAGCAAGCAAGAAAATCCACTTTCTGTCCCAGGATAAGGGACAGTGATGGGGTGAAGAGTAAGTGGCGTTACACAAAGGGTTTGGAAATTAATTTACTACTCAGTACTCTGGGTCACTTGAAACCCAGTAGTTCAGCTGGAGAACCTGTGTAGCATTCCGACAATCTGCATTTTAATTTGGATAATTTAAAACTGGACTGCAGCTTTTGAGACAAACAGAGACTTATAGATCAGAGATAAAAGTGGTGTGGAAAACTAAGAGCAAATACAAGTGAAAGGTCTGAAAACCACTGGGATGCTTTGTTCCCAGCATTCCCACACTGCCACAGCAGCTGGGTACCCCACAGACTCTTATTTGGATTTCTAAATATAATTTACCCTGGTGCAACTAAATCGCAGAAGTGCATGGGGAGAGAGAAGGGCAGTGTTTACAGACTTACAGATGCAAGATTCCTATGGGGGTTGTGGATTCACTGTCGATATCCCTACCTTGCCAGTGGCCAGGGCAATTCCCAGCAGATGGGTCTTGGAGCCCAGGGCAGAGGGTAGAGGAGATAACATAAAGGCCTGCAAGCAAATAAAGCAGCTACACAAGGAGCAGAGCTGCCCGTGACAGTATGTTTTGTGTCCTGGGAGGCTGGGGCTGATCATGGCAAGTGCCACCTCTAATGAAGAGGCGTCCATATGTCAGGGCTTCTAGCACAGCCACAGCCTGCCTGCTGCTCTCCAGAGACCAAGGCCACCTCCTCACCTCCCAGCCTGCCCATCTGCCCCCTCTGAACCAGCAAGGACTTGATCTTGCTTCTGCAACTGAGAGACTAAAATGTTTCCTACAAGGCAAAGCAGTCCCTGACCTTTTTTTTTTAAAGAACGTCTTGTGTTTCCACTGCTGGAGGAAGCCAGAGCCCTGTGTTTGGCCACAAACAGGCTTCCCACGAGCAGATGTGCTCAGAGCATCCACCCACACAGCTCCAAAAGGAAGGGCCTTGGGAGGGAGCAAGCAGCTAGGTCTCCACCAACTCTTTTCACACAGATCAATGAACAGTCATTGAACAGAAATGTCTTTTCATCCTCAGCAGTTGAGGCCATGCTCTGGCCTGTGAACCACCCCCTCCCAATGGGACTCGAGAACCCAGGATTTATGATAAAAAACTCCTTTCCCCTTTGTGCTTTTCCCTGTGGCACCACACAGCTTGAGCAACTTGGCAGTTTCAAATTGTTTTAAAGCAGGTCCCTTCTTTTATTTTTACAGGAACATCTCAGCCCTGTAAATTTTGGTGTCCCCTGCATATGGTGTGAATCATCCTCTACAGACAGCATGGGGAATTAAGCAAACAATCCCCAGCTCCAGGGGTAACATGATAAATATCTTCATACAATTCACACAGGAATGGTTTTCAGTGGATAAAGCAGCTCTGGTTCCCTCCCATCACACTGATGAGTGAATCTTCTACACGCAGTGTGTGAGGCTCCCAATGTGCTCTGTGTCACCCTGACAGAGCTTTCATCTGCTGTGATCCACTTCATTCCCATGGGCAGACTGTACATTTTATAGATTGTACATTTAATTGATTGTACTATATAATTCCTTACTAATCATACAAGCTGATAACTACCTTGATAGAACTATATATGTAAAGTGTTTGAATATTTTCCTTGGCATCTGCTAAGAAGAAATCAAGTGCTGTCCTCCCTGAATGCTGTGGGTAACACTGCCTTCCCCTGAGCTTCAGAAATAACTTCCTAGCACAGTCAGACCTAGATGTCACTTATTTTCTCCACATGATATTTTTTGTCAATGTGAAATTATCACACCTCCTTTACCCTCTTGCTCATTCAGATAGCTCATCCTTGGTGGAAGAATCTATATTTTGCAATGGTTTTGCAAAATGGTTGCTCTGCTTTTGCTTGAGAGCCCTCTGTGATACTGTGATAAAATTGTGGAAGATAAGTAGTGAGAGAGGAAGCTGCAGGGAGCAGTCTGATGACTTTTACACACACAGGCACCACTTTTATATGAATTATAATGCAATTTAACAGTTGCAAGATCACATAGAAATTTTTAAGTGCTATTAAATAAGCAGTGATTTTACACCAAAGTACAGGCAAGAAATGGAGCCCACAAGTAGAGCTAAAAAAAAGTGGCATATCAGAAGAGGCTGGGCTTTTGCCTAGGCTATTCAATCCCTCTCTAGCTATCCAGTCAAGTTATTCAGGCAGATCAAGCTTTATCTTCATGGAAAGTTTCTGTCACTCAAACAGTGACAAAAAGGAACAAATATACTATCAGCATTGAGTTTGTTCTAAGAAAAAACCAGGCATGACTGTGGGGAAAGCAGATGGTGAAACACCATAGACAAAACCAGGAGGGGCCACTGCAGTGAAAGAACACAAGAAAATTTAAAATTTCATGCTGAGTGTGTGCATCATACATCGAGCCCCACCCCTGCTGTGAAACAACGGAAGACACAGAGCTGACAGAGAGGAAACAACAGGGAGGCAATAAGGGGAAGAGCAGCTTCCCAAATCTCACAGCTCTGTGCATGACTCAGTCTTTCATGAAGCCCTAAATCCATCATTTCTGGGGAGAAATGAAGATTGTAAGGTTGCTACATCACCCACTCCCAGGCACTGCCTGCTGCCCTGCTCAGCCTGGCGTGCATGGACAGTGGAAGCATGGCCATGGCCAGCTCTGCCCATGGGTGGGGCCATGACCATGGGGTCATGCCCCTGTCTGTGCTGCTATTGCAACATGCAGCTCTTCTGCCAGCCAGCACCCCACAGCACATGCACAGCACGGAGCAATTATGCTTACTGGTGGCATGGCTTCCTCCCCAGTATTAGATTCTTATTGATTATGGTAACTAAAGCAGCCTTACAAAGAAAATACTTTGGCATTCGGGCTCTTCTGGCACTATTATTTGTCAGAAAATTAATGGCATCCTTGGCTTTGCTTTCTAGATGGACAATGTAAACGTCTTCAGGCTCCTCCCTGAATTTCCCTTCTGCTGCTCGTTGTTCACAGCTGTGTTGAGCAAACTTGGCAGGCTGGAGCTCAGCAGACAACTGGAACAGGGAGAGAAAAATTTCTGAGTTTCAGCTTGTGTCAAAATGTTTATTTGCTTCATACAGAGCTGATGTTCTTTCATAATATATAAACATGCTGTTGCTAAAACTTTAATGGGCACAATTACGACTCTTTGAAAATTCTAATTATATGGATTATTAGGAAATAACTTAAGAGCTTGGATAAGATCAGGGGATTTGGATGGGCTGCCAGTGATGCAACCTCTGTGCCTATAACTCCCTGTAAATTAATCATTTTCCATGGTTTATGTATACATTCCACTTTTCTATTTAATATGACACTGCAGGCAATATATTTCACCAAGCATGTTTCACATCCTGCCTTGCTCAGTCCCTCCAGCTCTGGCTCTGTGCCTGCTCAGGATTGTCACTGTCTTTCAGCAAAGACCCCCTTGCTGTACCCCTTACAGACCATGCCATGGTCCCAGACAGCCCTCCAGCCCTCAAATACTGTTCAGGCTGCTAATTTTGAGGGTTTTGGCTTACTCTTGTCTCATACAAGTAAGGTTTCATCTCTTTTTTTAAAATATCCACCTTGAGGAGTTTTCTGAGGGATGATTTACAGGTTTGTGTTTTCCTCTTTTCAGATTTTATGTGTTTTGTAATCAGCTCTGGGTGATAGCAAGAGCCAGAGCTGCAGAGGAGTGAAGCTACAAATCCAGCACAAATCCAGTCTTGCTCATTGACATTTGCCTTAAATGGGTTATTACTCTTCCTCTTGGACATTATGGGATGAAACCAGGAATTGAATTATTGAATATTGAGAGAAATCAGCTTGTCAATTTATAGACATTATACTACTTTGTCTGAAATGTTAATCTGCTACTAATAAAATTGCTGACTCCATGTATTAGCAGTTGTTCTCAGGCTGGGGCAGCATAGACCAAATTTCACCTAAAAATTTGGTACCCTCTTTGCACCATGAATTTGTCTCACAAATAGACCCAGCCCTATGACTGGGAGGCTTTTTTCTTTTGGATTGGTCAAAATGTATTCCAAATGGAGACAATACAGCCTTCAGGCACAGTGATCTGACTGCAGACTGCAATTTCTTTTTCTGCATGTAAAAATGCAGTTAATGTTTATTCTGTACAGACTCTCTGTGTGAAGCTGAGAGAGGAAGCAGACTCCAGGTGCTGTCAGAATCGCTGCTGCTGCAGACCCCACCACCCTTGTTGAGCTGTCCCTACAAACCTGCTGACTCTCTCACTCTGCAGGTGAGGCTTTGGGGAGGTGAGAAGGATGCTGTATTGCCTCGTGCCCCAGGAGAGGGGAAATAGCTCAACAGGCCTCATTAGGTGCTGCTGGTTTGGCAGACAACTGCACCCACTGCTTGTGGACATCAAGATCTGCTTGAGCAAAGTCTCCCTCCAGCCTCTAGAGAGGCTCAGGACATGAAGCTGGGATGAGAGATCTGTGCCAGATCACCCTCCATCCCTGCTGTCCCTGCCTGGACAGCCAGCTGAGTGGGAATCCATATTCCGAAACCTTCCTTGACCTTCCCACTCTGCCAAAGCCCCCTGAGGTTTGTCGGCTGACCTACAAACCAGAGCAGTCACAGCTGATGGGATTCTTGATGCAAACACAAGCTACAGGGTTATGTGAGCATTAGAAAGGCTCTCTCTGACTTTTTTGGGAGTTATAAATTAATTACCAAAGTTTAATTGAATTAAATTTCTGTGAAGACACAGGAAATTTCAGCCCGTGAAACATTCTCGGTATAAAAAGCCATCAGCTTTTATTGTGCATGGAAGATTACTTATATAGGTCTTTTTCTAAGATGTAAGAAGCTTGTGTGTTTAAGAAACAAATTCAGGACAGTCCTGGAAAGGAAGCAAGGAGGAAAGATATCAGAGGGGTAATTGCAATTTCCCAAGCACAACACAAGAGGTTTCAGGTGGCCATGAGGTAAAAACTGATGTCTGGGCCACTTGCCAGCACCGTCACTGGCTGCATGTTCTTTGCAAAGGAAAAAAGCCCATGAAAGGTCATCAATGCAAAAGAGAGGCTGAGTGAGGCTGGGAGAGAGCTGTGCACAGAACAGAACATCCTCCATGAGAATGTGGGATCAGTAACCCTGTCTGTTGTGGTACCTAATCCCATCAGCAGGGCTGCCTCTCATCCCACACAGAGGGCAGCCCCTGTCACTGCCCCCCTTCCATGCCATGCTTTTAAGTGATTGCAAGCATTTCAAAGATCTTCATTTTCAGAAGAATTATATAAATAATTCTTGGATTTGAAATGTTCTTTTAAACTTTAAGAGGAAAAACTGAAAAATCCCCGCCCTTTCAGGAATTGTCCATTCTTTGTCCTTACACAAAATACATCAAGCAAAGCACATTTTGGGTAAAGTCAGCAAGGTTTTTAAACTGACTTTTTTTATTTAAACCGACTTTTTTTTTATTTAAACCTTTGTTATGAGTATCAGTGATCAAATGCATCACATCAGTATGGATAAACCAAAGTAAATGTCCAAGTTCAGCCTTCAAATAGCCTGAGCACACTGTTTCTTTCTACTCATTATGATAAATTTTGTTCTAAGTTCTTTAACATTAAAGCACTAGTGACAGAACTGGATGAGTAATTCATAGGGAATAATTTACTCATTAATTCAGCCATTTTTCTGCTCTCTTATTTTTCATGAGGAGATTGCAATATTCATTCCCTCCTTGAATGTCTTCATCAAATAAGCTCATCACTTTATTAACTGCTTGTAGCCCTGCCTGGATCTCACTGGAGCAAGACACAGGATGTGTTCAGGGACACACACAAATGAACAGAGAAAAAAATCAGAGAAAATGTGATTAGAAAACAAGTGGTTGAAACAAACAAAATAATACAAGGGTAAGATCTGAAAAAGGCAGTTATTTTTCCCCTCATAACATAAGAAAGAGAGGGTATTCAATTAAATTGCAAGCCAGAAACTACACAATGTCAAAAAAAAAAAAAGGCAAACCAAACCAAAAAAAACTCAAAAAAATTACAACGCTGGACTCTACTTCACAAGGCAGTACCAGTGCCAAGAGCTTAGCACAATTCAAAGGAGGATTAGACATTTATATGGATAATGGGAATAACGGATCTGAGAAAACGATTTTAAAAGCAATATAAACCCTTTTGTTTCAGGACATTGCCAAGTCTTGCAAGGTCAGTTCCTCACAAGTGTTTGCATTTGAAATTCAGAATATGAGCATCTTGTTCTCTCATGGTCTAAGGACACAGATTGAACAGGGTATTTCTGTTCCTTGCTGGGATAGGTGGAAACTCAATCTGGGTGCACAGTTTATACACATAGCCTTGTCAATTTATTTTTACAGCACTGTCTTCAGCAACATCACTTACCCCAGTGTTCCCAGGGGTGGGGAGGACAGCCAGGTCATGATCTGGATCACAGGCTCTATTTCAAGAGGACATTTCTGGAGGCCTGTTTCAGAAGCTAACTGCTCTGTGGCATCAGCTGTGGCTGCAGGGGAAGATGAAGCCAATTCCCATTTGCGATTCCCACGGTCCATTTGCAAAGGACCAGGGAAGGAGGAGGGCTGGCAGCTGTGGCTTCTCTAGGAGTAAGGGGCAGGACTTGGAAAGACATGGAGAGACCAGGGAGAACCTTCCAGCCTTAGTCTTCTCAAAGCAATTAGAGTTTGTATCAGATAGTGAAGCAGAGACAACTCAAAAAAACACCAATAGGTCCCCTTCCCGTTTCAACACCTAAATGTTCTGGATGGCAATGCATTCAGTAACACATTTCCTCATTTTTGATACCCAGGGTTTGGCAGCACCAAGAAAAACTGAAGCTTTTTTTATAGGTGGGGGAGCTGAACATCTTTTCCAGATTCTGTTTTTTATGGATTTCAAACCTTTAGAAATCAACCATCAGATTTGGTACTTTAGATTCACCACCTTTATGAAATTTTCCCTCTCTTCTTCATAGCACCCTCATGTCCTTTATGGGATGTGATTTGTGAGAAGGTAGGCATTTAATCAGCTTAAGCATTAAATTGGCCCTGACACAAGAGCCTGGACAATGCTTCCACAGTTCCAGTTCCTTCCAGACATGCTGTGAAAAATAATCTTGTGTTCTGTAATGAGAACAGTAAATTACAGGAAAGCATGCAGAGTAAAATGTCCATGAATCTTCCACGCTCCCCAATGAGACCCTCACTAATTAGAAAGGTGAGAGAGGCTTTTCCTGGAGCAGAGCCAGAATTGTGCCTGCATCACCATTTCACAAAGTTACTTAGTGTTTCGTGTCACTGGGTTTCCATTTCTCCAGAGTATTTCAGTCCTCTCATAGAGGCTGGATCTGGACGTGTTCTGCTGATGCTCATTAAGTGATGTCAGCCAAGGCCATGGCTCAGGATTCCTATGGGGAATTTCTCCTGTTCTGGTTTCACTATAAATAAGTGAATCACGTTGTAAATGCAAGGCTCCTAACCATCTGGACCCCAAACACAGTTTTGACCAATCTGTTTCCTTCTCAATCATTTTGTCTCATATATCCTGTCCTGTGCCTCTGTGTACCCTCAGATACCCAGGGGCCCAGGTGCATCTGTGCCCCATCCTGAGAACAAATGGCATAGCCTGGCCTCCAGTGTATTATTAAACTATCCTGACCTCCCAAACCATGTGGCTACGTCCAGGCAAGCCCATGGGACTGGCCTCTGACCCAAGCCTGAAATCTCTGAGATGCTGCCAAGGAACCTTTACCCAGCACTGGTTACTATAAGGCAGATTCCTGGGAAAAAAAAAAAAATAAGGACTGTACAGGCTACTGCCTGGCTCTAACAGGCAACTGAATGCCATATGGGAGGATAAAGTCTCACTTTAAAAGTTCACATTTTCTCTGGGGCAAGGAGCACAGTTTGTTCTGGCTTTTTACTAAAAAAAAGCAGAACTGACAAAATTATTTAGGGGACTGTGATTTCCAGTCTGTTGATCACACCCTATCCTGGCTGGTCCAACCCATGTGAGACTGTCTAACATTTTGTAGTGCTGCATCTCAAATGCCATCCACCTGTGGAACTCAAAAGAAACCTCATAATATTATCCCAGCCTTTGACCAACACAGAGTATCGAGTCACTGGCAGGGAGTAAATATCCTTCCTGTTAGCCAGAGATAACATTCATTTTCTCCATCAGCTTCTTGGCACACAAACAGTGTCTGTCACTGGGACCTGATCTTAGAAATCTCTCACAAAGACTATCCTAGACAGTAAGAAAGTTTTAGGAATATAAAAAAAAAATCACTTCTATAATTTTCAGTCAGCTCAGTTATGTTTAAATAGTACTGTTCATACACAGAATAAAACCAGAAATTTGCCATCTATCTCCTTCTTCTTCTTTTTATTTCTTTTTTTTTTTTTTTTTTTTTTTTTTTTTTTTCTGTTAAAGAGGAACTGCTACATTAGGTTTCCTTCTTTTTCCCTTCTTAAGTAATGCCATTGCACTTTGTGGAACATAACCCCCCTACTAGATCACGTAGCTAGGTCTGAGACCCAAACCACCCAGAGACCAGGGAAATTACCAGGAAGATGGCTAAAGCCTCTTACTAGAGTAGTCCAATTGGTGTGATGCCAAAAGCACAGGCTCCACATCAGGGACAGAGAGAAACAGGGGGCTCTCATACCAGCCCCACATCATCAGCTCATGGTCCAGTCTCACACCACGAGCAGGAACCAGCACAGTTCCTTCTATGGACTACCAAGTCCATCAATCTTCTTGCAGTGGAGAGAGAGGGGAAAAGCTCATTTTAAGGTATCACTACTGCCTGCACAGAGAGCTGGCAGTCATATCACAGAATTAGAGCTCCCAACACCATGAAAGCCCACAAAGCTCCTCTGCTTCCTCTCAGTGACTCAGATGACAGGGAAAAGAGGCATGAGAATTGTTGTAGGATACTGGTGAGTATCTGTGCTGTTATCAAGGTGTCCACAGCAGTGACAAATCTTAAGAGTTCAGGCTGGGGCAAATCCATCTTGGTACCTTTGGTGTCCTTCTACTGAAATTAAGGGCCAAGCTAAAAGAAAAGATTTGTGTCTTGTAACAGACATACTGCTTGCAGGCCAGGCACTCCATATATGCAGATAAATATACTCTATGTAATAATCATGGATACTTTGGCAGGCACGTCCTCTGAAGTTCTTGAAATGTGTGTTCTAGGAGCCAAACATGCATCGTCAATTCTAAAACTCAGGGTGTGCTTTGAAAAGGTTGCTAGTCCTACTCAACACACTGGTTTGATGTACATTCAAAATAAACCATGTTATTTGTAAAGGATGTGATAGACCCACTGTGAACACTTGGAGGTATGAGGTGCAGCATTCTAGTGAAGTGAAAAAAACAGGGCCCCAGACTGGGCATGGGAATTCAATTTTCTGTTGGCAGAATTCTCTTTCTATTTCCTTTTGTCTGCATCTAGTAGTGTCTCCTACAGAACATTCAGGACACAGCAAAAAGCAGGAATCATTCCCAAAAGCAGCCTGGTTAGAGCTACACAGCTCTGGGGGTGAGGAGAGGTCCATAGCCAGGTCAGGGCAGCCAAGCCAGGCTAACTCAGGGTAGAGGCCACGTTCTGGCAGGGCTTGACTAGTTTTGATGAGGCCAAAGTTCCCTGGATACCAGAATTTGGTTTCTCTCAGGTTTACTTTTAGAAATATAAGGTCAAGAAGGGAAAACGTTTTTCTCTGTCACTTCACCATCCAGCCTCTTTACTCACTGCCAATGCCATTTGCAACAGCCCAATGGTCTGCACTGCTGTAACATTTGTGTTTTCTTGCAGAAAACCTTGAACACTCAAAACATCTTGCAGACACCTCCAGTGGATTACAGACACTGCTGGCACACCAACCATGATGTTGGTGTGCAGAGATTGCCTGCAGAGATTAAAGGGAGGCCATCAGCAAGAGACCATCTACAGTCACAATCCTTCCCATTCCCTTTGCTGTGAGCAGAGAAGTGCCCAAGATCCTCAAAGGTTTGAAAAACATGCTTACATGCCTTGGAGCAACTGGCCCTCATATGCTTTCTTCATCTGAATTCCTCCCATTTGCCTGATTAACTGCTCTAATCAGAGAGAAAAGAGGTGCAGTCAGATATCATCCCATCTCCTGTGCTTCCCCAGGCACAGACTTACAGTAGACAATGGGGGCATCTCTGCTTATCACAGCTGGCACCGGAGCTAAAAAAAGGATGGTGGGGAGAAGGAAAGAGCTGATCACACACAAACGTGTAGGCACAGACACAAGAACAGCAGACCATAAGAAGGGACCTTTGGAGAGTGCACAGAGGAGCTTTGTTGTTCTTCCATTTGGTGTCAGAACTCAACGTGTAAAACAGAGGGTTTTAAACTTTCATTTTCTTTCATGAGTATCTGCTATACAGATCCTGATTAGAGCCTCTCTGTTTCCAGATCAGTGAAAATATGCAACCTGTATATAAATACTTTCTGTAGAAACTGAAAAGCCAAAATGATGTTATTCAATTCTACTTAAGAAACAAGCAAATTTTAAACCTGAAGCAGTCTCAGAAGTAACTTCCAACTATAAAACAGAGCAATGTGGAAACACAGCTTTGAGGAAACATGGCCCTGTTTCTCATTTAAACAGACATATTTATTGATGGTAAGACATAATGCAGCTGAATAACTCACCTCAAAGGTTTTGAAAGAGACACAAATCTATTTTGAAAATACATTTCCTTCTGTAAGCATAAAAGATGTCCAATTTACATTTTTCAAGTATGTCATCTTTTCTGAACAGAAAAGCACACTAAAAGGTGAAGGCAGAAGTCTGCACGGTTGCAAACTTGCAATACTCTATCTCAAGAAGAGATGTTTTATTTGTGCCCTAATAAACATAAATAAAGCAAGGCAGTATCTAAGAAAATTAGGAGCTAGGCAGAAATATAAAGGAAAATCTGACAGCAACAGAACACAATATTAAGAATTCTTTAAGTCTAAAAGTGAGTTTTGGGAGAGTTTAGTGCTTTGCAATGTAATGTGCTTAAGCAATTCAGCCCAAAGAGGAGAAAGGAATTTGGGCTACAGGATTCATTTGCCAGGAAGAGAAATCTTCTTGGTTTTGATATCAGAAAAAAAAAATATATAACTGACATCAAGGCATCCAAGCATGGATTCTGCTCTGAGCAACTTTAGCCTTCCAGGAGACCTCAGTTTTTACTGCCTTTCCCTGCAGTACTGTGTAGCACCAGGAAAAACAGAGATCCCCTTCACCCTCTAAAAAACAGCTGAGATGCATTTCCACTTCCTTGTGACATTTAGTCATCTTTCCCTGTCTGATTTTCATGTATTTTACATGCAGTAAGGACTGAATTTCAAAGCAAGTGATGGTCTCATGGGGTGGGGAGGGGGTTTCCTGGGAAGAAGGGCTCTGCAGGGCTGGGCAGGATAAAGCAAGGATAAAGCTGAAGCAGGATTCCTCCTGCAGGATTCACCCACTCATGGATGGCTTTAGGCTAGGATTTTACCATGGACATGTGGCATTACAACTTCATAGATGTTACCTGATGGTCAGCTGCTGGGAACAGCACCAGCACCTCTGCAGCCATTTCCCAGGGGAGGAGGTGACAAACCTGACACTGTGGCAGTGTGGGCACAGCTCTGTTAGACAACAGATCCCATCACTTCCCATGGGGATGGGAGGTGGGGTGCCCATGGCCTCCTGAGCCTCCTCTGCTAAACCCATCTCTGCATTTATTTATTGCATTTATTTATTACTAATGCCCACCAAGACCCTGTAATACTGGAGTTGACATTTTGGAAAGAAACATGTGAGAGGACGAGATGCTGGCACAAAAGCTGGGAAACACTTCCTCCTGCATTGCATAGGAGAATCTGAACCCCTGTGCTCCTGTGTCTGCTGGTGCAAATGTGCCATGCAGGACAGGCAGGAAGCTTGCTCATCTCTCAACTCTCTCAGTGAACCCATAGGCCATTTGGTGCCCAAACCATTTCTGCTGTTTGATGACACTCGTTGAGGAGCACAATAAACATGAAACATAACAACTAGGCCACATGCAGTTCCTCACAGCAAATATTCTCAAGTATTTGACACCTTGAATGTGAAGAAAAAATAACTTATTGAAAGCAAATATGTTGAATAAGAGCCCTGAAACACAGCTATAAGCACGGAGGTGTCCACAGGCATGTCCCCATTCCTCCATCTCTCTGTCCTTCCATCCCTCCTTCCCTTTTTCCCTCTCCTCACTTTCCCTGAGGACGAATTGCACCACCCAGGCACCATGACCTCTTTTTTTTCAGCAGATCCCATCATTTGGCTCTTCTTCCATGCAGCCATTCAGGAGCCATGCATTTGCTGGCTCTGTGCTGGCCTCCAGCTAACGCAGCATCTGAGAGCAAAGCCTACAGACCTTTTGTAAATTTAGGTCCTAATCGTGCTGTGGCTTGATTCCTTCTTTGCAAAATGAGCATATTAATCCTTTCTTTATCCCACTGTTTATCAGCCTTGATTCACAAGATTGTAAATTCTCTCTGGCAGGGTAGTCTGTTAGGATGTGTGCTTGCTTCAACAGAGACTTGAAACCCCTAGGAGTTTCTAAATGCTGCTGTTCATGGTATTATCATATTATTCATCCTGATTAATTTCTAGGTTCTATCTTTAAGCAGAGACTGCTGTTTTCCAAACCTTAACTTCAGAGTCCACAAGCCAGATTTATCCCTGCTGTCGTGCCATTAAGTTACATTACTGTTAATAATTCCTTGCTCTGAACACATTGGCTTGTACTACCCCATTTTGTGCTTCTTCTACAAGTGATAAAGGATAGCTCTGAGGAATTTTCATTGCAAAAGAAATCAATTCTCAGCTCACAGGGGAAGATAGCAAGGGCCATATAAGGTGATCTCACACCACCACCACTCCCTTTAACAAGATTATAATATTTTTGCAGGCTGTACATCTGGATGCCAGCTTTCCAAGCACTGGGGTTGATCTATCAAACATTGCAAAACAATCTATCTTTAAAATGAATGATGATGCAAATTGTTCTCAGAAAAGGAATCTATCAAAAAAATGGAGAATATAAATTAAAGACTGGACATGTTGGCAGGGGAGGAATGCTATGTGGTTTACATCAAGTTAATCCACTGCCAAAACTTTCTCTGATTTATATGCTAAAATGGCAACCCTAGACTAAAGGTAAAAGGGGCACATTGAGCCTGTTTCTGCAGAGGCTCTGCACATGCCTAACTCCCTGTGTGCTCCTGGGCTGCTGGGAGGAAGAGCTTCTTACTCCACCACCACCTTGGAGGTGCTGACACACCGCCCAGCAGCCAGAGAAGCAAGAGCTGCTCAGCAGGATGCCCAGGAGCTGCGAAGAGGAGTTTAGAGAGTGATGGAACCTCCTTCACACCCAGCAGACCTGGATGCAAGCTCAGCCTTGCTCCCAGCCCCTGGTGGAAGGCTCTGCAGGCAGGGATGGCTGTCCTGGAGGCCCCCTTGGTCCCATCACCTCGACCACAGCATTGACAAATCTCAGCTGAGAGGCTCAGTGCCAGCCCTGGTGCAATGACTGAGGTCCTGCTCACAGCACTGTGGGATCCCAGACTTCATCCAGGGCAGTGTGCTTCTTATCAGCAGTGAAATCTTTAACAACTGCCCACCTGTCCCTGCTGTGACTCTTTCAGCCACTAATCAGACTCTCCCCTCTGCCAAGGGGCTTGGAGCCAGCCATGCAAGGTCCTGCACCAGCAGCTCCTGCAGCAAGGACAGCCACAGCAGAGAGGACAAGGAACCCTGGGGATCACTCTGGATGTTCAGTGGGACCCAGCCAACCTTTGGCCCTTGGGAGAGGAACACAGCAAGACTTGTTACTTAGTGTAGTTACAGACAATATGCAGTGCACAGTGGAGATCTCTTCCCCTTTCAGCGGCAGAGGGGGCTTGGGGGACATTTAATATCGTCCATTACACACAAAAATTTGATTGCATGAAAGTTAAAACTGCAGCGTCAGGTGCCCATGAGCTGATAAGTGCCAGAAATAAGATTGCTAATCTGTCCTTTATTTGGTCTACTTTTGCATGTGTACTTGATAAGGTTTTTAATTACAGGATCTCATGTTTGCAGTTGTATTATAAAACAAACACAAGGAAGCCAAAATCAAGCTGTACAACAGCTCAAACAAGGGTTTTGCTAATTTTCCAGTTCTTAATGCAAGTGAGAGGAGCATTTTTGGCCATCAAATTCTCATTTGCCAAACCTGTTGTGCTCCTCCTACAGTTCTGCCATGCAGCCCCTTTGCTGACATGATGGTAACCAAAGCTATTAGGGGTGCTGGGAAGAGCCCTCAGAAGCCACATGTGGATTTGTCAGCCCCTATTACAGGCTGAGCAAGGTCCCAGCTAACTGATGAGACAAAGCAATTTCTGTGATTGAAAGTCTATATAGAGATAAAGCACTGCATTTTTATCAGGTGCAGCTTTGATTTTTCGTTAATTACTCTACTAACTTTGGAAGGAGGGGGGAAGTATTTATCCCACATAAGGCAAAGAAAACCAAAGAATATACTTGGCAGAGACACACTGTATTTGTCTGGGATGAAAAACAGGACATATCTGCTGGTAGACAGCTATCCAGGGAGGTATTTTTTCCCTGCTGCACTGTTTCTCTTGGCAGCACAATGTGCTAACTTTAGAAGTGTCTGAATGCCTTTGCTAAACTATTAGCAGAAAATAAGCTCCTTTGTGTTTCACCCATTCATGCCTCTTAATTTATGTTCTGGCATCACTTTTCCTTGTATTGTGCAAGTCAAGAGTCTGCACATGGGGCCAAAATGTATTTGTGCACAGGCGACAATCAGGACAAGTGCCTTGAAGTCGATACAACGGCACCAGAAAGCCAGACCCCACCGTGTCTCTTATTTACAATGAAATTCACACTTTGAAATCTTGGTCAGAAAGTAACAGTGTACCTTTCTCTGCCTTGGGGCTAATGACAGGCTAACCAAAGCAAGGAACAAGCCCTGGTGCATGGGGCCTGAGCTGTGCTCCCACTGTTTGCAGCCCTGGGCTCCCTGTTTGCCCCATGTTGGCAGAGCCAGAGGCCACCATGAAGTCCATCAGCAGAGCCAAAACATGCTTAAAGTGAAATGATCCTTCTTCTTTTGATTAGTGTCTGTGTTACAGCAATGTGTTTTATTGCCTGGGAAAGAGACAATAAAAAAAATCTGCAGCAATAAATAATGTGAAACAGGATATTCAAGAACAATAATCCAAAGCACTGCATGAAGTGAGGGCCTTTCCCTTAAAACACTGTACACTGCACAAGTTCCCTGGGGTATCAAAAATCCATTCTTTCATGTTCTTTATGGAACTAAGGGAATTGCTGGTGCTTGACCTATCAAGAAAAAATATATTTTATAAAGGGTGATACCGAGCCAAGAAGTCTAATGTTCTGAAGCTTGACGGACACAGTTTGCAGAAACAGCTGCAGCCCAGGAAGTTTAAAACTTCACTTTTCCAAACCTAGAGTAATTCACCATCTTCCCAGTGAAAAGGACAGGGAAGCAGAAGTGCTTTGGGTGCATTTATTTCTGGGGAAGAAGTGTACTGTTAACTCCCTTGAAGGCAGCTCCCAGGATTGTCCCTGAGGCGCTGCTGAGCACTGGGAGGGGAGCTCACCTGAAAATCTGGGATGCTGGAAAAGACATGGCCAAATCCCAGGTAAACAGGCTGCTGATATCTGTCTGGGACCCTTTTTACAGATGGGGAGCAAAATAAAGGGAAATGCCCCTTTAACAGGAGCTTCCAACTGCCTTTGCTCAACACATTCTTGCCCAAACCAAGCTGCAGCTCTAAAAGTTTGAAGGCCTGAACTGAGGATGGGGGCTTAGAATTGTGGCTGCCTGACCCTGCTGCCCCCACACCTTCAGGGACAGCAAGGGGGGACTGATGCCTTTGAAGCATCCCCAAAGTGGCATCCCCAGAGAGCTGAGCTCTGACACTGACTTTTTCTCTCTCACACGTGTCCTGAGGCTGCACAGCTGCCAGAAAACATATGCTGAAAAGACACTCCTCCATCCTGACTCCTTGAGGATTTTTTTCTCAGATTTCAAGCCCTAGAAAAAGGTACTTTTCATCCTTAACTGTGTCTTGTTCTACCCTCTTCACAAGAGGATACCCCTGCGACATCTGTGAAAAGCTGCAGCTCCAAAGCAAAGCTCAGCTCACACAGGCAGCTCAGAGCATAGATGACTGGAAAAGAGGGAAAGAAGGATGGAAAGCAAGAGGAAAAGCAAGCACCAGTGCCCTCAGTCTTGTTTCAGCCTTCCAACACAGGCCAACACAAAGACAGGATGACTGCAAAGCTGTCAGGTAAAAGTTAAATAAAGGTATCTGCCAACTGGAGGGTGAACATGATGCTAAGAAAACATGGCTAAGTGCAACACATGAAGTGGTCCAATGGAAAACAAAATAAGCATCTACATTATCTCTTTTAGAACTGTTTATGGCTGGGTCTAATCACAATCCTATTAATGTCAATGGACAGATTCCAGGTAGGCAGGGCTGAAGCTGGCTTTGGCTCTGTATCTTTGGCTCCATAGCTTTGTTCAGGGACATTAACAAATATTTTTCATGGTGTATAATGGGTAAAAGCACCACTGTTGCTTCTTGGCTGCACAGTTCAGAACAAGGAACAGGCTCAATAGCCCTGGGGCAGAAAGGCAACTCTGTCTGCTGCAGGAACACATCGCTTGATTCAGATGCAAACTCTAATTTATGCAGACAGACATACTTGTATACAGACAAACACGCCGGGTTTTCATCCCAGTGTATGGACGAGTGGGCTAATGAAAAGAGATGACATCTTTCTCTTACACACACGCAGTCACCTACACAAAACAAGGCTAAAAATATTTTGTAAAGCCAGCAGTCAAGTACACTGAATAGGGAACAGCAGAATTAAGACTGCCTATTCATTTTGATACAGTTCTAAGAAATAAAGTTAAGCAATAATAGTATTGTCCTCAGTGTTACATTAACAATTCCTGCTCTATTTGTTCTGAAAGTGCATGCCTTGTATTAAAAATATCTTTTTTTTTTTTTCCTATCTAAAGTCTTGGGGGAGAAAACAGGAAACAAAATCTAAGCCTTTATTTGTAAAAGTTTCTGGAGTGTTTTCTCAGGAAAAGCAAAAACAAAAACACAGAGACAGGGAAATGTCAGAGTTAGGGCTGCCCAAACATGGTGACACTCTTGATTTACTCACGTTTCAATCTCCAAATAAAGTGAACCAAAAATGCACAGCCAGCCCTGCCTTTTGAGTGACTAACTCTGCAACCTCAGGATCAGCCTTTTAACCAAAGACATCTATGCATTTGAATTCTGGGGGGAGATTCCCCTATTCATTTTTCTAAAAGGAAGATGATCCCTGTGCCAGGGTGGTTCCCCCATCACTGGCACTACCTGAGTCACTGGCAGTGGTTCAGGCTGCCACCCCCATCTAAGACCAGCCTGAAGGAGGAGACACTTCAGCCACATGTTTGGTGAATAAACTCTTACATCCTCTCCTTCACATCCATTCCACACTTGAGCTGTTCTGTCTGTCCTTTCCCCTCAAAATGCCCCAGTTCCAGGCCTGTCACAAAATTTCTCCACTCACTGAAGCCCCAGGACCCCCATCCTGCCAGCCATATCCCTATTTCTCTCCTTCCCACTAAACTCACTGCTCAGCCATTCTCAGTTCCCCATTTCCAGACTCTCTGCTATGCATTTCCAGTTCTCCCTTATTTTCCATCTTTCTACCCCTCATATGTCACCACCCCATCCATCTCCCTCTATTTCTCTTTCAATTTAGTCCAGGCAGCAACATCCCTGCTGCCTGGGCTCAGCAGGATTTGGGGACAAGGTGAGGCCAAGCCCTGTGGTCTCAGGGCACTGCCATTGCTGGGGTGGTCCTGAATCTCCCTGCACTGGATCATGCCCTGTGCAGATACACCATTTGGAGTGCAAATTAAAAAGTTCAGGCAAGTCACTGCTGAGCATGTGAAAATAAGAATTTTTCCTAAAACTTGACACCAAGGCAGGATTTTAGTGACTACCAGAATTTGAGGGAAGAGGTAAAAACACATGCTGGATATGGGATCTACCTGTGCCAAGCACGCCCTCCCCATTCAAAAGCAACAACCCTCCCATCTTTGGTTCAGGCAAACAAACAATTTAGAATATTGATTGTTTCAGGAATGATTCAACAGTAAAGAGTTTTTTACATCTCTGTAGCATATCTTAACCAAGGCTTTTGGACATGGCTTGTAAGCCTCAGACAACTCTATTCTCCCAAAGGGCAGGAGAAGGATGGATAAACAGATGGAGAATGATGAACAAACCATCTGTGCACCCACAACAGCCCACCAGCTCCTAGGGTAGCCTGCAAGGACCCTCTGGGCAGCTCCCCAAGGGTGGGATCTTTCTAGATTATGCCTTAACATTCATCACATCTAATAAATGGTGGGAAATAGAAGGTGTGTTCCATGCTTATCACCCCACAATTAATTATTTTACCTAAGCACAACACAAAAGCACATACAGCTTAATGCAATTCTGAGACACCCATCTCCTCCTTCAGAATAGAGCAGCCGTTTATTGTCTTGCTGGAATAAACACAAATGCTTGTCTTCTCTGACATAATTCCCTCCCTTAGCTACGACAGGATCACTCACAGAACTTTTCCCCAGAAAATCCTGACTCCCCTTTCTACATTCATGGATTCTGTTCAAAGAGGCTCTCATACAGCACTATATGAGCTGGCTTCTAGATAATATCTGTTCTGTTCCATGCCTACTTCTCTTGCTGAAAGACAGGAAAAAATGTGTTGTGGTTTTTTTTTTTTTTTTAACCATCCCCTGGACATATACACCATCACTTGAACATATTCATCATCACTAAACATTCTACTGGAACTTGCAGACATGAACCATAATGGCATAAACTCAGTCTGTGTCTGGAAGGGACAGAGTGGGTAATTTATCAGAAAACAGGTAGAAAAAAGGTGCCTTTATGCTTTCCAGTGTCCAGGAGATATCCAGAACATTTCAAATCATATCTGAAAGGTAAAAGTCATAAGGACTTGAAAGGCAGCACTGAGTCTTCCCAGACTACCTACCTACACTGATTTTACCACTTGGACCTGAAGAGCCTGAACAACACGTTTTGATTATTACAGAGAACTTCACCAAAACAGGCAGGTGCTGGCATGATTTTAGGGCTGCAGGTGAAGTTCTCAGAGGAAAAATTGTCTTCTATTTGCCAGCCTGTCTCCCCAGTTTATTTACTTGTGCAGCCATAACTAAGGAAGTTTATATAAAGACCATGAAATGCTGCTAGGAAATGCAGTAACATAAATTGGTTCTCAGTGAATGCCAAGACAGAAGGTGGGTGGAAAGGGACTTCTGTTGATGTGTGATGAATTTTGGGGGCTGGTGAACCACAGAATTAGGATCCCAACCAAGGATTTTCTGAATTTTTATAATTGTAAAACTGAATCCCAGAGTCCTACAAGGTATTTGTACCATTTTTATTCAGATTCTCTATGGAGTATAGAGAAACATTTTTTTTTTCTATTCACACATCACTTGGCTCCTGATGTGCAGCAACAACTAAGGTTGTGATTCTTCCTGCCATCCCCTAAGTCTGGGTTGACACATTCACATCTGAGATTTCTCAAGATAAAATATATGTTCACACTTTCAGGAAGTCTGCAGTGACCGTGGTAGGAATGCCAACCTGCTCCTTCCAGCTGCCCTGAACACATTTCCTGATGACTCTACACATCAAACACATACAGGCACATCATGTAAGTCCACTGCTCCTCAAAATTACAAGTTTACTGTACCTGCAGTGCACATCCAATGCCCAGATGTGCAGTAAACCTATCCAGCACAGTGGGAGTGGGACATATGGCTCAGGCCCACTGCAGCAGGGCTGTGGTGGCACAGTAAAGTGCACTGATTTCCAAAAGCATCAGGCTTGTGCACACACCACGGCCAACAAGAAGGTTTCTGGACACGTGGCAGCCCAGATAGATCTATTACCTTTTAACTCCAAACTGGCCACTTAACATCTGGAAACTCTGGACAAATACAGAAAATACTCAAGACTTGCTGAGTAAGGCTTTGGTCAAAAAAGGTGATTATGCTAGTGGAAGTGAACAGAACATCATGGCTAAACTACAATTTGACAACAGGATCCACTGGTATGTTCTGCCTGCATCACAGGTGATGCACATAAGCCATGGGCAAATGACTGGCTGCATAGTTTATCAATACCTTTTTTATTCTTTGTGAAACAAAACGTCGTTTGAATGCATATTGTCAGTGAAGCAGAATTACTTGTGCTCAATCTTTTGAATGTCACCTATGACAGGTCTACAGGAAAACATCCTTTTAACTAAACATGTGACTGTTGGGCATATTTGATGACAATATATTTCAAAATGATCAAAGTCAGCTGTCAGAGAAATTAGATTAGTCATTATTAGTCTTCAGTAGTTCCCATGAGAACCTTGAACAGTTGGTGGCTCTTCTTAAAAGATTACAGTAAGCCTTGTAATGTGTTGTGATGAAAGTGGTAAAGATTTGGAATAAGGGGCAGGCTGCTGTCTTCATTTCTGAAAGTAGATGGTTTCTAATTGAGACTTTTAATTGTACTGAATTTTATAAGTCTGTGATACAGAAAACATAGAAAAAGGATTTATATTTTTCTGTGAGCTGCTGGAAGTGGCATTTTAAATTCATTCCTCTGAAAGAATCTGGTTCCTAGCAGCCAGTGTCAATGCCAACAGATATTCTTATTTCCACACCATTTCGCCTTGTTGTCCTACTAATGCCAAGATGAGAAACGATGCTGATATGTGTTCTCAGGACGAATTATTACAAGCTGGATCCTGCAGTCTTATCAGGGAAGTTGAAACAAAATTGGCAATATAATATCCATGACCTAAGAATAAAGTTGGGGAATTTCAAAGCAAAATGAGATAAGGTTTTAGCCATCATGACTACTGGTGTGCAATATAATAATAATAAAAAAATTCATTGACTGTTTTATTCCTTCCACAACTGGAAACTTCTATGATGTGTAACACCATGTATAAAAATGGAAATTCTATAAATTTAAATAATAAAGGATATCACTTAAGTAATATTTAATCCAAAGAGGTATTCAGATAATCTAGAATATCTGAGAACAATGATTTCTTCAAAGCATTAGAAAAGATTTCTCTTTGAAACAGCTTGTTTGAAGTCTTTTTGCCCAGACATAAAACAAAAGACTCTCTGTTTAAAGGATTACATTTAAGGAGCCCTTTTTTTCCTGAATTTATTTGTTGGAAAATGCTGATTGGGGAGACCCCTAAACTGCAATGGAGAGTATTAAGACTGTCATATCAAAGGAGACTGATAACTTCTTTAGATCTTTCTCCAACAATGAGGTAATCATGCATCCTTGTCCTTTCATTATGATTTCTTAGCCCAAAAATTATCAAAGAGCAAAATTTTATAATGCTCTTTTTTAAAGAGCATTTTGATGTTCTTTACTGTCAATGCTTCTTTTCAATTTTTTTCTCTTTATCCATCCCTGAAGCACATACCTCACATAACACAAAAGGACTTAAACCCTTAAAAGTATATAATAGCACAGGGCTTATAAAAAAACAAGGTAGCTGGTGGTCAAGTTTTCAAACTCCTTCCTTGTGTGATTGTCTACATGCTGTTTAAGCCATTTTTTTCATTATATGTGAAAAATCATAATATTAACCCTACACAGTTCTTTCATGCTGAGTGGATTTGGGTTATGTGGGGTCCTCATGAAAACAGCTTTTTTTTCCTTTTTTTTACCCAGCCAATGTAGCCCATTCAAAACCATTACAGCAACAGCAATAACATGTTAAGTCCCTACAGAGAGGGGGTTTTAAGGAGAGAAGGGGTACCTGAGGGCATTTTCCTGGCTGCCAGTGGTACAAAGGCCATGGAAATGTTGCCAGGGTTTCCATGGCCAGCCTCTGGTTGTGATTGGAATTTCACCCAGCCTGCAAGCAGTTGTTGGATTTCCAGAAGAATTGCAGACTGTCTGTAGTGAATTTAAGTTTCCAGGCTTTTCCCAGTTATTTTTCCCAGCTGTCCTTCCCAAACCCCACTAGAAGCAGCCATGGTGTCCTTGGCTGTACCAGTACCAGTGAGGTGGTGAGAACTGGGATCCCAGCTCCAATGCTGCCACTTGACTTTTAGCAGTGAGGTTTGGCCCTGACCAGCCCTTCCAAATAATGCTGAGGCACTGTCTGGGAGATAGTCAGGCCAGAGAACATTCCCAGGTGATGATTATGGAAAGGGCTTCCCTGTTTTGGAAAGGAAAGGGGATGGAGTCCAGCCAGATGGATACAAAATCAGGCGATGCATTTCTTGCCCTCATGGCCAACAGTCCCTGTGGTTCAGGGATTTCCTGAGTCAGAGATGGAATCTTTTGGGGAGTTTGACTGTTCTCAATTACTTTATATTCCATGAATTTGTCCAAATGCGTGTGAGATCCATGGAAAGCTTTAGGATCCTTCACATCCTTTGGCAAGCAGCTCCACAGCTCATTTCAGTGTTCTTAATGCTGTACTTAAATGTAAGTGATAATAAATCTATCATGCCTTGGCGAAATCTTCCAGGGCATAATAGTTTTAATAACTGTTAAAAAGGTTTGCTGGGCTTACTGTCTGAGTATGCCTAGCTTCAAATTTCAGCTACTTGGTTCCTGTTAATGCCGTGTCCATTAGCTTGTAAAAAAGAAATATATTACCAAATACTTTTTCTGAGTAAACTGTGATGAAACCACTCCTTAACCATCTCCTTTATATAATAAATCAGTTGAATTCCCGAAATCTCTCCTAAAGAGGTATGTTTTCAAAACTCCAATAATTACACTAAATATGTTGAGGCATGACTTTCCCTTCAAAAAGGAGGCCTTTTTGGCTACATAAAACACACCTTGACAGAAATAAATAACATTCACCCTCTCTTTAGTTTTTGACATCGTGAAAATATTACAGAGAAACCTTTGGCCTGTCTCCAGGCTAAATAAACAATTTCACAATTAGCATCCCAGAATATCCCCTTATGAGCAAACTGTGCTCCAAATTAAAAGTGGATTTCAGTCCAAAAATGTTAGTCTGAGTTCAAAGTGTGCTAAGGAATATAAACAGCTTATTCAGCACTATATGCTTTGGGAAATTTTTCCACAGAGACAAGCTCTTTCTGAACACAAGAATGGCACTAATTTGTTCATATGCATATAATTAACTTCATTCCACTGATTTTCTTGGAGATTTGTTAGAAGATGAGGAGTGATCTTTATACTTCACACCATAAAATGTGAAACAGCAGATCTTCTTACAAGATATATATTGCCACAGGAAGAAAAAATACATCATTACAGTTCTATTGATTTGGCAGTAGAAATACTTAGTGTTTCATGTTAGATCTGATTTTCAGGTGTATTTTTTCTCACAATCCCCATATTGTTCTCTTGTATAAGACTGATGTTGAAATACGATCTTCTGGTTGAATGAAATGGTGAAAACTGAAAAACAGGCATGCAATAAATTTGTTTCATAGTGATTATACAGTGATGATCACTACTGAAAAAAATAACCACTCTTTCAATCTTGATTTTTAAGTTCATACCACTCCTTAGACTTCCAGGCATATACTGTAGGAAGGAATACATCTTCTCAAATGTTAAATCTTTCATTTTACACATTCAAATCATTCATTTACCTTGCCAAATCTTATGACTCAATTTACTCTGCAGGGATTTCATTTTCTGTAGCACTGACACTCGAAGCACTCTCTGCACAGAGAATAAATAACATTCCCACACACAGTATTTCCAGAATCCTCACTGAGGCAGGAATGAGTACCTTTTGAGCAAAAACTGATGAGAGAACTTTCCAAAACAGACAATTGGAGCAATATTACCACAGAGAATTATTACTCCATAAGTAAAAGTATGTTTGCAAACTCTCCAGAGCACCTCCACAGATTCAGACAATGTGTAAGTAAAATGTGTGGTATCTGAAGCTCAGAAGGAACTGTTCATAGCAGAGGATCCAAATGCACATGAGAAATCTGTGTAGTATTCTCTGTTGAGAACTGAGATCTTCAAAGAAACACAACCCTCACACTTGTACATTGCATCAGATTTCAACAAAGTCCTGCTGGAAATCAGCTTTCACCTTGTGAAAAAACTGGATTTAAATCTTTATGGTTGGAACCTGAACCCTGGATATGAGCAAGATGATTCTTGTTCTTCAGAGGCACACCAGATTTCACATATTACACATTTGAGCAGACAGTCACTTGATTCAGAGGGTTGGTAAACTAAATTCCTACCACAGTGGATGTACAAATCAGGCAAGGGACTGTCATTTTGCTAATCCTCTCTTCCTTTATTAAAATTTAACTTTAACTTATGATTAAAAACCCAACTTTAACATATGATTAAAATCCATTTTGACATTTACCACAAGAGAAACAAGACCATGCTAGTTGCACTGGCTCAACAGCTACAAAAATAGTTCAGGTACCTCAGGATTGTCTGAACAGCATTATCAGAATTTTCTAGGTTGCTAATACTGTAATAGCACTAATCTTGCTTTGCAATTAACGTCCAAACAGACACTCATGTATTTCAAACCTTCTTTTGAAATTTAATTCATTATCAAAAGGTTTTCGCTCACCTCTCAGGCCCTCTCCCCCATGGTGACACAAGTTAATCTCAGGGGAAAGGGCTCTAAGCTCTCAAACAAATCAGGCTGAAGTGATTCCACTAACCTCTTCTGTATTTTTTTTTCACATCAACTTCTCTCATCATCAGTTTCAGCTCCCCTTTAAAATAGACTTTTTATTTAATTTTTCTTCAAGTCTCCAGTACTGCAATTTAATTTCACCCCTCTTAATTTAAAAGAACACTGTTTTACAGAAGAAAGCAAGCAACCAAGAAAGCCTTTCAATCTTTCCTATGTTTTTCTCTGGAGGGCAAATTTCTTTTAATCACTTTCCTGAGCATAATTTAGCACATGTAATTATATCTCAAAACAAAAGGAAGTGAATCAATG
Source organism: Argya squamiceps (assembly GCA_037834095.1). Lineage (NCBI taxonomy): Eukaryota > Metazoa > Chordata > Aves > Passeriformes > Leiothrichidae > Argya > Argya squamiceps. Next base: position 103,436,332 of record JBBMKD010000145.1, on the reverse strand, counting down.
CATTACTTTGATTTTAGGAAATACTAAGTATAGTCAATCTAAGAATTTCTTACTACCCTTTTGAAACAGTTGTCATTGCCAAGGACCAGAAGTGCTTCTAGGCAGAGAGTAAATAAGATGATATGGCACTTGTTATAGAACAGCCTTTCTGAAATGCTGGATTGGTGTCTGGAGGCATTATGGTTCAGGTCTAACCTGTCAGCCTGATGCAAAATAACACACACTTAGAATTTGGCACATTGCTGCAGTTTTGTTTTACAGAAAAATGGTTTTTTTGTTTGCTTTTTTTAATGCTACAATCATCCTAGATTACACTCATATCCTAAACACCAGACCACCCTAAACCTGTGCAGCTGCAGTTATGCACAACAGAAAGGACATTCCCTGAAAGACAAGTGATCCTGTCTCCACAGAGTGATCTCCTGAGCACCAGAGTAACAGCCTGCAGATCGCCATACTTATTTCTAGGGGCTTCCTCCCTCTCTGGCCCTGCTTTTACAACACCTTGGTGCCTCCTCAATGTCACACATCTTTGCTACACCCTTTGTGGCTGATGAGAATCTGGTTTGCTCTGCTGTTCCTCACAAGGGTCACTGTCCAGCTCTGCAAGCATTTCTCTGCCACTGGTGACCCATCATCCTCACTTTGCAATGCCCTTTTTATTTACAATCTTTATTAATTTATCCACTCTCACTTCCCAAGGTATTGTACAGCACACTCTGATAAAACAAAGGAAAATACTAATCAGGATTAATAGCACTATTATAACCCAATGAATTCAATAGAATTGCAATGGCTAAGAGAGAACACTAAATTGCAGATGAAGAACATATGCAGGAAACAGAAGATGCAGGAAACAGAAGATGCTGGAAATTAACATCTTTTTTTTCAAGAGTCATTCACAACTAAGCAGGTCCAATAGACCCTTCATGTACCCTTCACTGTACCTGCAAGCAAGGGCAGAATGAGCTGATTTTTGCCTTTGGCTGAGGATGTCAGGAGGATGAAGGGGTTTTGTACTGAGTTCTCCATTTTCTACAACTTGTGTGCCTATACATGTGTGGTGGGAGCTGAAATTGCCAGTAATTCTGGTGAAGAGCCAAGTGGCTTTAAGCACTTTTGGAACCTACATGCACTTTCCCAAGGAGACACAGGCAGCTGGGACAGGACCCACAAAGGGTGGAGGCTCCAGAGCACTGAGGTGCATCAGTCAGTTCCCAGGCACTCTCTGTCTCCAGCAATGGGGCTGAGAGAGGCATTTGGGCTCCCTAAACTCTTGAAAACAGGAGCCACAAACCAACCCAGTGGGCAAAGAGCCACATAAGCCAGTCGCAAAGAGCCACATAAGCCATTCACAAAGAAATCTTGAGGTGGTGGCAAGCCTTGCCCCACCCAAGAGTGCTGTACTTGGATGGTGTTCACAGCCCCATTCCTACCCTCCACTCAAGTGCCTTTTTTCCATAACACACAACTCCAGGATGCAGGAAACGGGAGTTCACATCATTCCCTGGCCTAAGGAAGTGTCTGCACATCAGAGAGCTGGTTTCTGGGTTATATTTTTTCCTTCAGGGCAAAAAAGGAAGATGCAGAGCATCTATACTGCAAAACTTGCCCTGTGAAAAGCTTTTCCAGTTCTGGTTTTGTTGTTTTTTTTTTTTCAACAAAGAAGACAACAAAAGGAAAAATGAATATCGAATTTTGGCCAGAATAAAAATCTATTCTGAGTGAAAAAGAAATTTTCCCTTCCTCTATCCTATGAAAGCTACACAGTGGCTCTTGCTGTTCAAGGAGTAAAATTATACATCTCTATAACCCCTCTGCCTCTTGGGTATAATGCTAGGGGTGTATTAGAAACAACCAGCTATACCTTACCAACCCTCTGCTAAAAGCAGTGGTGATGAAACAACCACCAAAGCCATGGTCTGTGGTGAAAACAGGAGCTGCTGAAGGATCTGGCCCAGCAATACCATGTGCTGCAGCCCTGTGCCAAGGAGCACAGCAGAGAGGTTGAGATTCCCCTCTGGGAAAGATGCTTTGGCAGCCTGTGCTCATCCAGGTGAAGCCTGGTCCTCCCACCAGTCTGCCCAGGACCCACATTCTTGATGCTCACTCCCAGCAATGTCCTACAACAAGGAAAAGGACAATAAAGCCAATTCCAAGTGACAACCCTCCATGAATGTTCCCACAGTCCTGTGTCACCACTGCTGTGCATGGTACCACTTCCTACAGCTGGGAACACACAAGGCTCATAGACGCAGTCTGAGTCCTTGGCTGCCTGAAGCACAGAGGAAAAGCTTTGGAAGTTGCCTCTCCCTCTTGCCCCACTTTGACTTCTTTCTTTGAACTGCGCTGGAAGTTTTCTTTTCCTGATCTGTAGTTAATCTGCACACAAAGTCACACAGAATATGAAATTAAAAATGTGACAGGCATTTTTTTGTTGTTGTCTGCTTTTTGACAGCTTTTGGAAGAGAAACCCAACTTCTGGCTTTTTGCCAGGAGGATTATGTTGTTTCACTTATGAAGAATGCATTTTTCATAAGCAACTATTTTACATTGCAAACTCTGGGCTCTTATTCCAGACAGATAGACTACTTTTATTAAAGTTTCCTTCAAGATCTCATCTGTCTTTTAAGTCCATGAGAGTTAACCTAGAAATACTGTAGTTAGAGAACTGCGCACAAAGATATATTCATCAGGTCTGGGGCTGCTCTCACACTGAAATAACCCTTTAGAAGTTAAAAAAACACCCAACAACACATTCATAAAAGTGAACACATTTGAGTATAATGTACAATTATAGAGAGCCTGTACTTGGTCTCAGAAGGCTGTGATTGTGACCTGTGGCTGTGGTTGGGCAGGAAACGCTTTTCCTGCCTTGCAAATATTCCTGGGATTTCAGAAATTACTCCCATTTCCATATGTAGTAAAAAGAGAGTTATTTTCGCCTTTCATTGAAATGAAAGAGCAGAGAGACAGGTAGACAGTCCACAGGGCTGTGGTTAGGGCTCTTACCTAGGATGAAAGGGATTTAGGATCAGATTAGTTGTGCTTGCCGTGGTTTGCAGAGGGGACAGGGCTGCTGGGCTCTCAGAGGCACCAAGTGCTCATTAGGCTGCTAGTTTTTTCAGCTCTCTCCATTGAAGATTTTCACTTTTGCACAGATCATTAACTGTTCACCAGATCAGGGACTTGAAGCTAATTAATCTCCATGGGAGACTGATGCCAAAACCATCTGCTTTAGGCACCCAAGCAGGTTAGGCATGACAAGTACCAGTTAGATGGGTAAGGGCTGGCAGGGGTGACTCAGCTCCCCCAGTTCCCAGCCAGACTCCTGGCAGGGCTCTGGCACAGCTGCAGTTCTGGGTCTGTGTGCCCAAGGGCAGTGCCCAAGGGGCACTTTGTGAGTGGGGATGCACCAAGAACCAGCCCAGGGGACGGGTGCTGGCTGTGTCACACGTCCCTGAGGTGCAAGCAGCAGGTCCTGCTCCACGGGACCTCAGAAACCTGAACGTAGGTGAGTCCTTCTGCACAGCAGCCTAACCCTGCACCCTCACCCACATCAGCCCTCAGAGGGACAGGATCTAGCCTCCAGGCTAGAAACTGGGCTAAAATAGAGATGGTTTCTGTCCTTCATAGACAAACCATGCCATTGCTGTGGTAGAACTCCTGAGAGTGGAAGAAGAGGTGACCCAAGCTGGGTTCAAGGTAGTCACCTGAGAGAGAGGACCCCATCACTCTCTCCCTACATCCAGCACCACCTACACCCCTTGCCAGTGGTCACAAATAAAACCCTCCTTACTCCTTTTCTCACCTGCCCCTCACACACTTGTATCATGCTCACTGAGCCAAAGGAAGGCTCTCAGGTTTCTCCAGCTCCAGAAACTGCCTTTATTTAAAAGATTTCCTAGGTTTTACATAGATTTCCAGCGTTATGGTAAGCCAGGCTAGAAGGAAATCTCACCCAGTCTCCTGCATATCATAAGAAATGAATTCTCTAAAAATTCCCTAGTGTGAGTCCAGTTCAGAGGAACAAAATGCTACATTTCAGCATTTGTTTTCATTCTTCTTTGTTCTTCTCTGCTTATTCTTTTCTCAAAAAAGAGGGTGCAGAAGAGGTAAAATATGAATGGAAAGCTCCTACTTAAAAGTACTTTAACTTAGGCTCTTACTCTGAGGAGGAGAGAAAGGCACTGGAAATAAAATGTGAAAGAAAATATTTTCTACTTTTTTTTTCCCTTTCTTTGTCAAAGTTATTTTAATGTCAGAAAATTCACTTGTACACAACCCTTTTACTGGGACCAGCCTTGCTGTGAGATTTCAGCCCCCATGACATTGCGCATTCTATAACCCAGACACCTCAAAAAGGAAACCCAAATCAGGGCTTAAAATATTCCTCATCTTTATCTGGAGCTGCTCTAGAGTGGGGCTGATGGCAAACTGGCCAGGGATACACTCGCAAGTGAGTGCTCTTGAGGTGACAGTTAATGAGTGAAATTTACCAGTACATGATTTTTGATGTCTCACTAAAGAAGTCAGCGTTTTGTGTTGAGTTTTCCAGGAACACCTTTAGGTTGGGTTACAAAAACACAGAAGGCAAGACAGCAAGTTACTACACACAGCCTGCACAGATCATCCCTGGACTCCATTGTGGCCCCCAGGTGCTTGTTGTGAAACAATTTCCTTATTTACCATATCTTCTCTTTAAAGTCGCTATTGCCGGTTTCAAACGTACTATTGCTTTGTCAAATTTGACATTCTGTTTAAAGCAAAAGCAAATTATGTCTCACAGAACTCAGAGACAATGGTTAGAAAGGACGACACCCTGGGTGTACAGGGGAGGTGAGAGTTCCCCCTCCTGGGGCCAAAATGATCTGTTCATGTTCTTTTCTGGGTACCTCTGGTCTGGCCTGAGGTGCATCTTGGACCTTCACCCCCTGCATCTCACATCTGATTAATCTGTGAATGCATTCATTTAAGGGCTTGACTTTGGTTCTTGAGCTTTCAGAACCAGTTTGCATCAGGTTAACACACTGGAGTGAGTAGACACAAAATGAAATGGAAGAACCAGAACTTAGTCCAATGATGACAATCCCAGGAAATTCCATATTAATGGGGACTGCTGAGAAATGTGTTTTGGTTGGGTTTAGTTCTGAAATCTTCAAACATAGGTTGGTCTTGGACTTGTAACTTTTTCAGAAAGTCCTGCCTAAGAAACTTTGTAGAGATGCATAAAGTTTGATGGGTAGACAACACTCAAAATACATATTTTAAAATATTGGATTTACCTTCTTATGCCTTTCTTCCATTTCATCTGAGCTGCCCAAAGAGCTCCTGCAAGAAGGATCACATAATACCACAACAGACACTGCAGAGGAAAGAGCAAGTGGGGAAAAATTCATTTCTTTAGGGGATGAAAAGTGAGCCTCACTCTTTAACTCCATTAACTGCTCTGTTTCTCCCAGGCATTCTGCAGGCAGCAAGAGAATAAGAAAGATTCATTTCACATGGTGAAAAGATTCATTTCACATGGTAAAAAGAACATCTTTGAAAAGATACTTTTGAAAATGGGTGGCTTGAGGTACAGTAGGTACAGCAGTTGTAAAATAATTCCGCTATTTAGGTTGGAATTCTAGTATTTTATTGTATGTCTTCACAGAGTTTTCTTAAATGTTTTCAGAGAAGATCTTGTAGCTGGAGTATAATGAGCAAAAAGTAGAATGACCCTTTGTTTGGTGTATGCTTTGGGATTTTTTTTTAACCCTTGGTCTTAGTCCCATTTGTGGCTTGAGCATAGTCACTAGATGGAGGACAGATTGTGCATACACACACAAATACACACACAGAGAAATAAGAACTTGCTTTTGTAATATGTCATCCATCCAAATCCACTCTGCCTTTTCTTCAAATAGACAACATTATTAACTTTACCCTTTACCCTTCAATTACCAAGCACATCATGAGTCTTGCAGCATTCCCTCTACTTCACAGCAGCACAAAGCTCAAACAAACAAACATGAACAAACAAACAAACAAACAAAATACTTCCCTGGCTTTCCATACATACTGATGATATAGAGCAGAGAGAAGACTGCAAAGTAGGAAATATGTCTCTTAGAGTTCAGTATGGGTTTCAGTTCTCTTCACCCTCATTTTGGGTTCTTGCGTGATTTTGAGAATTTTTTTGTAATGTAAAGGTGGTAAATTCTGATTGTGTGATTCCTTCCTGTTCAGCAAGTTTCACTTTACATGTCTATCCTGTCATGCCTATCCTAGAGTTTTACTAATGTGGATATCACTGACCTGAACAGAGATGGTGTGAAATGTCTTAGAAATGTGGCATGTTTGAGACCTACCCCCAAAGTCACCCACATAGATAATATTCAGGTGTAGTTTCATGACAGTTCCTACCCACTTTTATGAACTCTAATGTCTGTGAAGTGCAGTGAACACCCTTCCTCAGCAACAGCAGCCCCATACCTCTCCAGGAACTGCTGCAGGGATGTGCAGTGTGCACTGTGCTTCTCCCTCAGGTCACATCTGTGACCATCTCTTTATCCAGTGTCCCTAGAAGTACATTCAGTGCCTTTGGAGCTCCAGTGATTTACATGGCTGAGTGCTCAGCTTCGAGCTGAGCATGTCCTCCAGGGTCTCCCTGCAAGTACAGGACAGAAACTTCCCTACCAGGGCTTCACACTATGAAACCTGCTCACTTTTGGGGGGTGACAAGAAACATCTTCTGTGTATCCAAAAGAGCATTGCTTTTGCATTTTAAACCTCTTCAGCTCTCTGAGCTCAAACACAAACTGAGCAGAGGCATATTCTGTGCAGTGGCATATTCTCAGCTCTGCTAAGACCCTGGAGCATTCATTTGAGAAGACAAAAACACCTTATTCACACCATGGTGCCCACCTGAACATCAATCAGGCTGTTCAAATGCCGTCCCAATAAACCAAGCATGTGCTATGCAGAGTAAAATTACCATTGCCCAAATGTCACACTCAATGGCAGTTCAGAAAGCTGTAGGAAATGTGTAATAATATGATAATAATAATAATAATAATAATAATAATGTTTAAAAGTGTAAGAATTGTGCCAGGGAGGGAAGCATTTGGCTGAGATCTGAACAATTATGGCAGCTTTCTCTGCAATGTGTTATCCAGTAGTTTATTAAATTACCCAGAAGTAAAGGACTTCTTCTGACTAAGCGTGTTTCATCACCCAGAACACGTTCCCATGTTCAGCAACAGCTTTTGCTCAACTTCAACTGAATTCTCTTGCATCACCCTGGCTGTGGACACAGCTGTAAAATCACTCCCTTCCCTAGTCAATATAAGGCAAAATATTTATTTTAATAGTGCTGGCTATGCCAATTTCATTCATAATTGAATCAGGGGTCTATTTCTAGGTCTTTTCACTGACCACCCATTCATCACTTTTAACCACAGGGTTCAAAGAGCTGCTGGAAGGCATAATCTTTTCAAAATCCAGCAGAAGCAGACTGTCACACCCCAAAGGCCAGGCTGTCAGACATGCTCTGGCATCACAGCCCATCAGCCTCACCCAGGACCCTGCAGCAGCAAGGCCACAGCCACGGGCACCTTGGGGCACACTTTCAGTGACCATGGAAAATGCACTGGTTGAGTCCAGAACAGTCCAACCCAAGCTCACCCCACTGTCCTGGTGTCCCCTTAGAGCTCCCCAGGGGAGTAGAACTTCTTGAGTCCTTGGTCTTCACCAGCGTGTGGCTGCACATAATCCATCACAGATGCACACCGAGCTCATGTTCTCATTTTTTTATTCTGGTGAAGGTGACCAAGGGAGCTGTACCTACTTTCTTGTGCTATTGCACACCTACTTTCTCATACTATTTCACAGCTCCTGCAGACAAGAATTGCCACAGTGCACCAAAGCTCCCCCTTGCACAACAGTGCAGAGACAGTGGTGCATGGAGTAATTTTCAATACTTCACACATGTCAAAGAGAAGAGATCTGCAAAAGATTTGAAGCTAAGAGGTTTAGACCAGTGATGTATCTCAAGGGTGTCTTGCAGCAAGGAGTTCCCATGCACAGCAGTACAAAGAGAAGCCAACTCCCTTCCTCAAATAACTGCCTTGTGCAGGTAGTGAAAGCTAAAGCTCAAAGAGTCTGTGATTTGGAGCAAACACCAAAGGCACCAGACCCCACACCCTGTAAGCCCCAGTCCCAGCAGGCAGTCAGGATGGCACATACCCAGCTTGGTATGCTTGGACAGCTTGGTAACATTTTCTTCTGGAGTCCTATCTTTTATGTCTTCCTATTCTGTAAATTTTTATACTTCCCCTTCCAAGCAGAATATTTCACTGTGATGCCTCTAGTGCTTCTGTCCTTCCCAGCTTCACTCAATTCAAGAAAACAATTTTTTTCAGCCAGTTCTATACCTCTCTCTCTTGTAACCATGGGTGGTGACCTCCAAAGTGCCTAAAGTGATAAATATTCGGTTTGAACAGCTTAATTCTCAAATTTATCTCAAATTTTATATGCACATTTGGTGCATCTCTCCAGTATTTTTAAAATGATACTCCTGTTAACTGGGCAAACAGCTGATGGAGAAGTTGGATTACCATCACAGATTCAAATGATGACAAGAAGAGAAATACAGTTTTCCACAGCAATAAAAATTTCAGAGTGACCAGACCCCAGTCTCCTTTTTCAGTTTTACATCTTGCAAGTATTTTGATCAACTTTCCAGTCTGTCGTCCAGCCACTCCTGCACTTCAGGTCAGTTGATTGTTTCATGGTGCCAAGCTCTTTTGATCCATTAGAAATTTGTCCAGCAGCTGTTGCTAAAGCCAGTTGGAACATAATTTGCAAAAGGAGAACATAAATCAAGTGGTAAATTTGTGATTTTCATGCAAATCACACAGAGGTCAGTGAGCTACTGGCTCAGTTACACCATCCGTTCCTCTGACCAGCAAAGTCTGAGGCCTTTTTCTCTGGAGAACTATACTGGGAAATCTTTAGATAATCCTGGTCTCAGAAGAGGATATTGAGCTGGGTGATATTTATTCTAGTTGAAAAAGTAAATATTCTATTGTAGATTCTAAGATGGAAAAAAAGATAAGAATGAGCAGAAGGATGGGTATGATTTCCACTTTGATGACATATTGATCAAGAAAAGAAATAATTATACAACTCCTCTAAAATACTATACAAATGGAGAAAATTATTCTATCTAAAAAGCCAGAAATATATGTCTTGGAACAAATCCAGACGCACCAAATGTCTACTTTTAAACTCAGTGACTAATGGAAAGAAAGCTGTAGTGATTAGTTACAGCAGTTTTAAATAAATATAAACTAGGAATGGCTCTGACAGGATCTGGGCAAACTGACCTCCAGAGCTGAGAAGTGACCCTCAGATTTTAGAAGGATGTGGAAGGGGGAGACCTGCTTGGAAGAGCAGAGCCTGAGGAATGTTCCATGATGTGATTTCCAGAGAATTCTTAGGGAACCTTGCCTCTGTTCTAAAAAGTGCAAACACCTTTAGTGTCTTGCTGTGTGAAAATTTCCCATGGGAAAATTTGGGGCAATAATCTATGCAGGGGACAGTCCAGCAATATGAAAACAACCTCTGGCAGTGTGGAAAGAGGCAGTAGTGATGGTGAGGAACAGGCACCCAAACCCTTCATGCAGTGTCCTGGCTCCTGCCTTGTCCACATGGGTTTGTGTGCAGGAGCCATGAAATGCTCACTGTTTTAATCAACAATGTCAAAGTGTCTGTGTGGTGTGCTATCAGCTCACACCTCACAGAGCTCCCCAGCCACTGCTGCACACACCTGCCCAGATGTCTGAAATGCCCATTGCCCCATTCCCTGCTGCCCTCAGATCCCATCCTGGTGATATCTGGGCACATTTGCACCTGTGGGTGCTACTGCCAAACACACACCCGAGCTGTGACACTGATCAAATTAAACCCTCTGTTTTCCTCTTTGGTAAAGGTATTGTGAATACAAGCCCTGAACTAAATGCAACAAATCCTCAGGAATTGGAAGTACAGATGACACATAAGACTCAAGGCTCAGGCCAGGTCTGTTGCTGAAGGTTTTGCACAAGCTGTGTTTTATCAGATCAGGATGGCACATGCTAATGAACACTGGCACAAATGGCATTGAAGTACTGCCTGTGCATTGCACAGTAATTGTCAGACAAAGGATGGCAACAAAGCAGAGACTCACATAAAATTAGATTAAAAACTTTAACTCTTGGTGCATCATGAGCAGGGTTTCCATGGATCTGTAATTGCCCAGGGAAAGAATTTACAGTGGGAAGCAGAGGCTTTCTCTGAATTTGCAACAAGCAGTTCATTGCTGCTCAGGCTGCAAACACAAGCTATGGACAGCTGACATCTTCTGAGTGTACATCATCCCCAACTCTGATTTACGTCTGAAGCTTAAGAAGGATTTATCTTCAGAGCCAGATCAAGGAGTATGATGTGAAAGGGGAATGAATAAAGCAAGAAAGCCATAAATTTCTCTTCCAATACAAAAACCTGGACACTGAGTAACCATGCAGAGCCAAGAACTGAGTGGAGCACACCAGTGTGAATGCTGTGATCTATGTTAAAAACCTTCTCTAAATTCCTCATTAGCATTCCTTGCTAATTCCTTGCTGGGGGGAGCAGGTGTTTATATCTCATGAAAGAATATTAATTGTTAGGCCATCTACTGTTTTAAATCACTTCCTCACTCAGCCCCCAAACAAACGGAGAAGCAAGTTAGGATCTGGGGAGAGGGATGCTGGATGATTTGACCAGACTCACTGCACAGAATACCAGGAGTTAATTATGCTTTCTGCTGGCATAAAGGGGATCAAACTTGGAAAATTGTTTTAAATGTCCAGTGTGATTACTGGCAACAGAAAGGTCCTGAGAAAAAAAAAAAAAAATTACACTGAATAACACAGACAAACTGGTAAAAATGGCTGGATAAAGATCTAGGCTAGATAATGCTTATTTAATTATATTTTTTGTTTATATCTCATCTCTTAGTGATAATACTAAGAGATGTAATTAGTAATTACTTACTAATTCACAGTTGTCCCAGATTCTTCCCCCTGTGCTTCAGTAATGCATTAAAAAGGCATTCTGCTGACAATTGTAAATTTTAGTGGAAAAAAGTGAAGAATTGTCACTATAGTAGGCCTATGGCCACAGATATAAAAAAACCTTATCCAGTCCCTCTGCAAAGTGTTCTGCCTAGTGGAAAGGAAGCACACAGGAAAGCAACAAGGATGTTGAACCTACAGAAACTCTAAATGAGTAATCTTTAAAATTTCGTTCCTTCCCTGCAGGACGGAGAAGGTAATAAACAAGGAAAACCCAGTTAAGGGGGTAGAACACTCCTGATGTCCATGCACAGATGATACAGGAAGTACAAACTTCAACAGAAAATGCCAAAAAGTCAGCACATTTCCTGGATGCGACCCACTGTTAAACTCACATTACTCAAGTTAAACAGGAGCACAGAGGTTTATTTAGGCAGAATAAGAGTTCTTGCAAACATAAACAATAATGAAGAAGAAATATAAATTCACCTGGGAGACAACAGAAGTAGAAAAACAAAGAAAGAGCTTATGCTAGAGCCAGGCCTAAGCCCAAAACTTTTTCTGCCTCCAACCCCAAGAACACTGACACACAGCTGAGCTCTGTAAAATCCTGGTCAGGTACATTTCAAGCCCTAGTGTTGTTGAAAATAACAATTTTCAAGCCTTCTGGAAACAAGATGTGGAAGGACAGCAACACTGTAAAAGCTGAGTGCAAACTATACCAACACACACACAAGCTGGATGCAAGTACTCAGTGTCTTCAGCTCTTCTTTATATTTATTTAAAAACATATTTTTTTATATTAGTACTGATTAACTAGAACTCAGCAATCCATCACCTATTGCCAGTGTGATGGACCAAGGCAATGGGAAACAACAGATTAACAACTTAAAGTAAAAAAACCCATACAGTCACAAATAGATGCTCTTTCTATTGCCTGTGGCCACGTTCTGCAGCAACATTAATGTGTCTCCAGATAATAAATAGGGCCATATAATAGCAATTATTGTCATGGGCTCAGTGCAGACATGACCTCACCCTCAGGACATGGAATCTGCCCCTGACTGGGCTGGAGCTCCGGAGGAATTTTAATGATGGGGTGTGAGGGTCAGGCTGTGAGATCTCTTTTGCATAATAGAAACCCATCTCGGTGGGGCTGACTGAGGCTGATTGCTATCTGAGCTCCCCTCAGGGTCTCCAGGGAATGGGTTGGATCAACAGGTTGCTGAACATTCACACCCAGTGCTTTAGTTACTATAAGTGCCCTGATAGAATTATTAAAAATTTTCTGTGGTGCAGCCTCAAATTTGAGCACATGAAAAACCTCTGGTTTGGAGTAACACTTGCTTTCCTCATGGATGGAACAGCCTTTGCCTATTGTACCCCAAATAACAGACAAGGCCATCTTATGCTCTCAGCTTTTACCCATCTGTAATTCTGTATTACCTGAAAGGTACATTAACTTTACCCAAGATCCTAGAAAGGCATTCAGCAGTGCCCAGGAAACTGGAGGAAAATATGACCTGGCAGCAACCTGTTAAACTACAGACTGCTCACACCTTCACCTGCTGGGAGCTACCAAGCTTGGTGGGAAAATGTGTCTGCTGTAATGCACAATCATTCTCAGACAACAGACATCTCCCAATTACTCTGCAGAAAGTTAATTCCAGCTCCCACTTGGCACCAAGTCTAAGCATCCCCAGCACCCAGTCTAAATGGTGAATGAAGCCTTCGTTTTGCCAGTCTCTGCCACAACAGTCCATTAACCTCCGTGAAATACCTTGTAGTCCCCATCCATCAAAGTGTCTGTCTACCTGATGAAATGAAGAGTTATTTCTTGGGTCTGTCACTATGTGCCAGCTCAACAGCTGAAGCATTTATTCAATATGATTAATCCATTATATCCTAACTGTGGTATCTGCCCTGTCAACCTGAAGACATGGACAGAAAAGTTCCCGGGAACATCAGAGGCAACAGCAACAGGACTGACAAATCCCCTGTGTACATGACATGCCAGGGGCATCCAGGAAAGCATAAATTCCCTGCACTCCCTCACTGGTGTTGGAACACTGTTTCATTTGAGGAAACCGAACTTCAACAGGAGGAAGAAAGGGCAGGAACAACTCAAGGGGCAGCAAGAAGCATTTCACAAATAATTCCCAGTGCCTAAGAGAACTGAAAGGATGTCTGGTAAGAAAGTTGCTTTCAGGGTGAAGATAAGGGTGTTCAGATCCCATGATGATCATCAGTACCCAGAAGTGCCACCCCTCTCATCTGGTGAAATGTCTGGGATCTCCCAGATCTGTACCATCACTTTGGTATTTAGGCTTGCTACACCCAAATTCCTTCTCACAGCCTGCAGGGCTGCAGGATCCCCAGTTATAACAGCACTGACCAAATGGAGTAAGTCAGCCATAGCTGACTGGTACCTGCCACTGCACTTGATCTCCATCCAGCACTGCAGAACACAGCTACCTACTGCCTTTATTGCTTTTATTCCTTCAGTGTCATCTAGTCCTTGAACCTGGTTCCTCTGACTTGAAAGAATCTGAAATACTGCAATGTCTGAAATACTACTAGCAAGGAGCCAGCTGTGGACCAAGCCCAACAGCACTGGTGGCAGATGAAAGCACTTAGCATAGAGTAGATACCCTATACCAGGGTGATCTACACAGAAGGGTAGGCAGGTTCTCACTATTCATTCCTGAATATTTACTGGGCTTGTTTCAATTACAAGGCTCAGTGGCATGAACTTCAGATGTACGATGCTAAGTATTTTTCTAAGGTCACGGGCGGTAATTGAAAGACGACTTTGATACTCACATTAAAAACTACTGCTAATAGGGAACAGCTCTGAAATCAGCCCAGCATGATGTCCTGGTAATAATGAATATACAAGCAACTCATAACAGTCTAACTGGGTGGAAACAAAACATAATTTGGCTAGTCATTTGCTTTTGTTCATCTTTTGTTGGGGGAAAGGGAGGGGAGACAAGTCCTGTGGCAATGGCATTGAGCAGCCCATCTCCGATCTGAATCTGCTGAGATTAAATATATCCTTTCAACAACAAAGGCTGAACTCTGATCAAAGCCCCACCAGCAGCACGCCCTACAGTGGGATGGATACACCAGATCCTAATTCCTGCAAGTGCCCAAGGGGATGCGAGCCTCCCATCAGTCAAGTAAGACAAGGACAGGAGAGAGCACTGTAATTTTCAGTTCAGCCCAACAAACCCTGCAGCCTCTTGGCTTGCAGTAACCTGGAATGTATCCTGCAAACAATTAGCAAGATGGCTTTTCCAAGCCCGTCAACACCACATGACTCTTGTTTGATATTGTTTTGCTCCTATTCCCCTCCCTCCCAAGAGCTTTTTCAGGAACCCCACACACATGCTGCTGGGAGTACAATTACAGGACAGCATGTTCAAGTCAAAATTCATTCAGCATGTTTCTCCTTTTTATGCAAGGGCCTCTGTGCCTCTTCTGCCTGCACCCAGTGTGAGTGCAGTTGTATGAGATACTTGGACAAGCAATTACCCATCATGTGCAAATAAAGTCTTGTTTTGTCAAGCAAATATATGTGTGCAAAAATGTACAGTCTTGTGTTGTAATTGTTTAAAATACCATTGTGGCACGACAGTGAGTTACAACATGGAAGGAATAGCTTGTCTCTAAGTAATTACTTGTGTCCTGCACAGACCCTCCCAGAAGCTTCTGTCCAGTTGTACTGCATTTATGTAGGACAAACATTGATGTTAACAGACTGAATGAAAAAAAAGTATTTTCTGTACTTACAACTCAGATTGCAGAACTTCTATTTTGGCTCAGTTACAGCTTTTTGCAGGATGAAAAGGGGATCTGCACCAGCCACTCACAGGCAGGCAGAGTTTCGCAGTGGGCAAGTGTGTCATTTTCACTCTCACCTTGCATGCTTGTCCTTTGCTCCTCCTGCACTCAGCAGGAGCAAATCTCTCCCAGTCTTCTGTGTTAGCCAAAGGACCATGCTACTGTCAGCAGCCTACCAAGAGTTTCTGATGAGAAATTACTCCCCAAGTAAGGGCAAATCACTCACAGATAACATGTCTGAAAATGGCAGGTTTATCTATTTTGTCCTCTGTCAATCAGGAGAGGGGGATCCTGCTGCCAAGCTCTTCTTCTTATGGCAACTGCATGGAAAAGGCAGGTAAAAACTAGGGATAGACTCCAGAATCATCAAACATCTCAGCAGTTCCTACTTCCCTACTGCTAGGGGTGAGGGTACAAGGAACAACAGCACAGTACAAGGACTCTGGGCTAGTGAGGTGGGTTGGCCACTTACTGCCCCAGAAGAAAATATGGCTTCAAATCTAGGCTGAGCTATCAATGGTCTATGTGTTGTTGATCAAAGCTTCATCTCCTCTCTTTCTTCCAAAGAGAGAATCAGGGCTCTAGGAGCCGGTGCAAGTTATGATAAGTATGTGGTTTTGAGAAATTGATAACTATTAATCTAAATGTTTCCAAGTCAAAATTCTCTGTCACACTTTTAAATACTTCAGGAAGATGGAAACACCCACTCTAAGTCTGTAGTTTTATTCTGTATCTGTGGCCTGGAAATAGATTGAGAATTTCCTTTCCTATTTTTAGGAGTGCAACTATTTTAAGAAACTTAAAGTTGGTGGAGAGGTGCATTTCTATGCCTATTGTACAATCACATCTGAAAGAGAAAACATTAAAACAAAACCACTATCTCCTAACTGTCCATTAGCACTGAAATATACCCAACCAAGCAATCAATACTATCAAATCAATCATAGAATCATTTTGATTGAAAAAGACCTCTAAGATCATCAAGTCCAACAGTTAACTCAGCAGTGACAAGTTCACCACTAAACCATGTCTCCAAGTGCCACATCTACACATCATTTAAATACTTCTAGGGATGGTGACTCAACAGCTTCTCTGGGCATGAAGCGAGTAATAAGGTACCCCTGAGCTTTCCTCACCCTCAGCTCCCTCAGTTGCTCCCAATCAGACTTGTTCTCCAGAGTCTTCACCAGCTTCCTTGCCCTTTTTTAGGAATCACTTAAATCACTTAAATATTCCTTATTCAGCAACTGGACTTAGCTGCTCCGTAAATTTCCACTGAAATCCACAATATGTAAAAATCTATGTGCTTTTTCAAACAGGGATGTAGTTACCTGCAGAGCTACACTGCACTGCAGGAGAAGAGTGTGCATGGGCATGGATATGGTCTTTTATTTTCTGTGATCCTGTGTTTATCTGTAGGTCTGTGTAGTCCTTTTGTGCCTGGCAGCTGCCTGATAAATTGCATGGCCACTGGAAAAAGAGATAAACCCAGCCAAAGCAGTTTGCTGATAACATCAGTGTTCAATTTAAGGCAAATGCTAAATCACGGAAATCAACATTTCATGCAGAGATCAGAGATTACTGGGTTTCAGAAGCTAACAAGCAGTGTGACTTTGCCCTGAAATACAGGAAATCATAGTTCAACTTTCCATACAAGCATAATAGTGAAAAGAAAGATTCAGATTTGGTAAAGCACTTCTAGGAATTTGGGGGCAGAAAGAAAACTTCTTTTTGCTTTTAAAAATTGGGTTTAATAGCAGCAGTTATAATAATATTTCACATGTTTTCTTTTCAAATAGCTCTTTCCAGTAGCTCTTTTAAAGGTGGTTTTTCTTGGTATTCAATAAATACAATCTCAAATTGGGAGCCCACAACAAATGGCATATTTGTGATCTCTGACTGTGTAATGGTTGTTGTCAGGTTCATATTTCCTCTGTGAGATTCATGATTATGAGCTAAAAACATGACTTTATGTGCATGATTTGTAATCAGTGGTTAGACGCAAACAATTCCACAGTTAACTCGTTCTGCCAAATACTCTTATAGGGGAAATGTAAGTGGCTGTAATTCAGTCAAGGCAAATCCAAGGCTGTATCCAAGCAAAATCCTTGCTGCATTTCTTCTAAACTAACAGCCCCATATGGGCATATATTTTTAGTTTTCAATGCAGCAATTCCCAGTAATACCATGAAGGGATGAGATCAGTTACTGTCTTAACTAGGCAAAGCTTAGGAAACAGACTAACTGCTCATATTTTCTTACAGTTTGTTTGTCTGTTAGTTGTTGACAGTGTAAACTGTAGTCCCAGACAGAAATACTAGCCCCACCTTATCTCAAAGAAATTTCATTCTGTTTCAATAAAAAGTAGGATTTCAGCTTCATTGATTCTCTTGGATTCATACTGCCTAATTGTCTTGAAAAATGAAAGTTTCATATCATGACTCCTAGTGCAAATCAATAAGGGAAATGTTTTCGTGAATGTTAGTCCTACAGAATTATCTGTCACCTGAAATGTCTTTTTCATTTCAGCAGAAAGGTTTTGTATTTTTTTTCTCCTATTCTTTGACTTTATGGAGGTCTTGGCTGTTTCCCAAGATTTCTAAGCATTAATGTTTCCACTTCTAAAAGATACCAGCTGCTTTATGTTTTTTCTATCACAACCCTTGACACCATCATTCGTCTAAATCCTTGGCTTTACAAGCTCTAGCTGTGTCTGATAGCCATATAAATGCAAAGGAGGACATAATTCTGAAGAGTTCATACTCACATAAAAGCAATTTTCCTAAGAAAATTTCTTAAGAAAAATTTCTTAAGAAAAAGAGAGTCACAGAAAGATTAATATCAAGATATTCCCAAACTTGGTTTCTTAAGATGTAACTGTCAGTGTCACAGAGTATCACACAGATCAAAGGATGCCTCTCACTTCAGCGGGGGACCATGTTCAACCAGCCCAAACACCAAAACATCTGGGATTGGTGTTCCCTATGGCTTAGATATCCTTAATGGCCCGGAACTAAGCAATCAGAAACTCTAGGCACTGATTTAAAGGCCATCTCCACTTTGTCCAAACCAGGCAGACAATGGCTGCAGTAGAAAAACGTCTTCATCACCCTGCATTCTGCCTAATCATTGCATAGCAATTGATCTTACTCCAGTTCTGAATAATTTCTGTACCCCAATGTGTGTTCCTCAAGAAGAGAAGCAGACTGGGAAGGTTTGCTGTCTTCCCGTTCTGTGCCCTACCCCTGTGTACTCACAGGAAATGGGAGGAGCAAAACTTTAGGGTAAATCCTTCTTCAGGCTGACTATTGAAGGGACAAAGGGAGAAGTAAAAGAACCATTTACCCAGAAAGAGTGCACCTACCAATTACTGTTGAACTGCTCTTAATCCTTAAAATCCTGTGGGAGCAGGATCCTCACTGGGCTAAAAAGCTGATATGGCTCCTACCTAAGGATTTAGGGAGTAGGACAGACAGCTGGCTGTCAGGTGGCAGTAAAATTTGTAATTCTCAGGAGCACCATTGTTTTCCTAGGAGCTGTATTTTTTCAATTAGTGATGCATCCTCACCTGGTGCGCTCCAAGCACTGGTTAGCACCATACCTATGTACAAAGGGGAGTTGCAAATCAATGCAGACTATTCCAGAGCACAGTGTCATTAATCAACTCTGTTTTCAACAGAGGTCTCAATATTGCGCAAAACTCATAGTTTGCTAAGTGAAACCAGGGGGCTGTTCTTTTCCTCCAGCAAGTGTTCCCCATGCAAAATCCAGAACTATTCCATTTAAGTGTTCACAGTTTGCTGAGGGAAATAATTCTTTTTTTTCTTAGTATGTGGCAACCAAAGCCAAATAAAATTTTTCCTGAGAGCTGGACAATGTACAACATCTCTCCAAAGTAAGAAATAGCTGCTTGGTGTCTGACTAAAACCAGTTCAGAAAAATGCATCCAGTTTTCTAAAGCAATCACTGAAATATGCCCATGAATTCAGGCCTGGAGGCTACAGACAGAACTTAGTTTTGGCAGTGACTTAGGTCTTCCGTCAAATGCTCCTTGAGAAATGGGGCTGAAAGAAGAAAAGAAGGACAAATCCTGAAGGATGGATGGATGGATGGATGGATGGATGGATGGATGGATGGATGGATGGATGGATGGATGGATGGATGGATGGAGGGAGGGAGGGATGGAGGGAGGGATGGAGAGCTCTCCTTCTTTCCTTTCATCAGGCTCCCTATAAGTCAGATTCCATGTCAGTTTATATGAACACAGTCTGCTCTGAGGATGTGGAGTTTCACTGCTGCTGCTTCTGCTGTGGTTTTCATTTTATACATTTGTGCTGAGAAGTGAGAAAACAAATTGTTGCCATCAAGGTCTCTGGAATCCAGTACCAGGTTTTAGCCCTGGATTGAAATGCATCTGATAACTCCCTGATCTTTGGTAGCACAGGAGAAAAAATCAGCTTTTTATGTGAGTAGTGACTGGGGCAGCCTGACAAACCAGTGCCCTACCAGGAGGGTTTGCAAGGTTTCCTTATTTTCATCTGTCCAACAGGAGAGCTGTAGCAGCTTTCTACAGGCTCAGATGTGTTTCTTTCTCAATGCAAGGACCCATCATGTCTCCTCATTTACTTTACTTTTTCAGAGAGAAGATAGTTTTAATATATTGAGCAGTTTGTTAATCAAGTTAATATTCTTTGCATTATTATGAAGACATGAAGACAGCAAGATTTTTTTGTACTTTAACCATACAGTTGACTCTTGTAAGACCATTGGCAACAGCAGCCAATTGTGCCATACACATTATGGCACATATAATTCTCTTCCTCCCAGAAAACAACCATGTGGTTAGCTGCCAGCTCTCTGCCCGGGCATGCACAGTGGAGAGCTTAACCTCTGTTTAGAGATTGTGATAGGCAGGGGATAAGGAACTGTTGATTATATCCTTGACATCTGCCCTGGTTCTGAAGATAAGAATTGGTGTGGACTCGTTGAGTGATCTGGTTGAGCCTCAGAGACAGTAATATGCTGGCTAATGATTTCTGCCTTGCAAACCTTTTCATCCAGTCACAGAGCGAGTGAGTGGGAGAAACTATAATAAAAGATCAAAATCGTTCCAAAAACTACTCTCTACTCTTCTTTTATGCCTATATATCAAGTGCTACAGCTCTTGCCTCTCATTGGATCCTTCCACAGTGACTCTTTAAACCTTGGAGCCTCCAAAAAAAAAGACTCAAATCCCATCCCAGCTAGGCAATATCATCACATCAGGTCAAATTTGACCCACTATTCCAACTATTCCAAAAAGTCTTGTTTATTTCTCTTCCATCCTAGAAGCAGAATCTGAACAACTGATTAAATCTCTGTAACTTACATAACCAGGACCTGTATGCAAAATTTTGTCCATGTATTTTATGCAAAATTTTGTCCATGTATTTGTACCACTCAGTGACAACCTGAAAATTATGTGAGATCTCCCAAACTCAGCAGGTGTCAGCAGCTGCAATCCAGGCTGGCTCTTGAACAGATCTTGAACAGACTATGGCACAAAGTGGGTGAATAGCATGAACTCTGTGTTTAATCTCTTCTGTTACATCCACCTCTTTAAAAACCTTCTTCTATTACCCAACAAGGGCAATTCTCCAAGTGAGTATTATTATTACATTGCCTGTTTCATTGTTATTGCTATGAAGGTGCCACCCACCAAAGAAGTGTCTGCTCCAGCCTTTGAATCAATCATAAAATCACAGAATGGCTTGGGTTGGAAGGGATCTGAAAGAACATCTAATTCCAAATCCCTGCTGTGGGCAGGGATGCCTCCCACTAGACCAGGTTGCTGAGAGCCACAGACAATCTGGCCTTGAACACTTCCAGGGATGGCTCAGACTGCAGCAAGCAACAAAGCCATTGTTTGAACAACCCCTTGATGATTTCCTCTTCTCACAGAAGGAGGATATTTGGTGCAGGTTCTCCATTACACTCAGGAGAATGGATGAGAAGAGGAAGCCCTAACTCGCAGTAACACAGCTCAATGTAGCCAACTCCAGGGCAAAGGACAGGGTGCCCAGGCACAGCAGGTGCTCTGCATGGCACGGGAGCCACTGCCTCTGGATAGGACTGAGCAGCAGGAGAGAGGGTGATGGTGGTGACTGACACAGACCAAGTCCAACAGGAAATGTTCTGGTGACAGTAGAAACAGCAGAAGTGACCTTCCTCCTGCCAAGCCCTGATGGGATGGTTTGGGATGGCAGCTCATCCAAACTTGTGTTCTTCTGCCCTGACCTCACAGCCCCTCTGTTACTCAGTACAGAGGCTGGCTGCAGGTTTTGCTTCTCTACCCTGCCCCAGTCCTCATGCTCACATAGCCCCAGGGCAAGGTTTTAGCTCTGCTTTGCCATCTGCTAAAGCACACAAACTGTGTCTGTGGAACAGGGAGTGCCTGCAGGATAAAAGAGATGGCTGCAGGTTTGCTTCTCATAAACTAAACAAGAGATCCTAGGTACATGGAATGTCCTTATTGCTGTGTCTCCTTAAGTGTGGGTAACTCAGCATTCACGGGAGAACAGGGAAATAACATTTTTGCAGAAGGTCATTTGTTTTATCTTGTTTCAGACACTTGAGGACTTGTTTTGTTTTTCCTGTCCTCTGTATGAGATGAAGATTTCAAAACCCTGGTGATGTGAAATTCGCTAATGAAAGTGCCACTGGCACACAATTTACTCAGAGCTCTGCTGCTTCACAGTTTGGAGATTAACTCTGAATAGCCAGCACATGTGACCTAGTCCTTCTCAAATATAGTGTACCCTCATTAATGAGGATGAAAATCAAGAAAATCATGAAAAGGACTATCTAAATAATAAGGATTAAAATCATGAAAATCATAAAAATCATACTCTAAATAAAACATTGACAATTCTATTTTTTTAAGATACCTTTTTGTTACTTGAATTTTGCCATTTGTTTTTTGAGGCTTATGAGTTTGCTAATGCCATTTTTGAAGATGATGTATAAAGATTTCAAAAGAAGGAACCAAAATATTACGCTGAGAAAGAGAGTGCAAGTCTCCTACTAAAGGAAATTAGTAAGAGTTAAGCTCTTTGATGACCCTTAAGTTATCCTCTTGCAATATCTGGAAAAGCACAGTGTGGTTTTATCCTTAGAACAACTGAACTATGGCTCCCAACTCATAGCTTGAATTTGGACTTTAAGCAAAACATTAAACACATGGGACTGATAATAGAAACTAGTGATAAAAATGGAACTTGAACTGTTGCCTTATCCCACAGTATAGAACTATGTTTAAAATTACCTCATCTTCAAAATCAGCCTGGCTGTAAACCTCTGAACCTCACAGTCAGGTTCAGCTGGGGCAAGCAGTGGGGCTGTTCACTTTTTTACTACATTCTGCCTTTTCTGAATGTGTGACAGCACATAAATGGGGACATTTCCTCAGCAGCTTTAAAACACTTTGAGTGCTGACTGGTTGCCATGGCAAGTCAGCACATTTAGGTAGCAGGCAGCTAACAGAGACCTGCTTGTCCAACAGTAGCAGCTGGGGAGGGCCCTGTACATGCAGCAGTGTGGGGATTTTGTAACTTCCGACCTCAGATATGGTCAAGCTGGCTGGGCCTTTGCATCCAGCTGCTTCCTTTCAGTAGCTTCATTTCAGGCAGAAGAATCAGGGGTAAGTGATTTACTGTTTCCAGACCAGGAGATCAGAACGGAGGTTTGAACACCATGAGATGTTGGCATTAGCGGTAAAATGCCACATCTTGCTTCCTTGTTTCTCTTGTACCCATCCCATATATCACAGCCTCCTCGGCTGTGCCACTGAAACTGAGTCTGCACTGTAACAAAACCACTGGGATAATCAGGGTTCAACTCCTTTGGAGGGCTGTTTGGATTATGGGAGGGATAACCAATATTGGCATCTAAAAACCTAACTGTAACAGGGACCCCAAAACAGGATATCATAGTCTGAATGCAGTCTCACAAGTGCTGAACAGAGAACAGGTTCACAGGGTCATTCAGGCTGGAAAGGACTTGGGGAGGTCATCTAGTCCAGCCACCTGCTCAAAGGTGGGTCAGTGGCCCCCTCTCTGGACTTTGTAGCACAGCCCAGGATGCAGCCAGCTGCCTTCACTGTGAGGGTACACTGCTGACTCATGCTCATCTCACCCCCCCTCAGATGCCTCTGAGCTAGGCAGCCTTTGAAGATAATGACAGAAATAGGTGTCTGACCCATTTCAGATATCTGCTTCAGCAGGAGATGAATCACACTCCAGCAGTGCCTGGTTCCCTCCACTAACTACAAAGGGAGACCAGGGTGATTAGCTCTGTTATAAACATCCACACCGGTGGTATTTGCTTTCATCCAGATTAATCCTGCCTCATAAGTTTTGCTGCATCTCCAGATTTTGCTGCAAAATGTCACACATTTGTGTGTGTGTGTGTGTGTGTGTGTGTATGCACTTGCAGGGCTCCTTCGAATGTGAAGAGAGTACAATTAAGAAGGATATATATTCACAACAATGCACCAAACTGGAGGTACTTGAAAGAACTGATTCATGTTTCAATAGCAGATATTCTAGCAAATATCAACCCTAGTGGTTTCTGAACATTAGATTGCTTTAAACATATGCCAGAGATTTTATTTTTAATACTAAGTAGCATAAAGATATCTTTCTCTTTCTTCTGTTTTAGTAATATCAGTTTGATTTTCTAAGGCAAAATATAAAAATTGCTTTGAAGCAGTCAAGAGCATCAAATTCTGCATGCAACTCACTGATATCATCCTTAATTCTGTTTTTTCTCTATAAGAATTTCAGGAAGGAGCATGAAGTCAGCAAATCTGACTGACTTTAGCTCCTGGTGGAAAGGTCAGGTAAAGTTCAACTCCTTTATAACAGAGGAGCAATTCAGGAGGTCTTTAATCGTTTGTCCTGTAGACTAGCACGGTCCTCATCTTTCAGTGAACATAATGGTTAAAAATTACATTAAACCTCCCCTTTTTGAGCAACTGCTCTCCTTTTGACCTCTCTGTAACCCTGAATATTATGACCTGCTATCCAGTTTGAATCACAGATGAGTGTTGTACTTTTTAGATGCAAGTTAAATAATCTGCCACTTTCTTCTGACTGAAGACAGACACTGTCTCTGCAGAAAAATCCAGGCAGATAAGGGAGAAACCACCACATCCCATTTCCAGAAACCAGCCTGGACAAGCAAAGTACATATTCTTTTAATAAGTATGTTTTGAAATGTTGAGAAATCATTGATCTTAATCTTAAAAGCTGCCTTTAGCCTCCTTTCATGTACTTTGTAGCAGCTTCCTCAGAAGTCCACCACAAGCCTTCCTAGTCATGACAATCCCACATCATCTCCAAGCAACTGGCCATGTGGATACAAAACAAAGAAGAGGTTGTTCGTGCTGGTCAGAGCAGATAGGAAAAAACAGGGAAGACAGGAGTCCCCCAAAGTCACTTTGAATAATGAGACTGGTCAGCCTCTGCAATTCTTACTCCATGAAAATTGTGGACATCCAGCTGCTTGACTCCAGTTGCACTTAGACTGCTGTGTCAGCAGAGGATGGTCTAAACATTCAATCTAATGCAAGGGGGTTTTTAAATCTGTTCCTTGGGTCTTAGCATAGCATTGCCAAGCATTCCTTCAATGATGAAGTTTTCTATGGAAATCTCTCTCATACAGGTCCCTGGAGAAATTCTAGGGGATCCTTGGAGCAAGTGCTTTCATAATGGAGAAAGAAGCATAACCAAAGAGGAGTCTGACCCATCAAGCTAGGAGTGTCTGAAGTAGAAACTGGTGTTCTCCATTTGGTTCCATCTCTTTATTTATGCCTGTCTGCATTCTATTGTTCCTCAAGTTCAGAAGCCAGCAGACAACTCCTCTCTTAACATCCTGTTTCTCTGCTAGTTTAATTTTTGGCATTGTGTGTAAAACTAACCACACTGGAATTTATACCAGGCCTGGGAGGACAAAGATCTTTGCTCCTGGAGAGAGATGCCTGAGCTCAGAAATGCTGTGAGATGCATCCCAACAGCAGTGCAAACCCTGATCTGTCAGGGACAGGACACAGACATTACAGATAAAGAGCTATGGGGAGGTTTAGATTGGATATTAGAGAAAATTTCTTCATGGATAGGGTAGTCAAGCATTGGAACATGCTTTGCCCAGGGAAGTGGTAAAATTGGTGTCCCTGGAAGTGTTCAAGAAGTGTGTGGATGTGGTGCGTAGGGATGTGGTTTAGGTCCAAGGTTTAGGACCTGGCAGCATTAGGTTAATGGTTAATGAGATTAAATCCTTTTTATATTTATTTATAAAAGAGCTAAAAGTGAATTCATGTTCAGGATGCACATGACAGAGTTATTAACAATAATCCTGGATTTATTAGTAGTGGTTCTAGCTGAGGATATCCCACTGAATGCAATCTCTTGTCCACCAGCTTCATAGATGAGTATAACATACCCAGATCTCCAGAGTGGATTTCAAAGAATGCATACACCTCAGACATCCCTTACCTAAGCTAAACTCAGACCATTCACTCCAGAAACATTACCAGCACTTTGGATGACAAGTTTTATTTGACTGCTGAGATATTACCAAAATTATAACAGAAAAAAACCTCTATTTTGAAGCAAAAATGCTGTCACCGAGATTAGCAACATAGTCTAGACTTCATTGTTTTAAATAAGTGTCTCATATTTTGGTCAGAAAGAGTAAGATGCAGCAGATGTTCAGCTCAAAAGGATCATTTTCTACTCAGGAAGTTGGAGATTTAATAATAAATGTGGCCTGAGGATTCAAGTTTACAGTCTGATCTTATGGGAGCTTCTGAGCACTCAGTGCCTTTGAAACAAGTCTGCAGAATCTGTGAGAGATGATGTTAAATGAGTTCCTCAGGGCCGGGCAAAGGCCAAGGCTGTGAGTGAAGCACTCCTGCCCAGGAGGTGGGACAGACACCCCCACAGAAAGCAGCAAGCTCACTGTGAGCACCCCAGCCTCCACCCAGCACAGAACAGCTCATGCAGTGCCTCCTCTGGGGCTTCTTGCCATTGTCCATGACCCACAGCCT
Organism: Argya squamiceps; assembly: GCA_037834095.1. NCBI lineage: Eukaryota > Metazoa > Chordata > Aves > Passeriformes > Leiothrichidae > Argya > Argya squamiceps. The sequence continues at coordinate 103,410,319 of JBBMKD010000145.1, read as the reverse complement.
CTCCCTTGCACTTCTGTTGGACAGTCACTACCCCTAGACTCAATCCATTTTCAAGGTCATCACACCCACTCCAAATACTGCTTACAACAATAACCTAAAAAAAACCCAAAACATCAAATCATAGAATTACAGAATTGAAGGGACCTTAAAGATCATCTCGTTCCAAGCCCCCTGCCATGGGCAGAGACACCTTCCACTAGACCAGGATGATCAAAATCCCATCCAACCTGAACACTTCCAGGCACAGGACATCCACAGCTTCTCTGGGTAACATGTCACAGTGTCTGAGCAGCCTCACAATAAAAATGTCCCAGTACATCAAGCTTTTCTTAGTTCATTGTCTCCTTTTACGCCTTTTCATGAAAGTTATAGGAAACATCACATTTGCACAGCAGGCAGGAGGTATATGAAGGTTTAAGAGTAATACAAAGATCAAATAAACATCTTATCACAACAAAACCCCTGGCAGTTTCTGGTTAATCTCAATCTGCTCTCTGGTAGGAGTACAACAAGTGCTAAACGTCAGTGTAAAGTCTCCATGGAAAGCCAGTTCTTAAAAAAAGTGTTGCAAATATCACATTTGTTTCCTCAGATCATCCCACATCTCCAGCCATTTGTGAACAGGGTCTGTACACCCCTTTGTAGATGTGTATCACTTCAGTGCCACTGCAGCAGGAATGGCAGCAGCATTACATCACCCGGTGCTCCACTGTCTGGGGTGACCTCACAGCTCTCAGAAAACACCTGCTGTCAGCACTTGCTATCTTCTCTAAGGGCTGATAAGGTGCTGAATTTAAAATCTGCATGTTACCTCACCTGCCCCCAGCTCCAGCTACTGGCTGAGCATACTCTAGAGGTACTTCAGACTTTTATTGCAGCTATAAAAGTCACGTGCCACGCACAAGCATTTTGGTAAAACATTATGCAGATATTTCTATCAAATACATCTTTCATGTCATTCGTTGAAGTGAATAAAGTCTCTTGTGAGGTCTCCCAAGTACCTGATTTGTGGTTTTTTGAAATTTCATGTATCACTGCTGAAAGCTATATGAAAAGAAGAAAATACTTTAACACAGGGAATACAACAAAGGACACACAGAAGGCACACTCTCAGATGGAGCACAGCATCCCCAGGGCAGAGCACAAACAAGCCCAGAGCCTGTCTGGGCAGCCCAGGAACATCCCCATGGGTAGACAGATTTGTCAAAAGGCAGTTTGCTCTTCCCTAGTACAACCCAACCCAGTGAGAAATGAAACTGGGGGCTGCTGGGTGCTGGGGATGGATGCCTGGGGGCAGGTCTGAATGGAAAATGGGGCACAGGGACAAGGGGATCTGAATCACATTTCAATGGCAGATGTTCTAGCAAAAAACAACCCCAGTGATTTCTGAATGTTAGTTTGCTTTAAACGTATTTCAGAGACTATTTTTAATGGTCTAGGTAACATGAAGATCCTTTCGTTTTCTTCGTGGGTTTTTTGTTTGTTTGTTTGTTTTGGTGTGTTTTTTTGTTTTGGTTTGGTTTTTTTTTTTGTAATAGCAAATTGATTTTCTAAAGGGAAACGTAAAACTCTGCTTTGAAGCAGTCAAGAGGACCAAATTCCCTACCCTGAGATCATCCTTAACTCTGGTTTTGGGAACCAAAACCTAAGGGACTGAGGCTGTGAACATCCATGTCAGTGTGGGGACATCCCATGCTGTAGGAGCACCCCTGAGGGACTGCAGCTATAGGTGACCCACACCCTAGAGGAACTGTGGCCGTGGGGAAAACAGCAGTGCAGGGACACCCTGAGGGATTGCAGGTGACCCTTGCCACAGTGGGGACACTAAAAAACCCTTTGAAGACAAGCTGGAACAAGCTGGAAAGAGCAGCAGAGAAAAACCTAGAGAAAGAAATGGTGGCAGAGAAAAATGAACAAGTGGAAAGCATCAGCAAGATACAGTTCCAAGCACAGCCTCAAGAGAAACGATGATGCCACCAGAGAAATCAGAACAGGATAACTGTGATATGGGGTGAAAGTCAGGGAAATTGAGGCTAGGAAAGGGACATAATAACTGATTCAGGGGAAGGAGGACAGAAGGTGTTTGTTTGTGTTCTTTTTTTCCCTTGGTCAATATTAATAAGGCCTCAGAAATTTGTGCAGTTTGTAATTAAATTAAGTAAAAATTCCCAGCATTGGGTCTGTTTGGCCTGCAACTTTCCTCTCTACGGGAATTAGTGTGTTTGAGGCTGTCATCTAGGAGCTACTCTGGTAAATCAGCTGTCTCTCCTCCAAGAAGCAGGCACAGAGTGCTGCCAGACATACCTGATGCCAGAGACCACATACAGACACCATTTATTCCTGTTTGGAGGATGAGTGGAGCAGTGTGTTTTGCTGAAGTTTGTTCAGAGGCCATGGAACTCTTCATGCAGTTTCCTTTTGCTTTATACAGTGCTCATGGCCATGTGCTTTCAAAGGAGACCAGACACTGAAACAGAATCAGCCAATTCCCAGCATTTCCTCTGTGCACTGGGAACATTTGTTTTGCATGTATCCCTTAAACCACCTCAGGCCAGGCTTGGACCAGCACTGCTGCTGAGTGAGATGAGGAGAAAATTCCCTGTGCCCAGGGTGGGAAGATCTGGGTCACAGGCTTCTCTGCTACAGCTCTTCCTTAGTGAAGCCTGCCTGATGGATGCCTGATTTCCAGGTATTTTTAGGATGTACAGACTTTCATTTACATTCACAAACACATGGAAATTTCTCAGCAAAGTGGGATTTGTGCCCACGTATCTGCATTCCCATTTGGATGGGAGTAATTAGCAGCTCTATTTTTTTTTCTGTTTAGAAAGATCAGGTTATAGTCCTCATTAATTCATTTCTTATTTAAGTTATTGGCTGTGGCAGACGACACACACTCCCTACTTGTGGCCCAGCATTTCATTCTCTCCCCACACTACACAATGTGTCTGACTCCATAGATTCATAAAGCTTGGAAAAGTTCTTTAAGGTCACCAAGTCTAATCATTAATCCAGCACTGCCAAGCCCACCATTAAACCATGTCCCCAGGTGCCACATCTACATGTCTTTTAAATACCTCCAGGGATGATGACTCAGCCACTGCCCTGGGCAGCCTCTTTGAATGCCTGATCTCTGTTTCAGTGAAGAAGTTGTTCCCAACAGCCAATCTAAACCTCAAGTGGTGCAATTTGAGGCTGTTTCCTCTTGTCTTATCACTTGTTACTTTACTGAAGAAACTGACTCCCACCTGTCTACAACTTCCTTTCAGGTGGAAAGTGGGAAAATCTCCCCTCAGCCTCCATTTCTTTATCAAGCCTGGCTGCAAGCACAGTTCCTGACTGTTCTGAAGCACAGAACTAGAAATCACTCCTTCAGCAAGCCCTCCTGATAATAAAATGTGTGCCAAGATGTTTGTGGGCGACAAGCACGAAGATGAGTGTAAGTCAGGGCAAATGTTTTAAAATTTCACACATGTGTTTATTTTTATCTTTTCCCAATATTTGTCCAGCTGTCTAATCTTCCTAAGAACTGTGAAAATCAGGTTAATTCTTGCCCAGTGCAAAATTCCATGCCAAATTCTCCCAGGCAAAACTAGAGGTGGGGTTTTCAGTCATGTCACCCCATTCTTCCCCCACACACTTTCCAGCAAAACAGTCCAAAAAAAAAAAGCCTCTAATTTTCACCTTAAGCAACATATTGTTGTAAAAAAATAAATTTCTTTAAAAATACAAAATTAATTTTTATCAAAGAAAATGTTCCTCCTTCAAGCCTGACCCTGAGTCATGGTGTCACTCAGATGATGAGATTTATCCATGGTTTCAGTTATTAGAGTCTGCAGCACAAGTCATTCTACCTTTGGTATGCTGCTCCCACCTCTTTTCAAGACCAAAATTTTCAGTGTGTGCTGGTATAGAAGCTCTGGACAAAACCCCCCTCTATTTCCCTGTATGCAAATCTCAAAACTGAGCTATCCACCTACCACTGGTATCTCAGAAATACACCCCCATATTTTCCCTTGCTCTTCTCCCACATTGTACTGCCTTACGAGACTCAGAAACTTGGCTTCCAGTTTCCAATTACTCAGAAATAGAATTGGCAATAGAAATGTGAAGATGCCCCACTCCAAACCTCACACCTTAAAAAGACAATACACTACAAATAATAATCTACAAAATAATCTGCACCAGACAAATACTGGTGGCCTAAGACAAACTGTGACATCCTAGTAAGGTGTTAAAGAGTCCATGTCCTAGGCCAGTGTGATTCTGTCATGGAGCCAACAATAGGACATGAGGGTCTTTAAGGGTCTCAACCAGTGCAGCAGAATCACACAACCATAGAATGTCCTGAGTTGGAGGGGACCCACAGGGATCGAGTCCAACTCCAAGCTCAGCATAGGACCATCACCAAGAATCACATCTCAGAATGCCTGAGAGTGCTGTCCAAACACTTCTTGATCTCTGACAGGATTGGTGCCATAGACTGCAATGAGGTCTCCCTCAGTCCCCTCTTCTCCAGGCTGAACAGAACAAGTGCCCTCAGCTGTTCCTCCATACAGCTTCCCCTCAAGGCTGTTCACTGTGTTGATAGCCCTCCTTTGGATGCTTTCTAATAGCTCTGTATCTATCTTTCATGACAGTTTTGACAAAGGAAAATCTGGAGGTGTTTCTTGTCACCTCCTTCCTCTCTTCCTTCTCCACATCCACACAACAGATCAATTTTCACCATGCCCAGAGGATCCAGTGCTCCAAGTCAGGACTTTCAAACCCTCCATGGGCAGAACTGCACAGAAGGAGACCTGGGTGCCTGGACAGAAAGGCTCCCCTGCACCCAGGACTGCATTTGCTCCATGAACTGGCCTGCACATCCACCAATGGTGTGTGTCACATTGGACAAGATCATCCCACCCAGTGGCTTAGTGGATGCTTCCAGCCACAGGTCTGTTTTTCCCTCTGGAACATCTAAAACTTTTACAATTGACCTTTCATACAGGAACTACGAGCTTGTGCTTGACAACATATATCTTCCAAAAAGACTTTATTCTTGAAGAAACCAACATTCTAGTTCATACTAGATAGGGAAGTGGGACGGCATCACACCTTGTGCCTGTCATTAGGAGGTGAATAGAACTGTCACTTTCTGTGGAAAGCCTAGGAAGATAGATTTGTGTTGCACAACTAACAGAAGAAGTGCTAATGCCCAACCAAGCATATTTCAGTATTACCCTGACCATGCTGATCTTCCCTGAAAAGATCTATGAAACATTTCACAGCTCTGCTCCCCTCAGTCTGATTTACCATCCCCCAAATGCTGCTGGTGCTGAATTCACATAAAGAGACTGAAGTGTGGTAGGAAGAGCAGCACCACCATGTTGGATTTGTTCCTTGTGAGTCAGCAGTTTTCAGCATGCTCTGTTATGAGCCTTCACTCCTTCTGTACAGGCACTGAAAAGGTCAGTCAATTCTGAGCAGTGTTGACAGCACTGGATTGCAGCAAGGCATGCTCACTAGATTTGCACAGCTATTCTAAAGATTAAATGTGGTTTAGACAGCTGGCAGGCACTTCAAGCTAATGCTGTTCCCAGGGAACAACACCAGCACAGTCCGGCCACCTTTCCCATTATATGAGAGGAAAGATGTTCTTTCAGACCTGATAGCCATTTCCACAGGGAAAAGGTTATAGAGGCTGCTTATCAAGATTGATCCTGCTGTCCACAAGCCATGGGTTCATCTTCCCCTCATCCTGGAAAATACTTCTGGGATCCCACCAGAAACCTTACAAAACAACCACTTGCTCCTCTGCCTGGATTTCAACTCTCAGAAGAGCAGAGTGAGGGTTGGCAAGAACAGCTTTTCTTCACTTGATGCTGCTTTGTTCCAATTCAGTAAAATGATCCACCCAAAGAGGCACAAATGCTGCATTTAGAAGAACATTGATCTGGTGGAGCAAGTCCAGAGGAGGGCCAGCAAGATGATTAGAGGCATGGAGCACCTCTCATACAATGAAAGGCTATAAGAATTGGGTTTGTTCAGACTGGAAAAGAGATGGCTTAGGGGTGACCTAATTACAACCTTCCAGTACCCACAGGGACCCTACAAGAAAAATGCAGAGGAGCTTTTTGCAAGAGCATGTAGAGACTGGAAAATGGAGAGTGGATTTAAAATTAAAACCAGTAGATTAAATTAGATATTAGGAGAAAGTTTCTTTCCTGTGAGGGGGTCAGGCCATGGCAGAGGTTCCCCAGAGAAGCTGTGAATGCCCAATCCCTGGAAGTGTTCAAGGACAGGTTGGATGGAGCTTTGAGAAACCTGGTCTTGTGGAAGGTGTCCCTGCTCATGGCAAGGGAGTTGGAACTGGATGATCTTTATGGTCCCATCCAGCCCAAACCATTCTGTGATTCTGACTTCATCTCCAGGTAAAGGAGAGAAAAAACAAAGGAGGATGAGCCATCTGCTGCAAGACTCAAAGTCCATGAGTTGGGTGTCCATGCCAAGTTGGATGGACAAGGTGACTTTCAGCTTTCATCCACCCTGTGGCATGGATAAAAAAAAGTCCTGTTAGAGCTCTTTCAGGCTGATTTTAGAGGCTTCATGCTGTGGTGTGGTAAATATGAGGTTCTCCTACAGCTTGGAAAACTTGGCTGTGATTGCTTACAAAGATGTGAGTTATCTCACAAAATCCTCTCCTGCCCCCTAGAAATGTCACTGCAGCAGAAAACACAGCTTGCTTCTAGAAGAATGACATGACTGAAGAACTAAGGCAGGCCAGAAATATCCATGGGCTGGCACACAAGGAACACAATGCCAAATGGGGACAGGATGATGATGGATGAGATGAACGGTGTCATCGTGACCTGGCACCATTCTCAAATTCTCGTGGTTCACTAAAAGGCACTACAGAGGGGCTGAAACAAAAGTATAATACTTTCCTGATGATTTAATCTCACAATTGAATTAACAAGGGCATCTTCCAGATGCTCAGGATTTTAACTATTTGCAAAAATATTAGAAGAGCATTTTGACAATTGTGAGAAGTGGACTGGATTCAAAGGATAGTAAGAACGAGCAGGAAGTACCTCAGGAATGCAAAAAAAGGGACCACATAAACAGAAAGGGGGAAAAGTGAAAGAAAGAATGTGGAACAACATCTACAGATCACATAGGCAAAGTTTGCAAGTAAAAATAATACTTTATCACATTTTAAACAGGATGCCATGGTTCATTGTGTGGACAAGGCAAGGTGACTACATGAGGATACACACTGAGGGCTGAAAAGGAGATGGTCTGAGGGGAAAAGAAGTCAAGGAACCTGGGACACTTGAACCAGGGACTAAATTAATTCTATCCCAAATGGTACACATATCATGCAAGAAACTGGGTCTGGCAGCAAGTATGTCTGAACAATTCTATCAGGGAAGGATGGCTTCCTGAGTTGTGTCCAGAGTTTGGTTTTCTGAGCCTAGGAAACCAGAGGCTAAGAAGGTGTGTTAATTACTTTCTATAAATACAGCAAGGAGGAAAGAGAAAGCAAACAGAGGAGAAGAAAGGATCCATTTAACCTAAAGCACAGTGTTGGCAGGAGAACAAATAGGTACACACTGTCCACAAATATACTTAGGCTGAAAATTAGAAGGCTTCTTGCCTCTAAAGTGATCAGAATCTCTTCCAAAAGTAGAACATAACATTCCTTTGAAAACAGACTTTCAGGGCGAGTTCCTTCAAAAGCTTATAAAAGAGATTTCTGTGATAGCAAGGGAGTTGGCTAATAAGCTGAAAGGTCTCTTGTTTCTAAAAACAGCTGTCTAGATCTAGAATAGTTATAAGAAGGTGGTTAAAAAATGTTTATTTTTGCATGCTTAACTAGAAATCATTCAGGCCACAATCATGTGAAAGCCCACTGGTGCCTCCATTGACTTCAGTGCAGTCAAGTCCTATTTGTGAACCTTCAACTCACCTGCTGCTACTTCAGCTCCCTGACAGCAAAGGGAATAGGGGAAAAGAGCCCCCTTTAAAATATCAACAAATACATTTCTTCCCCCAAATCATAAGAAACAAGATAGAAAAAAAAATGCAAACTTCATAAGCTCTACAGTGGAGCTAAAAAGCTGTTCTGAGAGTGCCACTGGCACCTCAGATTTTATACAAAGAATTTTTTTTTCAGTGAGGCTGTTAAAACACTGACATGCGTTGCCCAGAGAGGATGTCTCATCTCTGGGAATATTCAAAGTCAGGTTGGACAGGGCCCTGAGCAACTTACTCTTTAAAGGTCCCTTTCAACCCAAACAATTCTATTATTATATGATTCTGTGACCTTGGTTCTTTCTAAACCTGTGCCTATGCAGAGTTACTCCAGTGCAGCTGTGATGCTCCAGGTTTATGCTGCACCTTACTCTGCAGGAGCCTTACTCCTGTGAATGTGAGTGGAGAATTTGAGTGGAGCTGGGCAGTGCCACCTGCCAGCCAGGTGCCCCAGGTTCTCTCTGAATATTGTTGCTGCACCAAGGTTCACAGAACAAAAGCAGGGAGGGAAACATGACATATGCAAATCTTTGAAGCTGTAAATGACTTTCAAAAAAACCAGTAGTGGTTAATTTGCCAAGTGACAGAGAAGACAAAGTCGCACATTTTCTCTGTCTTTCCCACGGAGCCCAAACTCTTTCCCAGGGCAGCAGCTTTGGAAAGGAATATAGTTGAGCATTTGATACATGCACTATTTTGGGCTGTAAATGTTGTTAGTAACTTTTTATAAAAACAGTCCATTAAGATTGCTCCCTGCTCCTTTCCAGCCATTTTCACTGCCTCATTTGCTGGGACTTGTTATGATAGGTCATTTCATGTGGTTCATTGTGTTGAGATATTTTAGTACATTGTTCAAGACGCAGCACTTTGCACTTGAAATAAATGCTGTAGTCTACTTCTCTGTTTGTTCTTTTTTTTAACTCTGGCAGGTAACTGACAAGGGACAAGCTGACCTGCATTTTTTCAGAGAATTCATGTTTCTTAGATTTGTGTATGATGAGACATGGTTTGTACATCCAGCCACAGACTGATATCCCATTCTCTATTAGAAATTCAGAAATACCTTTTATTTACATGGGTATTCCTCTGAATTCTAAAAAAAAAGCTGAAGCAGTGCCAGTATCAGGATCTACTGTGGGCAGCAGAAAAGAGGTCCAAAGGAGGCCATGATGGTAAAGGGTCTAGAGGGGAAGCCATACAAAGAGTATCTGAGGTCACTTGTCTAGTTCAGCCTGGAGGAAACTGAGGGGAGACCTCATTGCTGTCTAGAGCTTCCTTACAAGGGGAAGCAGAGGGGCAGGCACTGACCTCTTCTCTCTGGTGACCAGTGACATGATGCTGTGTCAGGGGAGGTTGGAAATTATAAAAAGCTTTTTCACCCAGAGGGTGGTTGGGCACTGGAACAGGCTCCTCAGGGAAGTGGTCACAGCACCAAGCCTGACAGAGCTCAAGAAACTCTTTGACAACACTCTCAGGCATGTGGTGTGATTCTTAGGACTGTCCTGTGCAGAGCCAGGAGTTGGACTCAATGATCCTTGTGAGACACTTCCAGGTCAGGACATTCTATGATCTCGTGACTATTTCCAAGAAGAAAAATGTTCCAGAATGGAAATTATTCCTGATCAGTTCCTGCAGGCAGCCCTTACCTCAGTCCATGCTTCTCTCCATGTCTACACCAGTTGTACTGAACTCTCCAAGCCAACAGTCTGCTGAAGCCCAGGAACAAAAAGCCCTGGATCTTCTGTGATTTCAGCAATTCACCCTGTGATTGACTCAGTTGGCCAGAGAAGGATGTAAGTAACACCAAGGTTGTGGTTTCAATCCCCATACAGGCCATTTATTTAAGAGTTGGATTTGATCTTTGTCAGGTCCCTTCTAATTCAAAATATTCTTTGAATCTGTGAATAACCCACTTTCTGCCCCGGGTCTGAGTAGTTTTGAAATAAATGGAGGAGCTAGAGCAGGATGACCCTGGGGGCTGTGAAGGGGCCACTAATGGAAAGGAAGGGCAACCTAGAGCTTCCAGCTCCAGACACTTCTCTATGGGAGCTCTTGGGGATGGGTGTCTGTTTTGGACTTGTTCTGGTGTGGGTGAGGTTGAGAATACAGCAAGGACAGAGCTCCATGCTGGTGGGCTGTCAAGGGGCTTGCCAGGATCTGAAGTCAATTCACAGAGTCTCTTTTTTACTGCTTTTGAAGACAGATGCTACATCTGTCCTTTCCCAAACTGCAAAGGTTGTACATGCACTTCAGAAGCTCTATAAAATAAAGCTTAATAGTTTAGAAATTCATCTTGTTGGCCCTTAGGTACCCCAGACTGTATTTCATCAAACCCTTCCTTATTTGAATCCATCTAACCTGACTGGATTTAAAGCCTCAGATATGATTTCTTAGATCCCTTTCAAAAGTAGAAAGGTTTCAGTTCCTAGGCAGGGCACCATTGACTTCAGGCTAGTTATCCATAAATCTGTACTTCTTATTATCATCAAAGTGAGACAGAGAACTATTTCAAAGTCACATCAGCATTTGAAAGAGTCTGAAGATCCTGAGCAGAAAGGATGAATTATCACCCTGAGTGAGAATTCTCACTTTTGGAATTTTTAATAGACTTACTGAATCAGATGCTCCAAATGCATCCTATTCTTCACTGGAAACTACTATTTCTTCTCCTGTAATTTCCTGCTTTATTGTTATTGTCTATTTGCCTTTAGTACACCAACCCAAAAGCTATTTATTGCAGGAAGCATACACAAGACTTCCCCACTCAAATTGAGTACTTTGGGTTTCATTTAGAAATGCTGTGCAGGATATTTCTGCCATTTCAGGTAGTATCATAAACATCTCTATGTTCAGAGTCAGTGAGAATTTGTTGTAACACTTAATTCACTGCTAGAAGGTGCTCAAAACAGAGCAGATGAGCCTGGTATAAAAGCCAGCATACAGCAGAATCAGCAGTATTACTCTACCATAAGAAATTGCAACTTGTCTCTATTTGAATAAACATTCACAGAGAAGTTACTTGCTCAGCTTTGAACTGACTTTTAAGTCAGTCTGCCTGCTTTCACATGATAGAAATGAATCAAAAAAAAGGTAATCCCCCGATACTTTGTAACACAAGATGTTTTCCATAAATCCTGGATATAATTTGTGTGAATAATGTTGAAGACCCCTGATCATAGCTCAGCACCTCACCCCATTACACAAGGCATGAACAACACAAAACCACTGTCCTGCAGCTCACCATTCACTTTAGGACACCAGCTTACACCTCTCCTGCTTTCCTCTGCTTCCCCTCAGGAAATCTCACTGGGGTGTTGTGCCAGGGAAGGAGCCATGGACCAGACTCAACTGCAATATGGGATGAAAGAGGAACTTGACTAAGGTGCTGGTCAGAAGGATGCACAGCCATGTCCTGTCCCTGAGGGTCTCCCTGCTCTGAGACCAGAGTAAAACCCAGGTTTCACAAGATGGCCTGGGCTCCTGGATTTCATTTTCATGCCTATTATTTTTCTTTCAGAGTCCTTTTTAACACCCAATTTATTCAACCAGGGGTGATGATTGCAGTTAACACCCTACTTAAAAACACAAAGTTACTACATTGAAGCAAAGGGATGAGCCCTACCTAACCTTTGAGACAGAAAGGCATTTCTCCAGACCACAGGGATTGGTGACATTGAGCACTGCAAGATCTAAACCCCTCTTGTAAATTTGTTTGTCAATAAGAACTGAGTTGCAAATCAGCAGAATTTCAAGTCCTGCTTAGAGCAACTGAGCAGCAACAACCACTTGAGTTACAAAGGTACATTTAAAAATTTTAACTAAATGGCAGTGCCAGAAAAAGGCAGCATCAGAAAAGGGGAGCCAGAGTGATTCTTGCCCAAGTGCTCCTCCATCAAGCCATGACAAACAGTCCATGGCACCCACAGAGGGAAACAGTCCCAGAAACCGTCTCAGAAGCTCCAGCAAGGGCCACACACCACCTGTCCCTAGAGGAACACAGTGACCCTGGGCAACCATAAATGATGTTCCAGGCTCAGTCTGCTGCTCTGCCCACCCTACCCCACTCTCCAGGAAATTCTCCACCCTGAGCATGTTCAGTCACTCACAGTTCAAGCTCAGTTTGCCTTTATCACCAATGTGTTTCACCCAAGCCAATGCACAGAATTTGGAGGCAGTTTTCTTCTCAGATGTCCAGCCTCCATCCATCGACACAACAGGAGGGCCAATATACACTCAATTTTTTGCATCATCCACCAGTCTGATTCATGAATGCGTTCCAAACATTTACAAGCAAAGGCAACAAATATCCTTTCTGAGCATCTGCAAGGTAACAGATTGGTTTGTGGGTTCATAGAATGGTTTGGTTTGGCTTGGAAGGCACCTTAAAGATCACCTAGTTCCAACCCCTCTGTCTTGGGCAGGGGCACCTTCCACTAGATGAGGTTGCTCAAAGCCCCATCCAACCTGGTCTTGAACATTTCCAGGGATAGGGAAAGGACAGTTCAAGGAATTGAAAACAAACAAACAAACAAATTACCTCTGTTGGGGGGAAATTTCATCCTTTTCCATGGTCCTTCCATGAACCTGCTAAGTTTTGGCATTTGACAACTGGCTTGGCTGAGGACAAAAAGTGCCAGCTAGGCTTGTCCAGAGGGTGCCACAGACACAGTGATAGGTATTTCAAACTCACAGGAAGAAACCACTGCATGACAAATTTCGTTCCATCAGCCAGTGCTATCATTTCTGTCAGTGCCACTAATGCTGACAACTGAACAGGAAAACCTGGAAGTCCTCGTTGACAAAGCATACGTCTACAAAAATGTTTGGGTTTCATTCATAGGGCAGGGTATGTCATGTAACTGTCCTCAAAGGTCTCTTATAATCAGCTGCTATGCCAAACTGAGAAGACATTTGAAATGTGTACTGTGGCACTCTGCTTTAGATCCAGTATTACTCCAGTGCTACTGTTCATTTCTATGAATAGTTTGGACAATGAACAAGATGGAATACTTTAAAAATTTGCTAGCTACAAGAATATCCCAATAGATAAATTCAGAGACTAAAAAGCTTGAAAGAAAATCATAAATGATCCCAACTCTGCAAGATTTAGTTGATTACATACACATGAAAATACTAAACTTGAGAAGAATGAATCAGAGGCACAGACACAAACAAGGAACATGTAGGTTGGCAGCAGTGCAGCAAAAAAGGGCCTGGAGTTACAATGGATCAAAAAACAAAGCGGCACCAACAACATGAGACTCTCTGTGAGACAGGAGATAATTACTCTGTTCTGGCCCACTCTGGAGAATCCTCAACTAGACCACTGTGGCTCAATTAGAGAGAACAGAGACAAACTGCAGAGATTAAAGCACAGCAGCCGGAATGATGAAAGGACTCAAAACTGTGACCTACAGGCAAAGGCTGAAGAACAGGGGATTGTTTTCTCTAACAAGGGGGAAGTTTGAGGGGTTAAAACTTGCAGCTTTCCTTTGTGTAAAAAGTTCAATACTGAGCAATTGCCCAGTGAGAAAGGGTTGCTTTGCAACAAGAGAGATGTGGGTGGGTTATTGCACACCTGTACAGGAAAAGACCCCTTGACATAAATGGGAGATTTCAGACAGACAGATATGCTTAATCCCATGTCACTATTAATTATGCCTTATGCCATTCCCAGGGAGTTACCCTGCTGGGACTATGCATGTCTAGATCCATATCTGAGCCCACACAGAGCACAGCACCCTCAGCAGATAAAGTTAGTGCTGGACACCTGAGAGAGGCCCAGAATGAAAAATGACCTGCACTGGATGTGAATGTGATCTGCTCTTCTAAGAGCAAAGCTCACGTGTGGTCTCACTTAAATCCTGCATCTGACAGAAGGGGAAAGGGAGCATGTGCCAAGTGGGAGCTGTCTTGGTGACTCACAGAAAGGTTTCTTGCCTGTGCTTTAGGGCAGGCAGAGCATTTTGGTGTGGGATAGGCGAGTTAAAAAGAGGGGAGGTTCTTCAAACCAAGGAGATTGTTGCACCATGTAGGCAAATCTGTTTTATAACACAAGCAACCTTTTGGAACGAGGTCATGGCTGTTCTTAGCAATACTGGTACTTTTCTGCAGCAAAAATCCACTTCCAACAGTATCCTCCTGTCCAGTCATAGGCAAAGCACGACACAGAGCAGTATTTAGTGAATTTCTTTTCTAAAAACCCCCAAGAGCTTGAAATCTGACAGGGAAAGGGCTTACTACAAGTCCTACTGTTGCTGAAGGGAATTAAAAGGCTTGATTGAAATCCACCCTAACAGGCAGCAGATATAACTTCCTTCTCCTTGCTGGAGGTGCATCCAGCTGTGCTGCTCCTTTGTGTGTGAGCTGTCTTTGTCCTGCATGGCCCATCCCACATAACAGCAAAAGACTCAGACCAAAACCTTTCAACCAACTCAGTGATCAGCTTCTGCAGAGGAGCTATTTCTGGTGGAGTAGCCTTGATCTCCATGAGCTGCTGGCATGAGAGAGGTTTGACTGTGTGAAAAGGGATAAAGGATCAAGTCCTGAAATATTCTGTCTGAAACAACCTGGGAATGTTCCTCCATGCTGTGAGCAACCCTGCACTCAGTCATCTGAAGTAGCTGCTCTGACAGGATTTAAGTCCCCATAATTAGGTCTTTCACATATAAAAACCCGAAGCACAGACTCTCAGTTTTAAATAGTCCTGGCCTGTGTTCACCCTTCCGCCTCAGTTCTGAGTGGCTCTGCCTTGTGTCTGTGGAGGCTGTGTCATTATCCACCCACAGCAGCAGCAGGAAATTTTCCTGGGCCCCAACCTAACTTTTGTTTCAGTTCAGTTTCTGACACCTCGCTCCCACTCCCGTCTTCAGGAACAGCTCCCAGAGAGGGTGAGTCACTTCACAGCCTTGGGAAGGCAGAAATGAGGAGCTCGTTCTGGCTCCAGCCCTTTCCTAAAGCAGTTTGCACAGTCCAGGGGCACGCAGAGGTTTAGCCCCTGGAGGGCTGCAGCCAGCACAGAGACCTTTCCCTGTCACTGACTGGGGGACCAAAGATCTTACAGAAGGTTTAGAGAGTTTTCCCCCTTTGCCCCAGCAACACACACACAAACACATCCCACATTTCCTCTTCCCAGCTAAGGTGTGACTGCAAACAAGGAGGCGTGAGCCTGCAGGGATGGGCAGCAGGCAAAGCAGCAGCTGCTGGCTGTAGGAGCTGCTGGTGCCTTCTGCTGTACTCTCCACAGATCTCCTTCCTTCTCCCTTAGCTGAGCTTGCTCAGGAGGTTTCATCCTCTGTCTCTGTTTTAGAGGTCTCCTCACTGCCATGCTCTGCATTAATTTCCTGGCATCATCTCAGCCACAGAGAAGCCCCAAGACCAAAGTCCCTGGGAAGGTGGCAGTGGTGCTGTTGATCACTTTTACACCCCTGACATGGGGACAGGGATAGTGGGGAGGTCTCTGGGCGGCAACTGCCAGCTGGGAATTTGCTCTGGACAGAGGAGGCAGAGAGCTGGCAGCTGATAGATAGCTCCACAAGCAGAACTTGATTTTAGAGACTTTTTAAAGATTGGAAAGAGTTAGTGATAAGGTCTAAATGCAATCTACAATTCAAAGGAGAGCTCATGTTTAAAGTAGGAGATTTGGTCAACTTTAATGGCAAATAATCACAATTTTCATCCCTGACACAGAGGGAATATGTCTGTATGAGTTCCAGAGGTGTGGAACCTTCTCACCTTCAAAAAGAGGTGAGAATTCAGATGTTCTAAATACACATGAAATTGATGATTATTCACAGAACAGGCTAACCTCACTGGCTTACTGTGCCTGCAAGAGTATTTGTCTAGTCATGGATAATTGTCACAATATTTAGAATTATGGTTTGGAAAAGCATAAGAGATCTGGAGATCCGTCTGAACCCTCTGAACTGTCTCTGCAAATGCAGACTGGCAGCCTCACACAACTGGGTTTTCCTGTTGAGTCCCCTGGCACTGCTGTGTGTGTTCCTGGCTAGACATGCCACAAGTGAAACCTCTCCTGTGTGAACAGGGTGGCTCTTCATGCAGTCTTAGCCAGAAAAGCAAACAAAACCGAAAGGCAAATGTTATCTGACCACTTCTAAACTTCAAAAGCATTTAAGGTCAAGCTGTTATGTTGGTATATAGATATATGTTAAAAAATAGCAGCACTTGGAAGGGCTGAGCAAAGAAACTTCCTGTGGTTTGTTTTTCTTTTTCTCAGACTGGATTTCCTGTCAAATACACCCAGAATGAGGAGAAGGGCACAGTTGTGTGGATCAGGAG
This sequence comes from Argya squamiceps, assembly GCA_037834095.1. NCBI lineage: Eukaryota > Metazoa > Chordata > Aves > Passeriformes > Leiothrichidae > Argya > Argya squamiceps. Next base: position 103,393,999 of record JBBMKD010000145.1, on the reverse strand, counting down.
GAAGACAGTCAAAGGTGATCCCTGATGAGGACTGAACAGGTAGGAATTGTGAGTATGAACTGAACTCCAGGGCTCCTTTCCCAACATCAGCCTGGCATCAAAGGTGCTCCAAGCAGTCCATGGCATATATGATGTCTGTCATGCAGCTCTCTGACACACAGGCATTTCCTCACAGGCACTTCCACCACATCTGTGCAACATGGACCAGCCCAGTATTTAATGTTATACATAGCAGAGTAGGAGAGACTGAAAAAAGCACAGTGAAATTAGTCACGTGTGTTCAAATTGCCATGTCAAACTATAACCTGATGCAGATATTGAAGCTAATTATAGAAGTGTCATTTTTTTAACCCACCTACTTGCTTTGTTCCTGCGCAAACTCACAATTCAAGCGTTCTTTGCCCAAAGAAGCATTATGCAACTTGTTAATTAAGGCAGGTAGAGATTTTGCAATTCTAAATTCTGAGAGCCTTTCTTATGGTACAGGGCTCCCCTGGGCTCCTAACAGCAAGCAACTGGCTTTTGCCATGTCAGAAGCAAATATTTCCCATCTTCCATGGGGAAGATCTCTTTTACAGCATTCCCATGGCAACAGGGGACTGATCTAATACACACACAGCCACCTGACCCACAGAAGCAGGAAAGTCAATTTTGTCTGAACTCAAACTTTTCTGTATTAGTGCAAAGTCACTAAGAGGTATGCTTTGCCTATATTTGAGACTGGCAGTTTCTGTTTGCAGAAAGATTGTGCAGTTTTGTGAGCCTGTGGTGAGAGAAAGGCAACTGATCTCAGGCATGAGAACATGTGCAACATTTGTCATAGAATCATGGAACCACAGAATTATAGAATTGTGGAATCACAGAATTGATTGGATTGGAAGGAACCTTAAAGAGCATCCCATTCCAACCACCCCACCATGGGCAGAGACACTTTCCAGTAGATCAGATTGCTCAGGGCTCCATCCAACCTGGCCATGAACACTTCCAAGGATGGGGTATCCACAACCTCTCTGGACAACCTGCTCCTCTCACAGGCACATCCACTCAAGAGCCTCTGAGAGGTCAGCTGGGCTGTCAGTGGCACTAATTCAGTGACAACAGCCCAGTCTCCAAAGCACAGACACCTGCAGCTAGCTGTAACCTGCTTTGGGAAGGCAGGCGCCCTCCCTCACTGCTGCACCAAGCAGTCTCCACCCTCAGGCCAAACTCTTAGCAAAGCCCTCCTCACTAGCAAGTGAGGTCTGTGACCTGTGCTCACAGACAGAGCTCACAAGGACAAACAGCAGCAGAAATCCAGCAGCTCCCAGGGTGGGAAAGGTGCCTGCTGCCCTGCTCAAGTGGCACAGGAGAGCAGAGCAGTGATCTGGCTGGGAAAAGGCTGCTTCAGACAGACCGTGGAGAGTCAGTGAGCTAGGGTAGCCAGCACTCCTCCAGAGTCTGCAGGGAACCTAGAGATGGGGACAATCTGATGTAATTGTGACCACGGGGCTGCTGCCTTTCCTTGGAAAGACAAGGCTTATCTGCATGCCAGGCCCACCACAGCAGCAGGCAAACTCATCCCTTACAGTGTACAGACAGCTAGCATTGGACTCAAGGGCTCTGTGGCCACCCAAAGATGAGGATTCAGCCCTAAATGCATAAACCTAGATGTTGCCTTGAAAATAAAGCAACAATCTACCCCCTTCTCAGGGAAGATGTGAGCTTTGCCATGGCTGACAACACTATCTTGTCAGAGAGCACTTTCCTCTCATTTTTAGCTAAGAGACTCAGCTCTGTCCCAAATGAGAGCTCCTCCTTGAAGGCTTATGGAGAATTGAGCTGGGAAACCTGTATGGTTTCACCTCCAGCCCAGAAATGCCAGAACTGAGATTGCACCAGGTTTGACAGCTCAGCAGGAAGCAAAAGCACTGAAAATCAGTTCTGTGACTTTTCAGAAGCAGGCATGAAGGATATGTAATGTTTTAGGGTTGCTGTCAGAGGGGGAAAGGCTGCCTTCATGTCAGCTTAATTCTGGAGAAGCCTGACCAGGTTTTACAGTTGCTCTCAGCACAGCACAAAGTCAGTGCTGTTCTGCCCAGGTGAGAGGTGGTTATTCATTCACCAAACTTCAAATGCTGCAGGAAAGTCATTTAGCACCTGAGCACACACACATAAATCATCAGCCATGTTAAAGAGTATGAGGAGTTTTAAAAAGCACCTTGCCTCCTCTTTGGTGCACAGCAAAGGCAGCACCAGCCTCTGGAAAGAGAGGCATAGAAAGCAACAGCTGGTATAGGCATAGACTTAATTCTTGGCTACCAGCTACCAGGACTCCACCTTACAACACAGCCTGTGGAAGCAGAGAGAAAAGAAAACCAAAGTGTTATCCCAGTTTTAATGATCTTTTCCTTCAAGCCATACTTGGGGGAAGCCTCAGACTGAAGGTAAAAAGCATGGAAAATGCAAGGTGCACCTTCAGGACAAGGTCCCCAGTGCATGCATCTTAATGACAGCCTGCTCTTGGCTTATCTAGCATTTAATTGCTGTGGTTACTCCTGCTTTGTCTTCTGCACTGCAGAAAATAAGGGTGGTCTGCAGAAATGAAGGTCACAGATATCTCTGTGATATAGCTACCAGATATCTCTGACACTTAAAGCTTTGGTAGATGAGAGTGGGGATGGCAGAGTTAGGGGAAACTACAGCATTACACTTTCCCTCATCCCACCCAGAACTTATCAGATAGATTAGCCTTTACAGCTCCCTTTGCCTGCAAGGAAAAGTAGCTCCACTAAAAGGAATATTTTTTACAAGGGCCAACTGCTTTGGTGTTGTTCCCATGTTGGACAGCCTCGAAACAAAGTGCAAAGCCAGTCCCAAGAGAAAATTTTTCTGTCTGTGCACAACCCCAAAGACCCACTCTTGAGTGCAGGGAATCCCCCAAAAAGCTTTCTTCAGGTTTGAAATAAGTTATTCGGGAGAGAGAAAAATTGTTATTTGCATGCATCAATTTCTCCTTGTTACATGAGCAAAAGGTGACAAATAAATCTCCATAATGGCACAACCACCTCCATAATGCCATCCCCTCTTTTACTAGAAAATCATCCCTACTGGGCTCTGCTTTGCCATTGGCTGAGAAGAAAATAATAGAGGCACAGTAGGATGTCCCTGCCACCCAGCTGGCTTATGGCTGACCAGGGCTATTGCAGAAGAGATGAGGGGTTTATGGATCAAATCAAATCCTGCTTCTTCTTACTCAAGGCAACAAACCATCCTTATTCTGAGTGATGGAGAGGAAAGCCTCCAGATGTCCAACTCTTTGGCTTCTTGGGAAAATTTTGCCTGTAGGAGTTCATTTTCCCACACAATTAAACTTATGCCCTTTTTAGTTTAGGTGTCATTCCCCTCTACAAATTTCAAAGGACTGAAGAGAAAGGAAGATGAAAATAGAATTAATCCCTTAGGCCAGGGAGGAAGCCATTAGTTCATTTTCAACCATGGTTGTGTGACAGCAACTTTCTTGCCACTCACTTGGATGTGAGGAAGGTCTTCTAGACAGAAAGCAAGAAGTGCTCTAAGCAGTTCTTAGCAATGTTAAGTTAACGGTTGGACTCAATGATCTTAGATACCTTTTTCAAGCTAAATAATTCCAACCTAAATAATTCTATGATTCTATGAGTGTAAGACTTTGGCATCTCCTACTGCAGCCCAAAAACTCCCAGCTCTTCCAGCTGGTAGACTGGCACTTGTCCCCATACACAGAGAATATAAAACAGAGCAGCAAAGCAGACCCTTTCTGAGGGTAGATAAGGTTGTCCACACTTTTCTTTTTCCCTCTGTTATCACAGAATCATAGAATACTGTGAATTGGAAGGGACCCACAAGGATCATGGGTCCAACTCTGAAATGAATGGCCCATAGAAGGATCAAACCCACAGGCTTGGTGTTATCAGCACCATGCTCTGACCAGCTGAGCCAATCTCAGTCGTGATAAAACCAGCCCAGCATTCATCTCCATGGCTTTCATGTTTGACATTAAGCATATATCTGCATATCTCAGCTGAAGAGAGGGTTTTCTTCCTGTCAGGCTGGCTATGTACATTAGAAAAGGAAAGCTTAACTGGGCCTTTACAGATCATCATTTTTCTGTTACACTTGCAATATCACAAGTTTCATCACTAAACCAAAACCCAAGGCATTTCTTGTGGCATCCAAGCTGCAAATTGGAATGTCAAGTAAAATGAAGACTTATAGGGTTGTAATTCCCCAGGACAAAAGAGCGGCCGCCTCTATAAAGCACTTGTGTCAGCTCCATGGAAAACCTTCCAGCAGGCTTAGCCTATGAAGAAGGAATTTATAAGCTGGTGATGATTAAAACCCAGAATTGTGAAAATGGCAAGCAGGCCTTGCTTAAAGGGCTAATTTGATCCAAGTCAATAATAGAATAGCTAATGGAAAGGCAGTGTGTATTCAATACATAATTTCATCCTCTCTCAGAAATGCAGGGATAAACTCCGCCACAATCCTGGATATTCATTCTGATCACAAGTTGCAGATCTGTCACTTCACATCAGCACCTATTACCTCTCAGATTCCCTTCCAAGGAACATTTGGGGCCTGGCACAGACCTGGTTAAGACTGCAAAAAATGGGGAGAAATACAAAATGAATGTCCAGATTCTGCCTTTCTTATATTCAGGTCTGGTTTCAGCACTGAATAAAGGAGAAGAATCTGGCCTTGAGGGTCTCAAAGGTACTGCAAGCCAAGGCAGCAGAACTGAACTGACTCTACCCCCTGCTAGTTTCCTTCACATGCAACTCCAGTCACGCAGTGCTCCCCAAATAGAAGTTCATACCTTTTCACCTTCAGAGCTGGCCTATTTCTGCTCTCTGGTATTCAAAAATAAGTTTCTCTCCATCCCAGGAAGGAGCCATGCTATAAATATCTCCATGCAAGTTTTCTAAGTCCTAATGTTTCTCACAGAAGGGTGCAACTCCTTGTCCAGAAGTGACAAGCCTGGCTGAGTTCTGCAATGCCTTTATTGATGTCCGTGTGCTGCTGTGGCTGCAGAGCAGGAATGGAGACATGGGCAGGAGCAGTAGCACTGCTGTAACCATGGTGGTCTAGATACCAGCAGGATAAAAGTTAGGAAAATCTCTTCAGACTTAATCAGCACTGGTGAGGCCACACCAGGAGTCTTCAGTTTTGGGCCCCTCACAAGAAAGACATTGAGGTGTTGGAGCCTGTCCAGAGAAGGAACACAGAGCTGGGGAAGGGTCTGGAGAACAAGTCTGATGAGGGAGCTGTGTGGGGGTTCAGACTGGAGAAAAGGAGGCTCAGGGGGAACCTTCTCACTCTCTAGAACTCCCTGGAAGGAGGTTGTAGCAAAGTGGGGCTTTTCTTCTCCCAAGGAACAAGTGACAGGACAAGAGGAAATGGCCTCAAGCTGCACCAGGAGAGGTTCAAACTGTACATCAGGAAAATTTTCTTCCCTGAAAAGGTGGTCAAACATGGGAACAAGCTGCCCAGAAAAGTCATGGAGTCATCATCCCTGGAAGTCTTCAAGAGACACGTGGATGTCCTGGTTAGGGGAATGGTTTAGGGCAGACCTGGAAGTGTTAGGTTAATGGTTGGACTCCATAAACTGAAGGGTCTTTTCCAAGCTTAAGGATTCTATGCACTTTAATAAATCAGCTCATACAGGAGGAGGGCTTTGTTGTGAAAAGTGCATTATCTCAGTATTTTAACTGTGCCTTACATTGGGCCCTTCAAAACATAAAACACCAGTTTTCTTAAGAACTGGTTGAACTGATAGAAACATTCAGAATCATGTAAGAGGAGAGGGGGCCTGAAGGGGGCCCAGGGGATCAGCAGCAAGCCCAGGAGCACAGTAGAGGGCTCCTGACACTATGCAGCAGTGCAATTGTAGATCACATTTTTCTTGCCTTAAAGGAGCTTATTAAAATAATTAAGCAATATAAGCACTGTAGAAGCAGTGATGCAGGCATATATGTGATTGTAGCTAGTCCCACAGGGAAGAGAGACCAGCTAACTGTTGCATGGCACCTCCACACTGAGACACACTGACAATACTATTTCAGGGGATTTCTAAATCACCTCCTTGCTTCAAACATTTTTCACATGAAACTAATCCCAGAAGTATCCATGAGCTAGGCCTGCCAAGAAGGATGCAGATCAGAGCAGATGTTCAGGGTGGCTGAGGCTATTAGACACAACCAAGCCAATAATGAGAGACTTTTATAAGGAACATTAGCCCTACCTCCTTGAGATGTGAAAAGATTGGGGGGAATTTCATGCCCCACTTATTTCTCCTGAGAAAAATGTTTTCACCAGCAAACCCTTTCAGAAGCATCAAACCCTCCCACCAACATCTTAGCATGTGCTGCAGCGGCAGAGCTTGTGACTCAGTGACAACCCCAGAGACTTTGAAATCAGCTGCTGGATTAAATGGACTGTGTAGAAACATCAGGTTTGGGTAATCCCAAGAAATACGTCTCTGTGACTGAAAAAAAATGTTCTCAGACTGTTAAATATTTAACTGCCAGCTGGGGTTACTATGGAGAGAGGTGGCTCTGTTGGTAAGGAACACTGAAGGCAAGATTTCAAGAGCCTGTAAGGAGCAAAAGCAGTTTGGACAAAAATACATGTAAGTGTAAGATGGACAGTCACAAGTTCAAGACCTTTCAGGCCAGTCATTTGATGAAGATGGTGGTATCTCCTTTGCCTTAGGTTTTCTGGGTCCTGTAAACAGCAGGCACCTTCAAAAGGAGAAGAAGAAATACTGAGAGAGGAAAAAACATTTTGTGAGCAGCTATAAAGGAACATGAGGAGAGGGAGAAGAGTCAGGTGTCCTGAGATCTCCTTGGCCTCATTTAGTTCTTATCTGCAAGGGTGAAAGCATAAGCAAGGAGAGCTGAGAGTTTCCTCAGCTGTCCAGAAATGACATGGGTGAAGGGCAAGCACAGTGCAGTGAATGTCTGTGGCCAGATAAGAGCTGTGCAGAGAGTCAGATAAAGGTGACATTTCTTATCCAGTTATCAAGCAGTCCGGAAGTTTGACAGCCATGCCATGTGTTTGATACAAAAGGAGGGGCCTCCCCACATCCCCTCCATACTGACTGCTCATCTCTAGATGATAATCTGTCCAGCCTGGGAGAAATACTGCTGCCTTTGGAGAGGCAGATTATTTTCCTCTGCTAAAAAAATACATAGAGCTAAAACCAAAAAATAAAAAAGCTTGTACAAACTGCCTCCAGAGCTGATTAAACTGTTGAGCAAGTTTCAAAAGCAAGCAGTGCCCTACACACGTTTAATCCATGAGCTCACCTAGGAAGCATCCCTTTGTTAGGCCAGTGACTACAGCCTGAGCAGGGAGAGGACACACCTCGGCCTTGACAGTGCAGTTTTGTAGGAGTAATTTGTTGATCTCGAAGCATGAAGCTGAGTTACTGAGGGTGTAGGAGGAATAAATGTTCTGCAGGAGCAGCCCAGCTCCGTCAGTTCGAATCAGTAATATTCGGTTGCAGGCTCTCACCCCTGTTTTTCCTTCCTCACTGGAAACAGAAAAAAACCAAAGATGCTTTCCGTGACTGACAGCTGTGGAAAATAAAGTCGATTGTTTTGGCCACAAAACCGGGCCGAGTGTGAGAATTGTCAGTGACTCAGCTCCCTGTCACTTTCCCCACAGCGGGTTTGGTGTCGCTGCTGGCGAGAGGCATCCAGCGAGGGGCAGGCAGTGCAGGGGGCTCAGGATTGTGCTGCACCCTGAGATGGACACGGAACTGCTCACAGGACCCCTGGAGATGTGTTCCCCAGTGCTGTGTCCTGCCCTGCACGTGTCCCTGAGTGCCAGGGGCACAGCCTGTGGCTCCCTCAGCTGTCCCCCAAAACCAAGTCTGAACAGAGGTTGGTGGGGGAGTGCAGTGTGCTATATTTGTGTCTGCACTGTTCCCCATGACAAAAGACTCATCAAGCACAAGCAGGAGGGCTCCACGTGAAGTCAAAAGAAAAGGTTGGAGGTAATACTCAAAATTAATAGTTCTTGCTCATGCATACACGGGGAAGTGTTGGGCACATGCTGCTGCATCACAGGAACCATGAATCTCCCCTAGTGATGCTCAAGAGAAAAACAGGGACTGAAACCTCTCCATAGGAGAAGTTCAGATGAAAATTTTCCATCTAAAGGTTAGAGCATTCACCAGACTCCAGTTCTTCCAAGAACATTTAGGAAAGGACAAAAACTCTGGTGCTTGCCAGGACAGAGGGCATTTACCATCTTTCTAAAAGTGTCAGACTCATTTATGAAGAGTGGAATGAGGAAAAACAGTCGTGGGCAGACAAGATTGACTGGGAATTGCACAAGCAAGATGTGAATCCTAGGAACAAACACAACCTTCTCATCACAGAGACTTAAATGCCCATTTAATCCAACAGCTCCTCACAGTTTGTACAGAAAGGAAAGACATGTGCTCAGTAATGTAGCAATATGGTTTTCCTATACTAGGGAAAAGGTCCATTAATCTTGGCATATTAATAAATGAGCATCCATTAGCAACAAATAGGCTGGAGATCAGATTTCAAGTGCAAGAAGGTGATGCTCAGAGCAGCTTTCTGATGCCAGAAGTACAGGTCAGGAGAGGAAAAAAACCAAAATCTGATGGACTTCCAGAGAGATTTTGATAATAAGGGACAATCACAGGGAATTAGCATCCCCTGGGTGGAGAGAGCACACAGGCAGCTCTGTTTGTGTCCAGGTGGAGTGTGCAGCAAGGAGCAGGGCTCTCAGTGTCGCTGCAATGCCCATGCAAAGGGGCCATGCCTGGGGCAGCAGGGCCCGCTGTGGGTGGGGAGGAGCTGCCAGGCTGATGTGCCCAGTGGCTTGGTGGGTGGGGTGGGGACAGTCCTGACCTCTGTGTCTGCTGCGTGGCTGACATCCCATCTGATCCTGTCCTGCCAAAGGGGGCAGTGCTGGAGCAGGAGCCACAGCTGGAGCACACGGATCTCTGTCCAGACAAAGGTGACAATTGAAATGCTGCCAGCACTGCACTTTCACACAAGGAAAACAGAATTATGTGGTAAGGCAGAAATCAAAGGAAGTTCCACTGGGTGTTTGGCTGCCATCTGGGAGACAAAAGCATTGTGAGCAAACCTCAGTTTTTGAGCTGCACAATGCTGCACAGAAATAGGTGCAAGACCACAAGTCATGGAGTCTCAAACCCTAAAGGTCAGTGAGGACCCTCCCAGTGCAGGGCATGGCCACAGAGCAGGAAAAGCCCTGTCACTGGACAGAGCAAGCTTGGAGAAGGCCCTCTCCTCTGCACTAGCACCTTGGCTCACTCATGTCCTGCCCCATGTAGGTGAGGACAGGCTACTCTGGTCCTTGTCAGACCTGTGAAACTCACTCATCATCCCTCAATTTAAATAATGCCCTCAGAGTTCAGTAGGATGGAAAGAGGTCAGTTGTGATCATGTAGGCTTGGTGACTACCCGTGCAAGCTGCTGCGTAGTGGGTAGGACAGTCACTCAGACATCCAAGCTGTCCCTCAAAGAAGGGAGACCACTAAACATAGGTCTGCTCAGGAAATAACATGTGAAATGTGAGTTTGACCTCCTCCCAACTTTGAGTGAGTGACAGCTAAGCTTTGATGTACAGAACTGGTGTCATTTAGGTTGGAAGGACCTCAGGAGGTCCCCTGGTTAGAGCTGGGCTAACACTGACATTAGTCTAGGTAAATCACTGACATGAATTTCTTCTGAATTCACAGGCAGCTTCTGTTTGATCAAACCTCTGCTTGGTGACAAATAACATACCCAGCAAAGAAAAAGACAAACAACAATCCTCGCTCTCACCATGGGCTGACCTTTGCCATTCAATGCTCTGCTCCCCTTGGACACTCCACCTCTGGCTGAAAGAGCTTTGGCTCACAGGGAAAAGAAGGCATTAACAAACTCCCCAGCAAATGAAGCACCATTACAAAAATCTGGACTGCTACTTTCTAGGATCTACAACCTTTAGCCAAGGGATTCAGCTTTCTGGGAATCAGTCCCAGAGCACCAGAGTAGCCCAGACAGTGTGACTGAGCACTGGCATGATGCCTGTCACACTGTGAGACAACTTCTAATCCTGTTTTTTGGGTTTGGGGTATTTTGGTTGATTGTTTTGTTGGGTTTTTTTCTGCTTGAGGGCTATTAGTTATCTTTATAGCATTATTTTCAAGCACAACAGGAATTGTCTAATCTGAGTTGTTTTGTTAAAAAAGGCTGAAGAGCTTTGTGAGAGACATCAGGAAATTCTGCAGAACAGTTATCAAAGTCACAAATTCTAGAAAATTTAAATCCTGCCAGTATTATGGATGAAAGAACACAGCTATGTGCATATGGTTTTGCAGACCTACCTTTGGTCCACAAAGATATCCCCCACCTGTTCTATCCACAGTGTTGCAGAGACACCTTGATAACCCTATCTGCAACAGTTCCTTCACCCAGAAAGACTCAAAGGAACACACTGTCCAACAAATATTATTGGACAGGGAAGCAATCTACACTCAACCTTTACTTGAAGCTGCTTCAGTGTGAGGGCAGTAGGTTTGAGAAGCTGGCACATGAAGGCTGGATATGGCCCCAGTTCACTCGCAGAGCACACAGTGATGCTCAGTGCCACCCAGCAGTGATGCCAAGAGGTGAGTCACAGCCAGCCCACCAACCAGGGCTGGAAGAGCCCGCTGGCCTCCCCTGTTCATTTCTTCCAATAATGCAATAAATTTTGGTATGTGAACATCTTCTGTGTTGCTTTTCTTCCTTTGTCAACTTTTAAAACACAGCCACTGGATTGGCTGCAAAATTAACACGCAACAATGCTTTTTTGGGGGGGGATTTTTAAAACCATTCATGCATAGACTTAACACGGTCTGTTAGTGGAAGAGCTGCAAGTTCTGAGACCAGTGTGAGACTGCTTTCTGAAACAGTCATTTGGGAATGCCTAATAAACAATTGTTTTTAATTTTAAACATCTGTATCTATAACAATAAGAGCAGCTGACATGGCCCTCCATCAGTCCCAGGCTCTGGCTTTAGTTGAGTAAGGACCAGCTGCAGCCTGAAAGTGATCTCTGGTGAAGTCTGCCCTGCTGCTTCACATGCTGTAATTCTAGCCCTCTGTGGCTTGTCCTGGCTGATTTTCCCCTGAAACTTGATCTTTCAACGGATCAAAGGAGCAGAAGGAGAAACAAGAAACTTTTGCAGTGAAACTTCGGCCATGGCAGCTTGAGCTGTGTCTCCAGTTCAATTGCCACTCCCGGCCACTGGCTGCTGCCTGTGAGGTGTGTCCTCGTGTCCTCATCCTGCCAGCAGAGTTTGCCACAGCACAGTCCTGGTTTGGAGAAAAATAACCTGCAAAAGGGGAATCTTGCCCCTAATCACACGAGGAGTTTTACCAGTGCAACAAAAATTATGCTGACATGGAATGACTCTGCAGACAAACCAACCTTCTGAGAAAACCAGTACAATCCCAATATTTAACAAAGGGTTCAGGAGATTAACATCACCAGCAGAGTGAATCAATGCATTATTTACAATTTGTCTGCTATATGGTATTAGGGAGACTGTCTCCCTGCAAGGTGACTGTGCACCAGCCCCCCAGCCCTTAGTGGCAGTGGGTCCCTTGGCAGGAGGGGGCTGGCACCAAATGCACCAACCCTCAGCTACCTGAGGGCAGTTTCCCTGGGCCCTACACAGCATTTGCACACCTTCAGCATGGTGTTGGTAGCAGTAAACCAGGGAAGAAACCTTCCTTGTGTGGGCATTTCTGCAGGGTGTGCAGAGAAATGGGAGTCCCTACACCTGCCAGGTACCTGCACCCAGCTCAGGGGCCCAGCATAGACTCCTTTAAATGACCGTGGTCATCAGCTTCTTGTGATCAGATAGAAGAAATATGTCTGGTTTATTCCTTTGCCTAGTTTGTGAGATGTAAAATCACAGAAGTTTATGTTTCAAATACATGCTTAGGCTAAGAGTAAAAAGTGGCTGGAACCAATGTCTTAGAGTACATATTACAACTGTGACAGTAATGTTAGTCTAAGAGTGTAAGTGAAATATCCTGCCATTCTTATTTAGCTGCTTCCCTGGAATGATGAAGAATTAAGAGCATTTTTAGATGAAAAATGTGCAGAAGAATGGCTTTTTATAAAACCCAGAGGTACTGCTGGGAAAGACAGAGAATCCCTCAGGCATCAAAGCCGGTCTTCCAGTCTGAAATCTTCCCGGATGAATATAGGCTGATAACAGCTGCTCTGAATTTCACAAATTTCACACGATGGTGTTAAATCTGAGCCCACCCAAGAGGAGAGGCCACCGGTGTGTGGGAGCCAGGCAGGCTGTTAGCAAAGAGCTCAGGCATTAGGCACACCTTCGCTAAATTCCTGGCTGCAAGGTAATTACTACAATTTGCTTTCCTTGTCACCACTTTACTGGTATATGTGTGTGTCTGTGTGTCTTCTTCAAGCCTCTCATTTCAGTTAATCATTGGGAGTGTTTTGAGAGAAATGCAGCAATCACTGCCAATGCAAAGTGTTCTGTCACCATCAAGAAGGAATGAGCTCCCCAGCTAAAGGGCACCTTGTGTGGGAACACTTCCATAAAGAGCAAACATGGGAGCGACGCACATCTTCCTGCCCGTCGCCTCACCGTGGGAAGGCGTGTTGATACCAGTTGTCTTGACATGAGCTCGCTCCCGTCTAGTTTCCTCGTGCCTCTAGATACCAACGTTTTACTGTTGTTTCAAGATGACTGTCAGAGAAAAACGAAATTAATTGTGAGTACTTTTAGAAAGCAGTATTTAGAAACTTGGAGATTCTTTCAGACTCTTGTGGGTGGTTGGTTTAAACCCCCAAAAAAGACATGTGTATCTGTATTTGTCTTTCTGATGTTCTTACACTTGCATACCAGGCAGCGATTTTCCTCAAAATTTTCCAAGCTGATCATTTGTCAAAAATACAAAGTGCCCAAATACTCTTGTAAGAACCTTGAACGCAAAAGCCTGGATTTTCATCTTTTTATACTTTTACACGAGGTAGTGTGACTACATCTAGCTTTGCACACACCTTATGAAAAACCCCTCATCTAAAACTCACTCTCTTTTCACGGGACGGGAAAGTTGCCTGGCAGCAGGAAGGGTCAGGCTGCTGCCATCAGGCCCCAGAGAATCCAGCAAAGCGGGACCGGACCCTGCAGTCCCGACTTGTGCTGCTGCACTTAGAGGGAAGAGCCCCACAGAGCAAGGGCTGTAGGGTCAAACTTCGTTCTATAAAAACCCCACTGCACAAAAACTTAAGAGCAGGAAAAAGGCTCTTTCAGGCCAGACACCTGGCATATCCTTCCTCCCAGCTCTGCATGCCCTGGGGACTCCCCAAGCCCTGGGGGCTCCCCACTGCCACCCTCCCCTCCCTGCAGGAGGGAAGGGGACATTCGCATGCAAATTAGGGTGATTTCCCACCAGGAAACCCACTTCGTTTCCAAATTCCTATCTCAAGGCCTGCCACAGCAAGCTTTGAATGCAGAAGAGGATGAATGACCTAAAAGCAACGGAACTAAGCATTTAGCACAAAATCCCACCCACTGGTCCCCTTTACTGGAAAGCAAGATTTAGCAACACAGACAAAACCCACACAGACTGGCAAGTGAGGAGGGAAATGTACACGCAGAGTTAGTTGGTGCTGTAGGCTGTTCTTACTCTGCAGCTACAGTTCAGTGTAAGGTATCACATCAGTGCCTCCGGCTTTAACCCCCCTCTACCTCTAACAACCCCACCTTTTAGCAGCAGTTTGATAATCATGTAAGAATGCAGATATGCCCGTAGCTGTTATTACACCAAATGGTATAAACTTCTGAGTTATGGATGGATAATACACTGCTGACACACACACCTCTCACAGGTGACTTTCAAAGCCTCTCACTTCATGGCCCCTATGACAGAACTGGAGAGAGGTCTGTCCTGTGCAAGGTGTGCATGGCCACAAAACTGAATTTACTTGTCTGCTACTTTTCACAAACTGCTTACCACTGCCACTGGGAGCAAGCCTGAAGAAAAATTGCTCTCAAAAAAACCTGGACAAATTCAAGGGAATAGGGAGGAAGAGGGAAGTGCAACTCATTCCTTTCCTCTAGTAGCATTGAAGAAAATGTCCATCCATTACATCAGGCTACTCAAATCAAGCACTTAAAAACACAGAATCATGGAAACATGGGGTAGCTTGTGTTAGAAAGGGCCTTAAATATCATCTAGTTCTGCAGCCAAGGAATAAAATCTGTGAGTGAATTACTGTTAGTGACACTGATTTGAGTAAAACACTTGTGGAGTCCCTCAGAGTAATTTTATTTTCTCTTAAAGCAGGAGTTTGTGTCAATTCTTTACTTGATGCCTTGAGAGGCTACCTAGAACAGAGGCTAGACAGTGCTAAAGGAATAAAGTAGTATTTATTTAAAAGGCCTTCAAAGGATACACCTTGGGCATTACAAGAGCCTGGCCAAGGCTCCACGCAGGATGGATGACGGGTCACACATTTTCACATTTTTATAAGTTTTGGTCCATTCACATATTAGGGTTAATTGCCCAATTTCAGCTTCAGGTTGTGAAGTCCCATCATCCCAGACTGCTCTCCTCAATTTGCTGTTGTTTATGCTTTTTGGGCCTGAAGCTGCAATGGCACCCTTGGTTCTCAGGCTGGAAAAGGATTGTTTTGTCTAAGTACCCTGTGAAGAGAACTTGCTAACACTTTATATGAAGTTCAGAGTTGTATACCAATGCAGTACAGAATCTGGAAAATATGAAAGCTAAAACTTAAGGCATCAAACTGAGTTGCTAAAATGATTTGTAACCTGTCCAATATAGTGTAAAATATGGAGCTAAACTAATTTAGCTAATTTATTATTGCAAACCCAAAAAGCCATTAAGAGGACATTGCTTTAAAGTCTGCAATTGCACTTGTGCAACACACCCCCGGAGTGTGTTGAGTGACATGAGGGTTAAAAAAACTAGCAAGAATAAAGAACCTGATTCCAATGCATAACAAGTGCTTCACAAACATTCTGCCGAAAGTACCAAGAAGATTTAATTACTTTTTTTCTCCCACCAAAGATGACTTATTCTGTGTTTGACATACCCTATGGAATGTGCTTTCCAAACAGAGATTCTCTGTTTGATTATGCAAAGGCTACTTACAGCTGCTGTGGGTAAAGAAGAGCAAAAGGTTGTTCTGACCTTCCCTGGATGGCTTCCTTTTCAGTCTGCCCTGACAAGACACCCTCACACTGCCAGAGGGTTCAGCCTGGGAACCTGGTGGGAGTGCACAAGTGGTCTCCTCACTTGAATGGAGAATGATGGAAATGATGAGTGGGCCTTTCAGCAAGGTTCCTCTACATTCCCAGAGTTTGCTGCTAAGGATGTGACAGCATCATCACAGGCCTCTGATAAGCTGAACTCATCTTGAACAGAATAAGAGAAGGTACAACTTTCCTCAGCTGAGGACATCTGGGTAAGTGTGTGGACACAGCTGGCAAAAGCCTCTGTGCCCAGCAGTGTGCATAGGGACTGTGAGGTGAGTTTGTTTGACCTTCCTTCGATGCTCTGACTTGCTCACTGTCACTGCTTCTCCTGCCAAAAGGTTACAGCAGACAGACTAGGATCGGATGAACATGAATTAGGGGACCAGATGAAGATAAGCAGGGGAGGTCCAGATGAAACCAATCCTCTGTATGCATACAGGGTGTAGGTTGTCAGACACCTGCCCTGAGCTCAGGTGCTTGCCTGGCCCCAAAGGTGCAAGACCCTCTGGGTACACTTGGGCAGATGCACCTGCGGGGTGGGGTTGGTCAGTGTGACACTTCTCATAGTGTGGGGGGTCAGCCTGGCCCTGTCTGGGTGTCAGATGGGCCTGGTCAGTGTGACACTGTCACACTGTGGGGTGTCAGCCTGGCCCTGTCCAGGTGTCAGATGGGCCTGGTCAGTGTGACACTGTCACACTGTGGGGTGTCAGCCTGGCCCTGTCCGAGTGTCAGATGGGTTTGGTCAGTGTGACACCCTAACACTGTGGGGTGTCAGATGGGTTTGGTCAGCGTGACACCCTCACACTGTGGGGTGTAAGCCTGGCCCTGTCCGGGTGTCAGATGGGTTTGGTCAGTGTGACCCTGTCACACTGTGGGGTGTCAGATGGGTTTGGTCAGTGTGACACCCTCACACTGTGGGGTGTAAGCCTGGCCCTGTCCGGGTGTCAGATGGGTTTGGTCAGTGTGACACCCTCACACTGTGGGGCGTCAGCCTGGCCCTGTCCGAATGTGACTCAGCAAGGGTGGGATGTGCCACACCTTATGTTTCTCCTCCACCAAAGCAAGCCCAGCAATGTGACACAAAGTGAAAGAGTTATGTCAGAGCTCTGATCCCACCATGTGACCCCAGTGGGTGGACTCCCACAGTGATCTCACCCTGACGGCTTACTCAGCTTCACAACTAGCAGAGAAAGGTCATGCTTGGTTAAAACCAAAATGTGCTTTTTTTCAGCTTTTCCCCCTTGAGCCAGAGGCTGTATCCCTGACTTGGGCAAAGATCCAATTGGAAATAATGAATGTAATTACCTTGTAAGCACCTCAGTGGAAAATATTGGTAGAGTTAATTATACAGGGATGCAATGCTAACCCATTTCCCAGTGTTTAAAATACAAATATTAATGCTTTCTCCTTTGGGGTTTTGAGAAGATTAGTTATTGCTGCAGTCTAGCTGAATTGATAAGGTTTTCAGCTATTGGAATAATTTTAATTAGGTTTCCAGTGCAGGTTTAACATCACTGGCTGGCATCACATGTAAGAGTTACTCTGCACAAAGCTGGGGGTTTGAGTGCCCCTACAAGAATGAGAGCCCCTTTGGCCATGGCTCTTTAAGCATCCAAATTTGAGATCTCTTTCAAAGGATGTTTGATTTTAGTGTTCTCAAATTGAAGAGAAGAAACTCACACATTGACTATCCAGAGAATTGAAATTTGAATATCAGGAGAATTGAGAAGGATACTTAAAACCTAGGATTTAGGTACCTTTCAAGAAATCCTGATTAAATTGGCTACTTGAAAATGCCTCTGTCTTTTGTTAAGGATCATAGGAAACAGTGTAATAAACTCACAGCATGGACTGAGCATGTAGTCTAGTATTTTCACATTATGGCTGATTGACTTTCCAGGTGTTGAACAAGGAACCTGTTATTTCTATGTGAGTCTGCCTGAAAAGCCCCATCACTTTCAGCACTCTGAGCAAATGAGCAAAAGCCACTATATGTGTTTTGCTTGCCTTGGTATTTGTTAACATTTCTGAACTATCTGTACCCTAGCAGATATTCATAGGTCAAAACCAGAAAAAGCTTGACTCTCTTCTCACATCTCCTGAGATTTCCCTTGAAAGCGTCCAAGGAAGTTTTTCCAGGGAAAAAAATAAAATAGGAGACATCAGCACTTTGGGCATAGGCCTTATTGTTCAGCAACAATCACATTTTGCAGGAGGCCACCTCTCCCTGCCAGGAGCTGCCACCACAGGCAGCAGCACAGAGCCTTGTGCACCTGCCCAGGCATGAAGAGGGAAGGGACAAGTCACACAGAGAGGCCCAGACTTCTTACCTTCAAGCAAAAGGGAGATCACTAATAAAAACTGCTTTTGTCTGCTTTTGTGAAAAAGAAGAGCCTGTGCTACTTTTCAGTTTTATGCCTGTTTTGCTGCTACACCAGCTCACTGGCAAGCCCAAGAACAAGCCACAGAGGCTTCCCGTGCTCAACAGCAACAAGGATGGATTAGTCACCACCTTGACTTTTGAGTACACATGCCATGCACAGAAAAACTAAGGAAGCAGCTCCCCCAAAGGGAAATAAAACCACCATCCCCTCTAAAAGCTGCCAGACAGGTATTTCACCCAGTGGGAAAAAAAAAAAAAACCCAACCAAATAAAAGCATGTGCAGGCAAAGGGCGAACTCTGGTCTGGTTTAACACCACCCAGATGTACTGCTGCAACCTGAGGAGTCTTCATGAATCACAACACTGCTCTCACAAGTGTCAGCATAGAATCTTTTAATACTTTACATAAAAAACTGCATACACTATAGTTTTATGTAAACATCATATACATCTCAGTTTTTGCCATGTCAGTTTATTAAAAACAGTCTCAGTACCACTGTTGAGGGAAGAGGGAGGAAAGTAAACAAACATAAATGGATACATTTGTTCTCTGAACCAGAGAAACAGAAAATTATTTTCACCCAGGCTGGCCACCTTGTGAAAATAAGTTTTAAATAAACCTTGATTCTTTAAACTGCCCTTTAATACTTAAGTCTGATGTACTCACTGCATAAGTAACAGTGCTTTCACCCTTTTTTTTTTTCCAAGGCAAAAATATACAGTGGTTTTATTTTGTCTTGTGTTGAAAACAGTTTTAAACAAGACCCAGATGAGGTTACTGAGTAAGAATGTTTCCAATGCTACAGTGTTGTATGCAGATGATGAGTGCATTGAGTGTTTAATTTAAACATTTAAAAAAAAATCCACTAAGTTGTGCAAAGTAACTTCTTTTGAAAATAAACTTTTAAATAAACCCAAATCGACACACTTGCAGGAGACAACATTAAAAGTAAGGAGCAGGCACCAAGATCATAATATGGCAATATCATCCCCTTGCTCATCCTGCCTCATCTGTCAGGAGGTGGATATCCAGCAAGCAGGACAACTCGGCTTTACTTTCTGGCCTGGTGACTTCTGCAGCTGGAGTCAGTTCAAGGCTCCTGTTATCAGCAGGCATCAGTCACTCAGGGCAAGTTCCTTTGCACAACACAAGCCCCACCTGGGCACCCCCTCCCCACCTCACTTTAAATAAGCACCCCCTGCACTACCCCAGTTTGCACAAGACAGAAAAGGTAACATATATACAGGCTTCGCTTGGGATGACCCTCCCCTCCCAGTCTCCGTCTTCAGGGCACTAATTTCCACAGCAGGTCAGGCTCAGGCTGAAACACGTGAGGGAGAAGCGAGGATGCTGCAGGCAGCCTGGGAGAGGCAGCCCCTTTCCCCAGCTCGCCTGGGTGGAGGCACATGCAGGCAGGAGGCAGAAGTCCCTTCGAGCATCTCAGCTCCACCGCCCTCCTCTTGCAAAAGAGAGGAGGCTGCCCGGGAGCAGGGAGCAGCAGGTGTTGGCAAAGGGGCAGAACCGGGTGCAACGTTTGCTCAGTCCAGTCTCAGCAGCTTTTTGTTGAGTCCGCGACTAACTCGCAGGGGTCGGTGGTAGGAGAAGGCTTCTCCCACTTTATTCCCAAGACTCAGGGCATGCAATCCCCCCCTCCCTCTGTCCCCACGGCTGAGCAAGCACAACCCTTTTCGGCCAAGGCTCAAGGAGCGTGCTCCCTCCCTCAGCCCCCACCCCATCCACGGCCAGTCCCTCGCGGAGGGGACAGGCAGATGCCGTGTGCGTGTATAACCCAGCTCCTCTCCACCTGCCAACAGGTGACCCAGGCGCTGTGCCCAGCGCCGCGCTCCAGACACGCCCTATAGGACTTTGCAGCAGTTGATGCAGCCGTTCTGGGTGCCGTAGCGCTTCTGCAGGGCCGCCCGGGTGGCAGTCTCGAAGACCTCCCGGACACCCTCCTTGGTCTTGGCCGAGCACTCCAGGTAGTCGTAGGCCTGGATGCGGATGGCCATGGCCCGGCCGTCCTCGGTGCGCACCGGCTCCTGCTTCATGCGGGCCAGCTCGTTCCGCACGTGCTCGTCGTTCCGCAGGTCCTTCTTGTTGGCCACCAGGATGATGGGGACGTTGGGGCAGAAGTGCTTGACTTCGGGCACCCACTTCTCCGGGATGTTCTCCAGCGAGTCCGGGCTGTCCACGGAGAAGCACATGAGGATGACATCGGTGTCCGGGTAGGAAAGGGGACGCAGGCGGTCATAGTCCTCCTGGCCAGCCGTGTCCCACAGGGCCAGCTCCACCTGCTTGCCGTCCACCTCGATGTCAGCCACGTAGTTCTCGAAGACGGTGGGCACGTAGACCTCGGGGAACTCGTCCTTGCTGAAGACGATGAGGAGGCAAGTCTTGCCACAGGCACCGTCCCCCACCACCACCAGCTTCTTGCGGATGGCGGCCATGGCCAGGCTCGCCAAGCTGGCCTTGCCGTGCAGCAGGACGATGGCAGCGCCCTCCTCCCCGCGGCCGCCGCCTCCCGCTCCCTCTCGCTTCTCACAGGGCACCGTGGCGAGCCGGCCCGCGCAGGCAGGCGGGCGCGCCCTGCTCTCTTCGCGCACCGGCACCGCGCCTCCGTACCCTGCCTGGGGGGAGCGCTACGGCCGCAGGGCAGTGCCGCCGGCTCCGGAGCTCTGCGGTGGAAGCGGTACCGCCGGTTCTCACCCTCACTGCAGACACCAAGAAACAACCGACCCCGCACAGCCACTGCCGCAAGCTGCGGCCCGGCGCCGCTATTTAAAGGAGCTCGCGACTTTCTTAATATAGCTGGCCAATGGGAAGACAAGGAGTGAGGTCATCCCCGGCGGAGAGCGCTGCGATTGGCGAACGGCCGCGGGCGGGAGGCGGGGCAGAGGCGGGCGGGGGAGCGACCGGAGCAGGCAGAGGCGGCGGGCCCGGGGTCGCGGCG
>JBBMKD010000145.1:103323277-103373345 GCA_037834095.1 Argya squamiceps | reverse complement strand
TGGGGGCGGCTGAGGGGCTCCTGTCCCCGGTCTGAGCCCTCCCGGCCCCGCGGGATCCCGGCTTGGCGCCAGGGCAGGGCAGAGCCGGCCCCCGCCGCAATCTCGCCGCTCGGGATGGCCGGTGCGAAGAGTCTGGGCGGGCACCGAGAGGAACGGAGAGCGCCGCTGCGTCCCAGGTGCTGCTTTTAAAGCCCGGGCAGAGTGAACAGAGAGTATTGCAGGCGGTTGAATAAAATAAAAGCGTCCGCTGGGTGCTACTGGAAAAGCCCTCGACTCCCTTCCTTAAAAAATGAATCGTGTTCGACCCTCGCCAGCTCTTGGCCAAAAGGGAGCGGAGGAATTGTAAACCGGGAGGAGCAGCAGGCTTGAACGGAACTGGCCTTTTGATCTCAATTTACAGGGAGATCGGAAGTCACAGCAGTGAAAAAATGAACGTGGAAAATAAAGGGGCGCAAAGGGCTGTAGTGCGGGGTTGCTGAGAAGGCAGGGTGCGAGCTCCTCCATAGGAGCAGCTGGCAGGGGCTGGGCTGGGCTGGGGCGGCCGCAGTGCCGGGGACACTGGGGCACCGCCGGCAGCGACGCGCTCGGTCCCTGTTGCAGCTATCGCTGCTCAGCCGGGTGGTGTCCCAAGCTTCTTCCCTGCGAGCTTTTCCACACAGACGATGTCCTGTGGCTACTGCCTCTCGGGGTCGGATCCGAAGTATCCCGTTTTCTTAGCCAGCACTGGCATTAGCGAGTAGAACAAAAATGAGCGGTTTGTACAATACTGTTGTTATGAAAAACTGTATTTTAAAATACCCACTTGGAGAGTGAATGCATCGCTGAGTACATCAAATTGCCTGACAAGTTATTTGCAGCGCTGTTACAGAGGAGTGTGTGTCAATAGGGGAAAAGGTTCACTTAATCCTAGACATTGAAATAAAATTTATTTTCTGCGAGATTTTTGTAATATCCATTTTTCCCAGTCAAAAGAGCATGTCCCCGGATGCTGACAGACGAATCTGCCTTGATCTTACAGGGGTTTGTACAGCATATTTTATGCAAACATAATGAATTCAAACTGATTTTTTTAAAGAATCCAGCAATAAAGTGTAGACATAGACATGGATATTCTTCAGTGCCTGTGGCATTCGAGCAGGCCAAATTTCTGGCTTGCATCGTCCCTTTAAATTTGCTGTCACTGCTCACAGGCCTAAATTCTTCACAAAACTGTGTGGAAATCATCCCCATGCTGCCATGTCCTCCTGGCGATGGCTCACTGGCAGCTTGTAGCTATTTTGTGCCCGGTCCCAAGCACGCTGAGGCCGTTCGGAGGGGCGGACAGGGCGAATTTGCGGTGTATTTCCCCCGCACGATGTCAATCCCCAGGGCCCGCCGCTCCCCTCGCGGGCCCCGGCCGCGCCGTGCTGACGGCGGGGCCCCAGCGCCCTCTCGCGGCCGCTCTGCGCACTGCACCGCCCTGCGCCTGCTCCTTGCTGCTCCGCAGCTGGAACAACCCACAGCTGGAAAAATCCACCTCTGCGGCGCCTGCAGGAGAAGCTGCGAGTGCTTCGTCCGGCCTGAGAGGTGCTGCTTAAATATACTTCTGATTCCGCTTGTATTTGACTCTTGAATTGTGCCTAGGTGTTTAGTTTTGTCTATTCAGGAGCAAAACGTTTCATTAAATAGAAAAAGGAATAATACGAAGGAGCAGGTACGTTGATTGACTCATCTGTGCTGTGCCACGAAAGGCAGGTAAATAAGCAGCTTATTCATTTCAAAGCACGCAGCTCTGCTGTTGCCCAGAGTGCTGCTGGCAATTACCAGTGTGCCTCGAGTGTCCCACATACATACTGCTTAACTCTTTAAAGGCTTCAAAGCAGGATGGCCTCATCAAAACTGTCTGCTGGTTCCAACTTCCAAATTGTGGAAAGAAATTACTCCACAAATGTCCTGCTAACCTAAGTTAAATATATAGCATGAATTTTTCTTGTAACTGAGCCGTAGGTATATATTTGCAGCACCCAGTTATGGTCTGACCTGTAACTGCTTCATTTTCAAGTGAAGTCTCACATCTCTAGTCTTCCACACTGTTGCACTGAAGGCAAAATGCCTCATGTTTCATCTCTCACCTTGCAAGACAGACTTCAGCAAAGGCTGTGTAACTCCTTGACCAAGGATTTCAAATGCTTTATAAGTCTTTTTTTCCAGAAGCTTTATATAATGAGAGTCAGCCCTGTGACCAACTCAGGCTGAGATCACACTCATTTCTCTGTTTTGGGGTACACTCCAGCCACAGCCTCTATAGCAACATCTAAGTCACTATGGTTATTACACATCTGTGCTTAGCTAATGCATCCAGCTCACGTATTTTAGGGACAAATTTTAACTTATGTTGTAGCTTTTATACTTTCTGCATGAATCTGCATGATATGTTGTACTATAGTTCTTTAGGCAAGCCGAATCTTCACTTCTAGTTGTCTCAAAATGTGCACTCTCTAAGCACAGCATTAGTTCTGCTGCACCACATACATCTGTATGGTTGATGAAGAAAGCATGAAGTAGGAGAAAGAAGACACCACTTGTTTGCTTTTATTGCTTGTGGTGATGGTTTTGAGATTAAAACTCAGATTTTTTGTTTTTTAAATTTAATTTGAGTGGCATATTTTGTTGAGAAGACAATTCCTGTCAATTACTGGAGATTGTTTCCAGATTATATTTTCCCCCTGCTCTTCTTGCTAAGCAGATTTTCTAAAGGGCATGTCTGTAACTCAGATAATTCGTGTTCAAGCATAAATCTGTACCAAAAGCATATAAGCTCAGTGGGGAAGGCAATCTTTCTCCTTCTTGTCAATAAGTAGGCAAGTAAGTACATTGTCTGCTGTGGCATAACATGCTGAGGGAGCCGTGTGTCCTCTAGTGGCACACAGAGTCCTGCATGCTGGCTTGTAACACTGGCATCGGGCATCCTGCAGGCAAAGCTTCTCAGCAAAGTGAGCAAGGCAAGAGACAGTGAAACATGAGCAGGTCACAGGCTAAAGCTCTGAGTAGGTGTGAGAGGACAGGCAGAAATGGTGAGTATCTGTCTAAGATAAGAATTTCTGGCACATTTAGGAACCAGACCACTTGCTGTGTGTCAGTGCAGGTCCATTGCTTTCCAGTGTACCTGGATAAAAGCAGAATTTAACTCTCAGAGCCCCTTGGGTTCAGTGCCCTCAGCAGACAAGCCACACTGATCTACCAACTGAAATGCCAAGGCATAGCAGGAGAAGGTGAAATCACCTGTGTATTTTCATACAGAGGTTTATGCTAAGTACAGTGCACATGAAAGCACACCATCCCAAAAAAAGAAATGCTTTCATGACTAAAGAGTTGTATGGGATCCACTGGCATTGTTCTTCCAGGGAATAAGAAAGGTCAGTCAGAAGCCTTTGGTTTTAATTTTTTCCAGTTCTTATAGTAAGACTATAAAATTCACACTTTAATAGGACTCAGGAAATATGGGTTGGCAGGGTAAAATTATACCACTACGGTATTAACGTGGCCTTTTGTCTCCAACTGAGTTCAAATTAAATAAAGTTACTCATCCTTAGGCTAGAATTTTTAAACCTACAACCCCTCATGTCAGTTGAAGAACTGTTCTGTAGCTGTATGAAATAAATGAGCTGACCACATAACTATTACGGATACTAATAATGTTACATATCTACATCACCAATAATGCCCTTGGAAACAGTTCTCTCTGCAGAGAGACCAAACTTATCACCCTCTGGTTCCCTTTGTTCTCAATTTTTACTAACTGCAGACACCTTACAGGCTTTGTCTACCAGGAAAACTGAGACAGAGTAAAAATTGCTTGTCCAATGCCAACAAGATAGCAGGGAATTCAGTCTCTCCATCTGGAGCTCAAGGTAATATCCTTAACAGTTCTTTTTCTTTAGACTCTCCAGTGGATATACTTCATTCCACTACTTTGAGGATGGGCAGACACTGGAAAAAGCTGCCCACAGAATCTCCATCCTTGGGCATATTCAAAACCCAACTGGACAGAGTCCTGAGCAACCTGCTGTAGCTGATCCTGCTCTAAGCAGAGCAGGGTGGAGTAGATAACCCCTCCTCACCTCATCCATTCTTTGGTTCTGCAATTAATTTATTTGTGATGCCTCAGCAGATCTGAAAAGTGATGTTTGGAGGGTCTCTCTGGCAGGTCTACTCCTGTTTCACACTGCAGCACTGTCAGCCCACATTCCACCAGGGCTTTTGGCACACTCAGGTGTGAAGTGCTCACACAGGATGAATCTTTTGTAACAGGAACAAGGAAATTTCTGAAGTAAACATGTTGTGATTTGTTAATGATTTGTGTAATTTCCATTTTATTGCCAGTAAAGTAAATTTCTTTTAAAAACAATGATGTCATATGGTTCTCCATGTAGATTGATTTGCTATATTAAGATACATTAACCTATTCCTTTAATTACTGTGGTCTTCATGGTGGTCTTTGAAGTGTGGTGGTCAGTTCTTTCTGCAGGGGAACCTGTGACCTGAGGAAGCTGAGGCAACAACAGTATTAGAAGAAACTGATCTAGGAGAAGGGCGTTGATGGTGGAGATTACTATCCTGTAAGTCTAACAAACTTCTATGTCATATAAATTAACCAGGACTCTAGAAAGACTGAGAACACTTTCTTAATTCCAATATGAGAACTGATCTGTGAGTAAAAGCAGCATGGGTGCACACAGAAGACCTATTACCATTGCATAATTCCACTAACAGATCATGGCAGGAAAAATGTCAATAAAACCGATTTGGAAAGTTGCTTGCTACAGTGTTTTACATTCCATCTCACTCACAAAATTAAGTCAATCAATCTAAAAAAAATAAATCCGGTATGGACTGAACACTGACCATAAACAATATCTGAGATGATAGAACAGAAATATGGGGTACTGCAGTAGTCTTGGTTACATCCAGATTTGGCTTATACCTTAATTTTTTGATTTATAATATTAGGCAAGAACAAGGTAGTCACAATTTCAGGAGATTCTGGTATCAGAGAAATTAAAAGAGGGAAAAAATAGGGAAGGAAGGTAAGACAGGAGTATGGAGAGAAAAAAGGATATAAGGGACATTCCAAACTAATGGAATTTCTTTCCTCTCCTCATTCTACCCTTCACAAAAGCTTAAAAAGAAAAACAAAACACATCCTGGGAATGTGTCATTTTGTACTTCACCTTTATTTTCATGGAATAGCTGCTTTTAGGAGAAAGTTAGCTGTAGCTGGAGATCACCTCTGTGGTAAAATATGCTTCATCTTTGCTCTGTGCCATGAACACCTTCCCAAGTCCTATGAGCCAATGCTGACACTACTGACACAGAGATAGAGGGGGAAGAAATGAAACTCATTCTCTTGGATGTGTCAGGGAAGGACGAAGTTGGTTGCTGAGATCTCCGCTCAGTGTTCCACAAGGATGTAGACATCTGCAGATCTTATTTTAATGTGCTTCTTCATGGACAGGACTGGCTTACAGCAAAACATCCTTGATTTCTGGGTTCCAGAAATCGAAGCGTTCTGCCTCACAGTACCTATTATTCCAGTGGTTGCCAAGATAGAACGAAGGTATTAAGAAGAAACTACTCCAGGCACTGAGACAATTAACACTACAGAAGGAAAAGCTTAGGCTGCCAGCATTGGGGCATACGCTTACCTGGGCTGCTCTGCCAAGACAAAAGAAGGCGATGATAGAGGCCTGGAGATCATTAACCAAGTGCATTACATAAGGAAAGGAGGAGAAAAAAACACTACAGGCACTGCCAAATTTTGTGAGACGTGAACATTATTGTGTGGTTGGATTTCATCATGTGGAAAGGTAAGCAGATATCTTTGTTGCTGTTGTGTTTGTGCTATAAAGGCTGATTATGTGTTATAGGAGGAAAACATCTCGTATCTGCAGAGCATCACACTTGAAAGCTGGATTTAGGTCTTTCTCCACCTCCAATACAGGCTGAAGAGAGCAATTCTAGGTTTGGAACCAGTCTTGAGAAATGGAAATGACCAACCTACCATTCTCCATGGAGGTTTTTTGGTCAAGGGAGTTACACAGAGATTAGGACAGGAACATAAACCAGCACTACTGGGACAAGCACAAGATCATGTGTTTTAGGGAATCTAATCCCAGGTTCCTGGTACTAAGACTCAGTGGGAAACAGCTGTGCTGACAAAGTTTCCTTCCATATACTTCCTTGAAGGATGTCCTTAGGGAAGGGTGTCACCACACAAGCATCCAATAGTCTGCTGTGCTAATAGCAGAGGGTTTCTGACTGGCAGAGCAGGTCTGACTTTCTCTAGGATTCATTTGTAGGTCTGGCCCAGACTTGGTTCCATATATGCATCAGGAATGCAATGTATAGCATAGAGTACAATGGAGGCAGTGCTATCTCCACCTCATCTTCAGGCAGAGGTGAATAAACTGGGGTAAACCAGCCTGGATCTGAGGTAGGATAGTCCAGTTTGTGACTGAATTCCTACCTTAGGAGTAGAGAAGACGACTAGATTTAAATTTCTACGCTTCTTTGTTCTTGTACTCTGAATGTATGTTAAATTTTTCTGTCTTTCCGTAGCACTTGCAGGCAGAGGACATAAAGAAGAAGAAATGCCAGCAACCATGCTGTCAACTTTGCAAGTCATCAACAATCTGGAAGGAGACTGAGACACGTTGTCAACCTAAGCAAAACATCTCAGAGATGCACAGAGAGGGACCAAAATGGAAAGATTTTGGGTGCAACTCTACATTTCTCCTTTCTGAGAGGCACTGAGTCCTGGCAGCCCAAAGAACTGAGTTACGAACTGAGATTAAAAGCACAAGGCTGGAAGCAGGCAAGTAATGTGACTGCAGGGTTTGAAGACACATGCTGAAACACAGAAATGGACAGAGAAATATCCTAAGGTAAACCCCTTCTGATCCTGAAGTAAAGAGCTAATTGAGTGTAACTGTCATGAACTAGGAGAACATGGAAGTCTGTCACTTTGTTTTGCTGACTTCCTCAATGCTGGTGTCATCACTCTGGCAGCCTGGTTAAAGTTTCCCAGAAGGAAACAAAATGAGAACAAAGACAAATTTCTAAACTGATTATGCTGACTAATTTCTAAACTGATATACCTGGAGCTGTACACTTTGCAAATGAGCTTTTCCAGGTGAGAGACCTAGCAAAATACACATTTAAGATTTTTTTTCTTACCCACTCTTCCCACCATTATTTGTCTATCGATGATATCGTGGGCAGAAATGTTGGGGCTGGCCAAGTATTCAATATTGGATGGATTGCTGCTTTCCGTCTAAGTCACTTTTTGGTAGCAGTTTGAAGTCCACAATTACACTGTCCCTTAATAACAAATGCTTCAAGGATGACATTTCCAAAAGTAACTTTCTTCCAAGAATCTCTGAGTGCTTTTCAACATGAATTACCAGCCCATCTCCTGGTGATAAGTAGGTGTTATTTCCATCTTCAAACCGAGAAACTTAAACTGCTGCCTAAAGTAACTGTGAATCATCTACTTCTTGGAGCTTTCTTTTTCTTGTTTTCCATGCTCTTCCTCTTTTGTCTCCTGGGCCATTCTTAACCTCAATTTCCTCTCCCCTCTGCCTATAATAATCCCCTCGATGCAACCTGATATTGTACCCAAATTTTAAAACTCTTCCTGCCATGCAACTTGGAGGTGTGTGTGCTGTGCATAAGTGCTCTCCTGATTCAGGTAGTAGCATCAATAGAGCCTTTCAAAGAGCTGTATTTATGTAGATAGGTTTAAATTGTTATTTCCATCCTGTATGTGCATGTGTGGGTGGGGAGGATTAGTCTGCAGATAAGTTAGAGAGCCCAGGTCTCAGGTGCCTCTGATGTGGAACACTGAACTGGAGAGAGGCAGTTTTGCTAAGATTCTAAGCACTTACTCCTCCCCCTGCTTGGAAAGTTCAGACCACTTGGGTGAATCAGAGCTCACACTCCCTGATGCTTATTAGGACACTGGGCAGTATATTGGCTGGTGTCTGTTTTCAGTCTAAATAAACAAGTGCTTTACTCCAGAAGGGTGTTTTGTTCAAGAAAAGCATAACTGGTTTCACTCCCAGTATTACTGTACATGTCTCTGAATTAAACTGTTGTTATACTGACCTTAGTTTCTATTTCTTAACATTAACCTTTTTATTGTTTTTTTTATGGGAAATAGAAAGTTGGCAATCTGTTTCCACTGTATACTCCTCTGCAACTGGAAAAGAGAAACTCGGGGCTGGGGGGGGTGTTTCATCATACTTTCTTAACCTGTATAAATTCACTTTTTTGTCACTTCTATCAAAAAATCAACAATCTCCCTCTGTATCTGTTTCAGAGCACTTTTTCAAAAGATGTTTACTATGTGGCTAAGAAATTGATTTGGCTGGACTCCATATTTTAGGGCATCTATCTCCCAAGAGAAATACAGGCTGGATAGTTTCCTGTTCTGTATTTTAGCACTGTTCTGCGATCCAGAAAGAAGGGGATATATCCCAGCAGTCAGTGTGTTATCCTAAGGCACCTGTATCTGGGGTTGCTTCTCTGTTTCACCTCAGGCTGTGTCTGTGTCTCTGCAGAAGAGTCTGTGCAGGTCTGCACTGCCAAGTAGCTGGAAAGAAGCAAGACCCCATGGCAGCACGGAGCTTGAGGGGTGCTGGTTCACCTTTCCCACTTAGGAATGTGTCCCCAGGATCCTCTGCAGACTCCAGTGCAGGTACAGCTGCCAGGTGATATTGGGCTCCTACCTGCAGGCATGGCTGTTGTAGTCACTCATGTGAAGAGCTCAGACATCAGCTCTGGAAGAACTCAGATACTGGCCATTGAGGAGCTAGAAAGTCTGTAGGAGACCAATACTTGGAAAGTGATACATGCCCATGTCTTAAGCTTGGAACAAAAATTAATAGTGATGAATCCATATAGAAATAAGCTGCCAGCAGTCAATGCCCAGGCTAAGCTTGAGCCAAAGTGCTCTCCTCTAATGTAAGTCGTGCTGCCAGTGTTGGAGGGGAAAGGAGAGGAAAGAGAGGGAGAGGAAACTGCTTTATAACCTTTTTTTTTTTTTTTACTTTTGTGCATTAAAATATTAAACATGAGTATTTATTAAGGAAAATAAAAAACAAAGGAAAAGAACAGAAGATGGAAATTAAATGAAGTTCATATATCATTCAACAGGGCCATTTCTAAGATGAAATACACTATTTGCTCCCCATCACCACAGTTGTCCAATTGAAACAGCAGGAGAAGTCATACTATATTAGGTGAATATGATGTTATACAGTACAATTTGGTATTTCAGTGAAGAAAATATGCAAATAAATGATATTGATGTATTCAGTAGAAATAAGAATAAATAAATAAATAAATAAAGTCAGTATATAACAATAAGAAAGCAGTATGTGAGAGCAATTTTCCATTTTCATTGCAAAGATAGTTTATGCATTCCATGAAATAGTGTTGTAGTAGCCTGTATGTTTAAGAATGTCATTAAGGCAAGGTTTGTAGACAAGCTGACTTTTTTGGGAAGAAACAGACAAGCTCTTGGACATTCATGTCTTCTAACACCTCCTCCAGATCCCATTTGATAAAGGATCTGACTTCCCCCCATAGAGCTCTACAGACCACGATAAGCCACAAAAGCCATGAAAATCTAGAATGTGTTTTGTACAGAGATGTAGGAAGAACTTGTAGGCTTCAGAGACATCTACAAAGTGATATATCAGCAGAGCTTTAGCAAAACCCTCCCTGCACAGCACCCAGTACAGGGCTTTGGAAAGAGGAGCAGTTTGGAACTGAAAAAGCCCCATGTGTTCTTTGCTTTTCATTGCTTGTTTTGCAGATGCAGTGGAGAGAGGATAATATGTCTTGCTTAGCAAGACCATGCTCCATTTTGTATTAGTTTCTCATGTAAATAGGTCTTCCTAGTGGACAGTCTATCGGTCTACCTACTAATTCATCTGTTTACTCAAAATTATCTTCAGACAGGCAGCATGTTCTATTTTATGAAAATAGATTCTCCTAGTCTTTTGTCTCAGTTTTCTTCATAATGCCTTGCCACTTAATCAAATTCATTTTGTGAAATGTACTGCATCTGTTTTAAATAATTAATCATCTTGTATCTGTGCAATCACTCAGAGAATGTCAAAGTGATACAAGAGCCTGTAATTTGTTATTATATTTTGATGGAGATACAGGGCTGGATCATGGTATTCCTCCACAACAACTCAGAATAGCACATGAAAAGGATGAAAGACTGCAAATTTTTGCCAAAACTAAATTCTTTGTGTCCCTAAGGCCTTGAAAGCTTCATCTCTTCTAGTGGACTTGTCCATCACTGAAACTACCTCTGCACTGTTGATGTGTTCACATTTCAATCTGTTCAGTTGCCCAACACATGCTTTATGCCAGCTACCTCCTGTGTCAGGGTGATACAGTTTTTGGAGGGGACTTCTCTCAGCACATCCCTCAGGCTGTGCCTGTTGAGGGGACAGATTGATAGACAAACATTCAGTTCATGAATCACACCCATGACTGGTTTCTGAGCAGTTTAATGCCATTGGGAGCAACTTTGCTAGCCCAGGTGTGGCTGAGCCAAGCAGTGTTGTGAGGTGGATATGCCTGGGTACTGGGAATGGGATATTTAGCTGTCTGTCATCATGCAGCCTTGGCTGAGAGGGAGTTTGTAAGGTTAAAGACATTAAAAGGAGCACTTTCTCTCTTTCAACCCTTTTGCTCAGGCAGTAGGATAGTCTTGGCAGAGACTATCCTTGGCTCCCACCTGACTTCAGGCCCATATGAACAGGTCACTGTCACAGCCTGACAAATCCAGTGGCCCAGCAGAGGCAAGGCTGCTGCAGGTCCCTGGCCCCAGGGCCAGCTGGCGGTGGGGCTCAGTGTGTGTTCCCAGTTAGGCACGTGAGCACAATCACACTCAACACATCTGGGTTCACACGAGATCAGTTCCACAGAAATGCTCAACACACACACAAACACAACCAGCTTCAAGCACCTCATCCTGCTCTGCTCTCTAGCAGATCATGATGAAAGCCCATTAATAGAATATATATATACATATATATATACATATATACATTTTTAATATAGATTATATATATACAGATATGTACAAATGAATGTTTGTTTGTTTGTTTGTTTATACGGACATCTATATGATGTGGATCCCTCCAGCCACTATCCTGAGACACTCAAATCTGCACCGTAGCTGGTCCCTGAATCCTCTCATCTCCAGTTGGCTCTTGCACAGAGAAGGTCTCTCAGTTGACTTCCAGATTCCACAATACCCCCAGTAGCTGGCCAGGACCCCCTGGTCCCTCCAGTAGTCAATACACAGATCTCTGGTGCCTCCAGCATCCAGAGCAGGCTTATGATTACTTTGATATCTGTCTCCTAAAACTTTTTATCCTACTCACCTGTTATTCCAGCTTGACATTTACCAGTGATTCACCTAGACACCCAACACACATGTGCACACAAAGCAAAGAGTCTCTCACCCATGAAAAGCCTCTGAAGTGGAGTTCAGTGAGAAGACAAGACCTTCTGACCAGGTGCAGGGCATGGCCAGCCAGACAAAGCAATCAGCCAACCCTTGACATGCCACTCACCCCTTTTATCCCCTTATTGTGTTTTTCCACCCTAATTCCTTTCCAAACCACTAAGATCCCTCCTGTTCCCCCTGCATTCTTCCTCCTCTGAAGACCCCATAGTAAGTCTTATGCAATTCCAAGATGCTCCTCCTCTGTGTCCCACAGTGTGTCCTGTACCCCTTACCCCTCTCAGTCCATACAACCTTTCCCTTTAGCTCAGGTGTGCCCCAGGCTGAGACTCCCCAGGACAGCCCTGAGAGGGGCTGCACTGGGGCTCCTGTCCCCTACTGGGGGTTTCTGGGGTTCCCCCCATCACCTCTGACACATGTTCCTGTGGCCAGGCTTAAGTCACACTCCCCAGCCACCACGGGAAGACACTTTTGGGTGTGCCACAGGCTCTGCCTATCATGGACAGCTGCCTGCCAACACTTCCCTGGAGGGAAGTGAAATGTAGCTGTGCTTAAAGCCTTTGGCAGGTTAAAGCCTAAATAAATATTTTTCAATGGCCAAAGGTAGAAGAAGGAGATAATAAAAATACATTTTTTGGAAGGCTCCCTGTCCACCAGTTTTCTGCAGGAAGGTAAATTTAAATTAATGTTGCACTTAAGCATTGCTTTGCTTTTAAAAAGGATGAATGGGCCCCGGTACATTTCCAGTGACCTGCTGTCAACCTGGTACATGCTGCATCAGTAGTAAATTGCCAACAGGTGATGATGCTCTGAAAACATGAGGGAGGCAGCTCAGACATTTTCTTCTCTTCATCCCAGTCTCACTGGAAAGAGCACACTGACTTCTTTCCCAACAACTGGATATCAAGAACCACAGAACTTGGTCAGCCTCTGCCATGGTTTTCAAAGCATCACTAAACCAACATTTCAGCCTCATGTAGGACCAAAGAGAAAAGGGTGAGGGACTGGGAATGAGCAGGATCCAACATCACAAAAACAAGCTTGTTATTTTCTTCCACTACAACCCAAACAGCTGGATTGCCATTATAACTAGACAGATATGGAAAAGCCTCATGATAACACCTATCAGTCTTTTTTCACACACTTCTGTGATGATTGCCATATGGGTCAAGAGATGAGATTGCAAACTCGGAACTGCCTTTTTGTTTCATGTTCATACAATGCCAAACACGAGGGGCTGTACCAACCCAGAGGAGAGGGAGGTGCTCCTGATGGTGACAGTGTTCCATGATGTCCCTTTCTTATGTCTGGCCACAACCCAGTTGCTTTAAGACCATGGCAAATCATCACATCTGATAACTGTTAACCAGAGATCTCCCCAAATTCTCAGTCTGTCAAGAAAAGACTAATACACTGCCATTACCACAGTGGCTTCCCTATGTGGTCATCTGCCCTGGGGGAAGAAAGAGCCTCAAGACAATATTTACTCACTTTGACTCATTGGGAAGCCATCCACCCAGTGCAGGGTCTGGTCTTGGCACTTAGTCTGCTGCCCTATCTCAGCTACAAATTAGTGTTAAACATAAATGTTATTTCTCTCTAATTAATTATTAAGGCAATGTGTAACAGCACCCAGGAAAGATCATATTGTGTCTGGATGCAACCCAGCCCTCCCTAAATCATGCTGGAAGCTGACTTCCCTCCTGCTGTAAGCAGATTACTTCAGTCTCAGTGTTGGTACATAAGGAGAAGATTTGTCCCCCTTCTGGAAAATCAATAGGCTCTTGGCAAACTGGCTTCAGTGCTGTTAATCATCCTGATGGCACCATCTGCCCATCTACCAAACTGCAGCAGGAGAACCATCCTGCCTGAGGGCCCAGCCACAGACCCTCTCAGTGGCTGCAGAGCCCTGCACAGCTGGGTTTGAACCTTTCACTGCATTTGAAACAAGCCCAGCTGAAGGTATAGGAGGACCTGGGGACTGGGAGTGCAGAGCTCATGGAGGGCTCTGTCACGTCTCCTCAGTATTTCTGTTTCATATATAGGGGCAGTGCCTCTGCCTGATGCCCAAAACTGGCTGAATGTTCACAGAAGAATAGAGGAGTCAAAAATGCTGAAAATTCCAGATGCCTGAGGCATCACTCCTGGTGTGTGCAGCTCCTCAGTGCCTCATCAACATGCAGAGGATGGAGAAATCCCGTGGCAGAGCTCGCTGGCTGTGGACTGTCACTTGTCACCATATGAGGCTGTGGTGTGAGTGCCCCACCTGCCTGTGAGGAAGGGTCTCCTTCTGCTCGTCCTCCTGACCCAGCTCAGTGCTGCTCCAGCAGACAGGAGCAACAAGCTGTGGGAGAACCTTGTGTGCAGGGCCAGGATAGGCTGGAGAGGCTGGAGCTGAGCTCCAGGAAAGGATGAAGCTAATGACAATCTGTAGCATGAGCAAAGATCAGCTGGCCAGGCTGACTGGAGCATTGCTGCAGCAGAAGTCCTGGCTGCTGCCTCTGGAGATGTGCTCAAAGTGCAGCTGCTGACCAGCTGCTGGGATGGAGAAGGGATGGGGCAGGACCTTCACACCACTGCTGTGGCCTCCCATCCTGTCTGCCCAGTTGTTGCCCTCAGTTTTTTTGCTTGCAAGTGCTTGAAATCTTGCAGTGCAGATTCTCACGCAGCTTCAAGAAAACAATGTATATTTTTAGCAATTATCTATTGTTTACATATTTCTGCTCTGGGAGGAGGAATGTGATTGATGGTGATGTTCACCATCCAGGTTGAAGAGGTGGCAACCTGTGTAGCCAATCTCTTAACCTCTGTACAAATGTATATAAGAATGGAGTCAGGTAATTAAAGGAAAGAAGCTTTCCCTTGACCTGCTGTGCTTGCCTCGTTCTTCGTGTGCCTGAAACTGGCACACCCAGTCTCTGCATTTCCCCAGTGCCAGAGTGGTGTGGGACTTGCAGAAAGCCAGGCTGGGTCCAGCAGGCTGGGGAAGTGAGCAGGGGCAAACAGCAGTGCCTGCCTTCCTCCTGCTCCACATTAATCAGAGCTTTTCTGAATCACAGATGCAGTTTGGCTGTGGGATATCAACTATGAGATTCAGAAATTAATTCAGCTTGGGAGCTTTGGATGATTCAGACTGCTATGAAAACACCCCAGGGCAGAAATGAGATGTCGGGAAAATTCACCCTGAGGGTATCTCTCAATGGACTTTAACTGAGGATAAATTTAATTTGCAGAACTGAAGCATATTTTATTTACTTTTTTAAACTAGAATTTTAAATTGAAATATTCAAATAGATAATCAAGAGGGTCTTAATGGGTTGCTTTTATTGAAAGAGAGTTTGTTTTAAATTCCTCAACCTCGGAGTCCCAGACATATTTCCTTCCCCCAGGTGAATTCTCGAATTTCTCTACTGCATTAATTATGAAAATCAGAATTCACCAAATAAACAGACAGGATGACACAGCACTGATGTTAGGCTGCCCACAACCTAACCTGTGATCCTGCTAGAAGTTGTCTGTAAGTCTCAATGGAAAAGCAGTACGCAGTAGTCATATGTGCTTTTAGTAGTTTGTAAAGACAGAGCTCTTTCTCATACATCACTGGGCTCCCAAAGATGGGTCTAAGTTATAACAGCCCTTAGAGGTCACTTAACTCTGCTGCCAAATGTCTGCCTGCAAGAAAAATACATACATTTTGTAGCTGGAAAAATATTGAGGCAAAGGATTTGAAACACTGAGCCACATGGACTCCTGCCTTAGCTCTCTCAGTGCAGCAATGCTTCATTGCAATCAATAAATGTTTCATCATCTTTTCTGGTGCAGGGAGGCTTTAAGGAGCCCAGGCTCCATTCTTCCCTCCACTGTCTGCTCTCTGTGAGCTTTAAGCTTCATTTCATGTCAATACAGCAGGAATCGGTGCCCTGTTTTCTTCACGAAATGCAGGCTGTGTGTTGTGGACTCCCAGGGAAGAATCAGAATCAGAATCAGAGTCAGAATCAGAGCAGTTTGGACTGCAGGGAACCTTTAAAAGCCATCTAGTCCAAGCTGCCTGCCAAGAGCAGAGACACTTCAACTAGATCAGGTTACCCAGAGCAACTGTTGCTGTTCAGCTTGACCTTGAATGTTTCCAGGGACAGGACACCCACCACCGCTCTGGGCAACTCGTGCCAGTGGTTCTCAACAACTCATTGTAAAATCTTTCTTCCTTATAGCTCAATTGATCCTCTTTCAGTTTAGAACCATTGCCCCTTGTCCCATTGCAACAAGCACCTACTAAAAATGTTGTCCTCATCTTTCAGTACCCTGGTACTGGAGACTGCTATAAGGTCTCCCTTCCTGGAACATTCTCTTCTCCAACCTGCACAACCCCAACTCTCTCAGCCTGGAGAGGTGTTTGAGCCCTCAGAATGTTTTTGTGGCCTCTTCTGGCCTCACTCCAACAGGTTGATGTCCTTCCTGTGCTGGAAACCCCAGAGCTGGATGCAGGAGTGTGGGTGAGGTCTCTCCAGAGCAGAGCAAAGGGGCAGAATCCCCTCCCTGGGCCTGCTGTCCACTCAGCTTTGGATGTATCCCAGGATGTGGTTGGCTTTCTGAAGTGGTGTGGGGTGTTCAGGACAGGATGCTCCACTCCCTGGGTGTAGGGGGTGCACAGGCAGCAG
Source organism: Argya squamiceps (assembly GCA_037834095.1). Taxonomy (NCBI): domain Eukaryota; kingdom Metazoa; phylum Chordata; class Aves; order Passeriformes; family Leiothrichidae; genus Argya; species Argya squamiceps. Next base: position 103,357,154 of record JBBMKD010000145.1, on the reverse strand, counting down.
ACTGTGGCAATAGAAAGGAGCAGGCAAATTTTTCATCACCCCTGTGAAGCCAGTGCTGAGGACTGGCAGCTGGAGGGAAGCCACGTGGCTGCATATTACATGAAAGAAACCTTGAGAGGAAAATCTGGGGAAAGATATGGGGAAATTCCTTCGAAAAGGAAGGCCTTGTGCTGGAGGACACATCTGGATCCCATTTGTTGTCTGTTGCCTCTGGAGATGCATCAGAGTGTTTGAAAGATCCCTGTGACCCACCCAGCCTGTGAGAGACAAGAACTGGATCTGGCTGTGTTTTCATAGACTAAAGTCTGGGACATGACATGGGGTGAAATTCACTTGGGGGAAGGAGTTCAGAGAGACCTGTGTGTCTTGCACCTGGCTTTGAGAGTACCTCAGCAGGAAGTGAGGGGCAGTTTGGTCATGTCTGCCCCCAGTGTGGCACTTCTGGGACAGTGGGGGATGGGGGTGATTTTAAGGCCTTGTGCTTAAATGATGCAGGTTTTATACTAGGTTGATTTTCTTGCTTTACTGGTGGCTGTGCCTGTTCCTTACACTCCCCCAGCCAGTCTAAGCCAAAGCCACCCCCACAAAATGCTAAGATAATGTTCTGGACAATGTGGATCCTCCCTCGGAAAGGATGGTCAGTATCTCAGGGGCATCATGGGTCCCAGGACATTGGCTTGAGAAAAGCCAGATAATGGAACTTAAAACAACCCTGGAGAAATTGCTATTCTGAGTAGTAACAAAGAGACAATTGTTGAAGCGATCTTCTAATATTCAAAGTGCTCTTAGGAATTAATTAGCTATTGCTGATGCCATTTGTGATGGACTGCATCTGCCTGGGCCATTGTCAGAGCCACGAACCAAAGTTTTTGCCCTTCTGAACTTTATTTTCTATAACCTCTTACGAGCTAGAGCAGGTACAGTGCTTTACATGTATTCTTTCCTTCCCGACGTTTATGATATGGGCTAGATATCTATCTCCATTTCTGCTTGAAGACATGGAAAACATCTCTCTGACTGCTGACACGTCGTGAACATGCATCCAGGTATTCCCTACAGGGGATGCAGGGGAAGGAGATACATCCTTGTGGACAAGCCCAGCTGGTGGACTGATAGCTCTGCCCCAGGAGGAATGTGCTCCCCTGCTGTCCCACCTGAGGGAATGCTGGAAAAGGAAAACTGAGTTTGTTTGCCAGTTCCACCTCTTCTGAGGAAACACTTCTGGTGGGAGGACTATCCCACAAAGCATTTCCATCGGTCATACTTTGCAAAGCCCATTGAACTGTGCAGTAATTGGAGTTCCAGGGAATAAACTGCATCTACTGAAAAACAAATGTGTTTCTTCTGCACAGTTCAGGCATTGTATAGCAGAGTTATGCTGAGATGGTCTCTGGCAAAATGGTTTAATTTTTGAGGGGGCTTCTGCATATGTACAGCAAAATGCAGGTCCAAACTCACAGCTACAGGGTTTTTTTGTGTTAGGAGCCAACACAAATAAATGATAACATTCTTCCACCCAAACTCAATCTGCAGAAAAAAAGATATGTAATTTACCCTTCCCCATTATCCCCTGTGTTTATCTGTTTGCACTCACCTTGGATAACGAAAAAGTCAGATTCACTTTGTGCTCAGTTACACAACTTGAGCCTTCAGTTTTACCCTGTGGGTTTCCAGCAAGTCCTGAGCTCAGCAGGGCAAGGTCCTGCCTGCTCCGGGAGGCAGCTCCTACTTCCAGACCAGCTTTAATCTCAAGACAAGACAAAGAGCCAGGTTTTTAAAATGCACTACAAAAGTACCTCTGGGGGTATCCAACTCCAGCACAAAAGCATTTCATCTGAATTTCCAAAATGGCAGGGTGATGGATATGTTTTGAATACAGTGATGAATAATTCATTTTTCATGTATTTGCCTAACTTCACAAGGATTCATCCTGATTTCAGCCTGAAAGCTGCCTTCCTTTCCAACCACTACTGCTTCAAGAAAAAAAGCCATGGCCCCTGGGAGAATCCCCTGTCCCAGGGCAGTTGCTGCAGCCCAAGAGAAGTGTCCCCAATGCTGTTCAGCAGGTGGCTGTGGTGGGTGCTGTATTGTGGGTCCTGGGGTACAGACACAGGGACAGACGGACACAGGAACCAGGAGGCCACTGCTGCAGAGGGCAGGACTTGTTCCCTTTTATCATTTCATTTCCAGCCCCAGGACTGCCCTCTCCCTTGCTCCAGACCTGGCATCTGTCTGACTATGACCAGAGGTGTTTGATCTCACTCTCCTGCCCCATAAGAAGCTTTTCTGTTGTCAGTGGAGGAAACCTGCTCTGGGTGGGCAGGGGCTGCATGCAGCTGTCCATTGCAGCACAGTGAAACAACTCCCTGGGCACGACCGACCCCATTCCTCGGTCTGAGCTCTTTGTCCCGCCCAGCCGCAGGGGGTGGAGAGGCTGATGCTGCCGAGCTCATCATCACCTGACTGCCACTGTCACCTGCCAGCCCCGCAGCCCTCTGTGATGTCACCTCCCCGCCCCTCAGCTCCAAGGACCCTGCTTTGGGCACAACATACATGGGAAATTCTATGAGCTTAGGGGTAACCTTACTGCTCTCCACAATTACCTGAGAGGAGTTGTAACGAAGTGGGAGCACCTCCTTACAAGTAGAAAACGACAGGATGAAAGGAAATGGCCTCAAACTTGCTCAAGCGAAGGTTTAGATCAGATATGAGGAAATTTTTCTTAACTGAAAAGGTGAAAGGAAAAATTTCCTTTCAGGAAAAACGATGAAATCTTGTGATTTCGAGGATGATTAACTGAGCAATCTTCAGTCCCTTTCCCTGCACTTGTCGTCATCCCATTCACTTTCACAGTTTTCACTTGGTTTCAGAATTTTTACTTTCTTGTATTTTACATTTCATTTCATCAAATTCTTCTCCTCTCTCTTTATTTGAATTTCATCCCTGATTTCAGGATTTGAATTGCAGTCATTTTGGCTCGTTTTGGTCCTTTGCCCTGCCCCTCATTTCATCTCAGTCCATTTGGTTGCAATTGCTCCAGTTCCAAATTATCTCAGTTTTTTCAATTGCATTCTTTTTCATCATATCTCCTTTCCAGAGCCTTGGTTAGACTTTGTTTCCTCATTTCAAGATTTTGTTCCCTTTCCCAAAAGGAAGATTTTACCTTCTGGAAAAAGGAATGAAATCGTGTGATTTCAATGAGGATTAATTGGGCAAGCTTTTGGTCCATTTGCTTCATTTCTCATCATCCCATTAATTTTTACGCTTTTCACTTGGTTTCAGAATTTTTCATTTTTTGTATTTCATATTTCATTTCTTCAAATTCTTTCCCTGTCTCTTTATTTGCATTTCTTCTCTGGTTTCAGGATTTGAATTGTAGTCATTTTGGCAAGCCTTGGTCCTTTAAACTGCCCTTCATTTCATCTCAGACCATTTGGTTGTAATTACTCTAGTTCCAAATTCTCTCGGATTTTTCAATTGCACTTCTTTTGATCATATCTCCTTTCTAGAGTGTTTGTTTGAGTTTGTTTTCAGATTTCAAGATTTTGTTCCCTTTCCTGAAAGGAAATTCTTCCTTTCAGGAAAGGGAATGAAATCGTATGATTTCAATGAAGATTAATTGGGCAAGCTTTAGTCCCTTTCCCTGCACTTCTTGTCATTCCATTCAATTCTACTGTTTGCACTTGGTTTCGGAATTTTTCCTTTCCAGTATTTCACATTTCATTCTTTCAAAGTCTTCTCCTCTCTCGTTATTTCCATTTCTTCCCTGATTTCAGGATTTGGAGTAATTTTGGCAAGTCTTGGTCCTTTTAACTGCCCCTCATTTCATCTCAGGCCTCTAGTGACTCCAGTTCCAAATTTTCTCTGGGTTTTGCAATTGCACTGGTTTTGATCGTATCTCCTTTCCAGAGCATTTGTTAGACTTTGTTCTCTGATTTCTAGATTTCCTTTCCTGAAAGGAAGAATTTATTTTCAACCATTCCTTTTATGCAATCAGGCATTGAAACAGTTTTCCCATGGATGTGATGGAATTACCATTCCTAGAGGGAGCTTTTAGAAATGTAGATGTGGTGCTTAGGGACATATTTTAGTGGTGGCTTGGCCATGCTGTGTTAATAGTTGGACTCCATGATTTAAGACGTCCTTTCCTATCTAAATATTCTGTGACTTTTAGGAAGCCAACTTTAATTTGAAGTTTCAGCCCAGAGCTGTGCCAATGTCCATTCCAAATCCCCCAGTCCCTGTCCTTTGCCCATATTCAGGACTGCTAAGTAAAGTATTTTGGTTCTGTGTGAGGGGCATTTTGCATTGTAAATCTGAGGAATGCTACTTTCAGCACAAAGTAAGCTAAATGAGAGTGGAAAAACAGGCAGGAGTTTGCTAGGCATGTTGGCAGCAGAGCCCTCAGGGCAGGAGCAGCAGGAAAGGTGATCCTAGGGGGCATGGGGTGAGAGGACCCTTTGGGAAGCTGACAAAGACTGCAGGGGATTTTTAAGGACCATTTCTGCTTCTACAGTGGCCTGGAGTCCAGGCAGCTCCAAGGGGATAAAACGTCACCATATGCTTCTTTACCCATGGTCATGCTTGTGCCTGGTACATGAGAATCCTGGTAGGAACCTGCAGCAGGATCTGGTCCAAGGTTTTTGTTTTGCTCCAAGGGGCACAGCTCTCTGCAGGTTTTGGGGATCCCAGTGTTCCTGATACTTGGGATAATTAGCAGCATCACCTGAGTGTGCTCAAATACACCCACACTCCTCTGTGCTTTCTTGCTGTGCATGAGGCATGGCTCCTGCCTGCAGAGTGCCCACATGGCCCCAGTGGACTGGGAGCAATCCAGGGACACCAAAAGGGTGCTCAGCCAGAGTGGCCCTTCAGCCAGAATGAAACCCTCCATATTTTCGGCAGCCTCTGCACACTTAATATAGATGGTAAAAGTATAGGTAAGAAGGACTGCTTGGCCTAGGAAGAAAAAAGATTATTGGCATCATTTGATCCTCCTGCTTCCCCTTCAGTGAGATGAGATTATTTCCTTTTATTTACAAATATGAATGAACTAAGATTTACAACAGCTTAGACAGGCTGAAGTCTCATTAACCCAATTTTAAACAGGGTGGGATGTGAATGGAAAACTGAGCACTCAGAGCCCTAGAGTATGGCCACAGCAAAGGGAGGAGGACAGCAGATCCAATACCCTGAAAGCTTCCTAGGGACAGCTCTGGATTCCTAATTCAGGAACTGTTGGCGTTCCTTGTGCCAGGGCCTGTGCCTTCTGCTGGAAATCTGTGTGCATTCTAGTGCCATCTCTTCAAAGGAATCATGACCTGTTGATGATGTTTGGCAACCACAGACTGAGCAATGAAAAAAGGCTGAACTGTTGCTCTACTTTGTTAATGAACAGTTATGCTGTGGGAAAAACAGATTGTGAACTGAAGAACAGGCCCAGAATGTACAAACAGAAAGAAAATCAATTACTGCTTAGCAAAAAAAGAAAAATTCTGTCATTTTAAAAATTCTGGGCACACGTCTTTGCTGTTTGGGTGTTGTCCATGTCTGGATTTTACGTAGGTAATTCAGACAGACAAGCCAAGACTTGTATGTACAGTAATTCTCTTTCAACTACTTCTCATTTTCCCTGTTCTCAGCTCCCTTGTTACCTTTCATGTCACTGCATGGAAATCAGGGCACAGTCCATGAAATTAAACAATAACAACTGATGACCGAACTTTGGAAGGAAAAGATGATCATTTATCTGCCAGACACTCAAGCCACAGGGTTCACTGTCTCTGAGGACAAACTTGACATGCTAGCTTGATTCTAAAAACAGATGGGCTATTTCACTAGCCATTAATCTCAGTGCTAGTTCACAAACTTAAGACCACCCATTTATTGTATGACTGTGGGTGTGCATCCTTTTTTAGCAAAAGCACTCCTTCATGAGGAATGAGTCACATACACAAAGATCCTGACAGTATCCAACTAACTAATCAATAAATGGTAAAGTGCAAGATGCAGATCCCCCTGCACTGCTAGATGAGTCATCCTGATGCTGGATTTTATCACAGCCTAGACAAAGTTTCTAATAAAAGCACCAACTGTACAAAGTAAGGGTTTTCCATTGCTTTCAGTGAAGTCAGCTGAAGCTCTCAGAAGTGACTGAGTGAAAGGGTTACACACAGTGGCCTGCATTAGGAAAGGTACCTAAGCAGACCAAGGGATGCCAGTGTCTCCGTAGACTTGACACCTATGAGGGCACACTTGGAATGTTGCATTCAATTTTCTGACTCCTTCCCAGTTCAAAAGGAAAGCAGAGAAACTGGGGAGAGTTCAGCAAAGAGCTCCCAAGACAGAGGTCCAAATCACTTTGCCTACATGAAGAAGCTTCTTGAGTTGGGCTTGTTGAGTCTGGCAAAAAGAAAGAGGAAACAAAACAGCAACCTACAGGTCCACAAAAGAGAGTTACAAAAAGGATGGAACCAACCACTTTGGCAGTAGAAGATGATACAGGGAAGGGCATCAGCCACAAGGTGCAGCTTGAGATGTTCAGATTGACCTTCAGCAAAATTTCTTTATCCAGAGAGCGATGCAGAGAGATGGTGGGCTCTCCATCCTCAGTGTTTTCCAAAACATTAAGAGACATAGGCACAGTTAACCCACTTAACATGATAACAGTCCTGCTTCAAGGAAACTGGACAACAAACCTCCAGAGGTCAGTTCAAACCCACACTGGAATGGTCTGTGATTCCCAGAGCTGTCTGCATCTATTTCATCCCTGAAAAGAGAAGATCCCCTAAAGTGTGATGAGCTGGAGAGCAAGTTGACACTGCTGAGAGAGTCCAGTGAGGTCATTTTTATTGTCTATGTCCCAGCAAAGAGCAGGAGAGGCTAAACACCAAACCCTCTGCACTGGCTGAAAACTGTTCAGATAAACCCAGTCGGTCTAAGTGGGTGAACTGTGTTTCTTGAACAAAGGGAAATTAAAGTCATCATGAATTCTGCTGTGTCCCACCCAATTGGAAATTTGTCCTCAACCACAAATTATGGTAATCACTTGAACCTGGGCATATGAGCATGCCTGACTAGAAAATCACCAAAGGAGGATTTTCTGTGCTCTCTCACACACTGGACTGTCCTTTACTGTCCCCAGGTGTAGTCCACAGATGATGCTTCTGGGGAAGTCAGGAAAAAGCCCAGAATACATTCAGCTTTGTGCACCAAGGTAAAACTCCTAAACGGTTGTTGCAGATTGCCAGCTGAAGGATGGGACTCAATTACAGGGTCTTGAGGTGAAGTAGAGATCTTACAATTATCTATGCTGATAGCCCATTTTTCATCTGAGCCTGTGAAGAAAGGGCCTAAGCACAGGTCACAGGGGTCTGGAGATTTGGAAACTGATAGGACCAATAAGATCTTGTTGTATAACCTATCCAAGCTGCAGGTACAGAGCTCTGTCCACTGTCACATTGTCACTGTGCCCCAGGAATGAATGGTAAGGATGTGTTGCCTCTTCCTGGCACTTCTATTGTAAATGCCTCATGAAGGAAAAAGGGATTGCAATTTACATATCCTGGGGTTGAATAGATAAACAATCATTTTGAAAAACGAGTGTATGCACATATAAACACTTATGCATGTTATTAAACCTTCTGACCAAGGAGAGATAAGCCTGATGCTGATTGTTTATGATCATGCAGTAAAATTTCCATGGAGTTGTTTTTCTTGGATGAAAAACAGAAACAGACACATTAACTCACTTCATTGTAATGCCCATTTTATTGTAATTATCTTGCAATTCTCTGAGCTTTCAGCAACTTGTTTTGATATAATACATACCTGCAAACCCTAGGCAACATAAATAAAAAACCCCATCTTGTTACAATAATATCTATAGAAAATGAGATTGGTAAAAAGTATGATAATTGCAGCTTTCCTGTCCCCCTATATCCATACACAAACCAATAACATATAAAGGATATTTATTCAAAGTGCTAAATATTTTCATGTTCTTTATTAGAACACAGCCCCATGTGATAGGCTTCATAAAAAGTTAGGAAAAAGATTGTTTCCAAAAAATTATAATCAGAGAAATTGTATTATTCTAATTTTTAGGTAAGTAGCTGAAATGCAGCTCCTTTAAGAAGTTTCCCTGACATCAGATGAAGAGCCTGGGGCAGTGGGAGGAAGGCAACCTAGAGCTCCTAACCTTATCAGTTCTTTTAAGAACATCCTCTCCTTTAAGAGACACATCCCAAGGATTTTATGTTGTCAAAGGATTCAGGAGGGAAAATTGTTCCCTCATTGGCCTTTGTTGGCAAGTCCAGTAAAAATCAGTGGAAGGAAATCCTCCTAAACACTGTTTAAGCTAAGGATTTGAGTGAGTGGCATCTGGCTTATCCATTATCATACCTAACACTTGGAAAAACAGACTGTTGGTGCATCCCTGTAGCTGCTTCTATCACCACTCAGAGGAACAGAAAGGGTGACATTGCATAATGAGATTGTAATCAGACACACAGCTCTGAGATGGGCTGGAAGAGGCCTGAGGGATCAAGTGCCCTGTGTTCTAGGATCTCAGCAGGTTAGATAAAAGGTAGCAGGATTGTAGCAGGTTCTATAGAAGAATGCTGGCAAAAAGTTAACTTTCAGTACTTTAACAAGGCGTTTTAGGGACTAACTCCTAGACCTACTCAGAGACCTGACCTGTCTCTGACAGGACATAGATGATTCCAGATGGTTCCAAGACCTATGTCCTGGAACCTATCCTGACAGGACCTACGACACAGGTCCTGGAACCATCTGGAAAAATGTGAAGAAAACAGCTTATAATACCTCTCCATCCCCTAGAGTGGGAAAAAAACCCAGTTGCACCTCAGGACAATGGGAAACAACAGTGCCTTCAGTGTGTTAGGTGTGGGTGAGGGCACAGCCTGCAACTTTTGTGCTGTGCCTTTAGAATTACAGAAATTGATGGAAATGGCTGTGGTAGAAAATGTCAGAGAACTGAGACCTCACCACTCTTCTGCACACTGCTCCAAGTCTGCACTGCCCTCATGGGGCACATTTCCTCAAAGTCCAGCCTAAACATCTCAAGCCACGGCTTGTGACCATTGCTCTGAATTGCCATTACAAAGAAGGCAGGTGGTCTCCCAGGTGGTCTTCACCACTCCCAGGTGGTCTTCACAACCCCACGTTTAACACCAGGGCCCAAGACTGGATGCATGATTTCAGGTGTTGAGTCCAAAAAGCCTGAACTGTTTCGTTGCTCTGCTGACCATACTTCTCCTAATGCAGCACAGTAGGTGGTTACACTGCTCCTACTGTTTGTGGTTTCTTTAATTCCTAGTCAGAGTATCTTGCTGGCACAGGTGCTCTAAGGTTTTTTGGTTGGGTTTTTTTTCCTCACTTTGTCACAAAGTAAGTTATCTGTCTTCAGGGGGATCACAGGAAGCACATGGGTGAATGTTGGTACTTGAGTGATGCTGCTTGTGTCCTCATCAGGAATGGGCAGATCCCAGATGACAAGTGCATTCTCAACAGAGTAAACTGACACAGCTTTAAAGCACTTCTTGTCTCATGTCAGGGGGTTTTCTGTGGGAGATGTGGGATGATTTCTGAGACAGAGAAAGGACTGTTGTGACTGTGCACCTAGAACTGGAAGAAATATAATCTTCCCAGAGTGAATACCTGAGTGAAAAAGGGTTTATTTCTTGTGGCCATGGTGAGCCCTTGCTTTATTGATTTGAGAAGCTCTGCAGTCACAGTGGGCAGAACTAAGTGTAAATCATTAAAGGCACTGCCAGGAATGGCTATGGGAACCCAGCCTGCTATAGGAAAAATATTTCATTGTCTATCTTTTGCTGCCTTTTATCTTGAAATATGAGATAAGATCCTGAGAAAGAGCCCTTTTTGAGATGAAAAATACAAAAGGACATATTCTTTGGAATCTAAATGTAATGCCAAGGCAGAGCTGAAAAGGAGAAAAAATATGTCTCCAGAATTTTAGGGAAACATGAGGAGTCATAGCTGTAGTCCATCTCACCTGGACACTGTCACATTCTAGTCATTTCTCTTTTGAAGAATAGAACAGAAGAACATTTTCTGAGCCTTGAAAACCAAGGTGCTGGGATAAACCATGAGGTGCAGGCAGCCATGTGAAGGGAGGATGTTATCTCAGTTTGCATCCCTGGTAGTTGGAGCAACTTCCAGCAACAACTGGAGGTGTAAAGTGACCTTCTGTAAGAAGCGAGGGTGGTATTTAAAGTGAACCAGTGGGAAATAAAAAATGATGCCACTGAAAATGAACAGGACGATGTAGAGGATCTCTATTTGGGGTTGATCAATGATGGGAGCTAACACCAGGTATACAGCTGCCATCAGCACAATTATGGGGATGATAATTGGGACCTGTGAAAGCAAAACATCAGCATAAAGAGTCATGTAATTCTGGGCCTCTGTGTGTCTGGACAACCCTAGAACTTCTGCAGAAGGCTTTTTAGATGGAACCTTTCTGCAGCCTGAGGTATTACCTAGAAATACCAATCAATATCAATCCAGATATCCTGTTTCCCACCCTACCCCCACTCCAAGGCTGAACATCTCTGTAAGAGCTACACCACCACATCACACCTTAACCCCTGGTCTTTCCTGCCCTCCTAGACCTGACAATGCAAACTAATGGGTTTAGTCTGTTCTTGCTCTCCCTACTACCTTGCTTCTAAAAGGCAAGCTGTAGACAAAACACAGAGGAATCGTATTCAAATCAACTGTACCTTAGCACCCTTGCACAAAAAGTTTTATCCATGTGTTAACAGGTGGACAGGCCATCTCAGAGGCAATTTCTGTAAGCCTGGTCAGGAAGCATTTAAACTTCAATTTGAAGCCACCCTCCCTCAAAGGACAGTGGCTTGTGCATTCATTCATAATCCTCAGTCACTGAGGAAACACTGCAGATCAGCTCACTCATGGCATCAGGGGAAGAACCATGAGACTCCTGATTTCCTTCCTTTTACCTGTTTTGTGGGGAGCAAACCTGTCCCCATCACATGGGGATGACATCCCCATGTCATCACAAAGAGCTTGGGGCACTCTACCTAAGTTTTTCCTCTGCAAGGTTCTTACACCTGGACTACCCTCCAAGGAGTTTGCTCAAAGTCTGCAAGCATAAACAGGTGATTGATGTAGATCAGAATCATCCTTCACTTACCACTTAAATATTTTAGAAAAAGGAGGATGGTAGATATATTTTCATAGTGAGGAAGCAGGACACTATTAGCTTTTCAAGACCGAGAATTCAACCTTGACTTATGCCTGTATGTTCACACTATCTCAGCCCTTGTTGGCTTTGCTGACACAAAACTTGAAATTAAAAAAGGAAGAACAACCACATTAAATCTGCGAGCCACCAGTGCTCATTGTTTTCTCCAAATGTTCTCTTAGTAATTTGAAAAATTTAGGAAAATATTTGAGAATTCCATGTCATTACTTTACCTTGTAAGATCTTGGCAGTTCTGGTTTCTTGATTTTTAAATAGAGGAGCCCAGAAATAGTCATTCCATAGAAAAGCCATGCCATAAAACTTGAAGAAAATAAAAAAAATTAGACAGCATTAAACTTGGGGTGAGATCATCCAGGAATGTCAGTCCTGCCTTGCAGATCCCAGATGTTCCTATCTTCAATTAAAAATGTGAATATTGATATAAATTAAGTAGTTCTTTCATTAACTTCCTTTCTAGCACAAATAATGAGAACTTTAGAATTATCTGCACATTATGGATTCAATGGGGATGAATCACATTCAGTCAAGTCTCTAGTGACAGGAGCAAATTCATGCATTGCAAAGGTGCTGGTTCCCAGTCTCCTTATTTTCTTTCTTCCCTCCTCCTCTCCCCAGTATTGGTTAGAAAGCAATAGCCCAGTCTCAAAAAGATAATGCAAGAAAATACTTATAAACAATGTAGAACTCATGAGCAGAGGGGATGCAAACAGAAATCCTACACACACGTACCTGAAAAAGTTCACAATACTGGTGAAGTTTCCTGATACTATCATTATTAAGGACATGGCAGAGGTAAACAGTAGAGCAGGGGAGGGTGTGAGGCATCGCACGTGAGCCATGGACAGAATGTCTGGCTGAAAAACAAAACAAAACAAGACACTGTATCATCATATCATGGACTCAGAGGTCCTTACTCACCCCCCTCAGCTGAGGGTGGGAGCTTTGCCTGCAGCCAGAGCCACTCGTAATCAGCAAATAAACATCATACAAAACCAGACCAGCTCTGAGGAATGTAAATACAGAAAACTCTTTCAAGGGTATTTTTATTGTGTCTCACTGTTTTCATATCAAATATGCTCCGTTTGAGCAGGCAAAATGAGTTTTTCAAACCACTGATGTGACAGAATGAGCCAAATTAGAGCTTTCCTGACCACCATGAGGACCTTTTGACATCTTCTGCCCTCTGTCACATGTTTCTGGGACTTGGCTTCTCTTGGGATGACTGGAAAATGAGCTAACTCATTTGGACTACAACTCATCGACTGCTCCTGAAACATTTATGTAAATACAAATTAAACCAGGATTCATTTCAGGATTAGTAGCCTCTTTATTGCTTTTTTCATTGGGAAAAATTAATGAGAAAGGCTGCTTTTTAAATTTTTTTTTAGTTTAATTTAATTTAATTTTATTTTTAATTCCCAACCAAAATATCATGCAAGGACTTTTTCTAGAGATGAGTGTCTGAGAAATGACATAAGCATATAGTCTGGTATAGTCAGATTCAGACCATCTGTACACTTCTCAGCACAGAGCTTGCCATGATAGAGCAGGTACTGTCCTTAGAGAGAGAAGTTGAGGAACCAGTAAACACCAAAACCAGCAGCCACCAAAACCAGCAACCACCAGTCCAGTCATCTCCACCAATCTGGTCATTCATATGCATAAAAGATTCCCTGCTATGAACCAGCAGCAGAGCTGGTGTGGAATCATAGATTCATAGGATGATTTGGGTTGGAAGGAACCTTAAAGATCACCCAGTTCCAACATCCCTGTTGCAGGCAGGGACACCTTTCACTAGACCAAGCTGCTCAGAGCCCCATCAAGCCTGGCCTAGAACTTCCAGGAATTGAGCATCCACAACCTCTCTATGCAACCTATTTCAGTGCCTTCACACCTGAGGATAGAAATGCCAGATGCTGTGGGTGGGAAGGACCAAAAAAAGCAGATATTCAGCAGGAACACAAGAGGCCTGCTCAAAACAGAGGACAAATGCAGCTCAGCCTTTTTTCTCCTCTTTGTGGAGCAGCGTGGTTAAGTGTGTGTGGAGGTATAATTGTGAGTCTGTATCAGCAGCTGGGATGTGGCAGCAACCTCAGGAGCTTGTATGCCCATGTACCAGCAACTGAGGAGACTGGGATCCAGGGGCTGAGTATCTGAACCCAGCTGCTGGAGGGACCCTCACTGCACATATGTTTCTATATATATTTCTCACTAATAGACCCCTGATCAGCCAGAGAGAGAATCAAAGGCCATTGGTGTTGTTAGTGCTGGTATTTGTGTGAGCCCCAGGTATGTCTGTATGTGCAGCTCTGTGTTCCCTGCTGTCTCTGTATATATATATACAGCTATACATGTACGTATGTGCGTACATAAATATGGTTCTAACCTGTGTTTGCATGTGTGTGGCTACTGGGAATACATGCTGGACTTACTGGTTGGACCAGGCAGGAGGGAGCTGCAGCAGCCTGACCTCCACTAGGCTACCAGATTTGGCCCACCTAACAAAACCAGTGCTAAACCCAGGCTAGGAGAGATGTAAGGCTTGGTGTCACCTTGTAATTGCTATGAAGCTTGAAGAGCAGAGATATCCTATGCTGCATCTAAGCTGGAGTACCCTTGAGAAAGCTGGATTGCCCTTGAGACCAACCTGTGCAGTCAGTGTAACATGCAAAGGCAGCTGGCTGGTGCTGGGCCACATTCCCAGTGTGAGTAAAGGTGCCTTACAACACATGAGCATGGCCAGGCTCCCCTTCCCTGGTGTATTGACTAGGTCACCCCACAGCCTGTGCCTGGTGCTCCAATAGAGCCATATTTGAGTGGTTCATTCCAAATCTGTTCTTAAAATTCAGGCTAGATGTGAATATGTATCTTTTTGAAAGCAGCGGACTGAAGAAGAAAGCCCCGAGACAACATAAACCTCACATTTGAAAGAGATGGGGATTAAAGTCTTTGAGCAAGGAACAAACTGCTTGAAGAGCTATCACTCTGCCAGTTGAACATACACAGGGTTTTCCTCCCTGCTTTAGTGTCACGAGAAGGTGAAGCTGCTCAAAGCAAGCCAGACCCCTTTCTTTGTGCTTACCATATGGCCCTCCCTGGCAGCAATGTAGCACACGCGGCCCCCGCTGAAGAACGTGCCATTTGATGAACCAAACGTAGACAGGGCCACTGACAGGGAGATGAGCCAGGCCCACCTGCCCAGCACTTTGTCCCTGAGGTGGGAAAGAGTTCACAGCATAAGATGCAGTTCGTATTGAATACTCACTGTAGAACCAGAGAAGTTTCATCCCTCCATTATTTCTGTATTATACTGGATATTTTTTTCCGAAATCTTTCTAATGATTTAAAGTCTTCTTGCAATTTCCATAATATTTAGTGACTAGTACGTTTGTCTTGTCTGACAGCTTTTCTTTCTGCTATATATATTCTGTCCACACTGCAATGATGTACAAAGCAGTCACAACAGGCAAAACAACCTTTTTTGTGTACTGATGCAATGCCTGAAGATACTGCTATCACAAGCAATAATATTAGCTTGGAAATCACAGAAAAACTGTTTCCACGACACTGGAAGAAATATTCTGCATTACTCTTCCTGAATATGCATAAGATTTTAACTCTTTAATCCCACATGCACCTATTACTGCTCTCCTGCGAATCAGACTTAAGCCAAAGCAATGGTTTGAATTCCATATGTTTGGTTCTAAACATTCAGGCATTTATGGTTTTCTTTCTCCTTAACAGAAGTAGAGGAGTTAGAGTTCAAGGTAAACATTTGGAAGGAATTATAACTTTCTCACCTAAAAGCAAGATTGTCTTCTGGAATGAAAGAGCATTAAGAGTATTAATTGAGTAATAAATGCTGGTGTTTGGGGTAATTATCACATACACAAACACTCTGTTTATCTAATTGGCAAAAATCCAAAACTCAAATGTTTTTTAGACCACTTTATTTACAAGCAAACTGAAACCTGTGGTTGCTGTTAAATCACTGTCATCAAAGAAATGCTGGGAAGAGTTTCCTCAGCTCCTTTTGTGGCAGCACCTCTCACCGCTGAACAATGTTTCTTTCTGGCAGTTTTCCTCTTATATAGGGAATGAATGCATTTAAATGTGACAAGTCCTCCTCTGGCTTCTTTTTACTCCTCCCATTCTTTCTTAATGGCCTGAATAGCTGCATCTCTTGCTTGTGAGCCACAACCTTCACACCCTCCTCAGACTGGCTCCCTACCTGTTTCCCAGCCTTTGAGTGCCCAGCTTTCCTGTCACTAGTTCAGTATTTTTTCCTGAATTGCATTCGTGGGTGAAAAGGTTAATCAGGCAGGAAAAGGAGATGTGTTACAAAGGAGGAAGCTCACAAATAACTTGTTAATTAGGAACGATGGGAAAGGAAGTGCAGGGAAAGTTCATGACACTGCAGCTTAGTGAGTCTTTGAGACATGCTCAAACAAGGCACAAGACCTTTAAAAGCTCCTACTCATAATGATGTGAAAGGCTATTGGTGAACACATGCAGCAAGAGCTCAGTCAGATCTTAAAATGGGAGATCTTGTGAAATGCACACAGAAGCAAAGCTGCTGCTGACATTTTAGGAAGAGGATGAGCAGTACATAATCTGTGGATACACCATGTCATCATTTCTGCCAGACAACTTATTTAGGACTATCAGGGATTTTGTGTCTTTGAAAATATTTAGACTAAGACCGGATATTCTGGTGGAAGACCATTAATAGTGTCTATACTTCTCATGATGGTCCCTTCCTTCTCTTCCTAAATTCCTTGTCTTGTACAGAAACTGTTTAATGTCACCAAATAATTCAGGTTGATGAAAGGTAGAAATTGTTTCCATGCAGCTCTGGAAAAACCCAAGCCAATTGAAGTTACAGTTACCAAAGGCTACCCAGCCTGTGTATAACACCTCTCAAAGGTGTTATTGAGATCAGTGCCATTTTCCATTTCCCCACAGATGGAGAAACTGAGACACTGGTCTGCTCTAAATTCCAGGTGCCAAGTGGAAAGAATTCACTCAGTTGACTCCTGTCTCACTCCCAAACCACTCCCAAACCACTGCTTCTGCATTAGCAGGGTAGCACATTGCTGTCTCCATTTCCCTGGAGATATCTCAAATGTGGGTCATTTCTCAGTCCCCAAGTCTGGATATGTCCCCACACTGCATTCCCAGTGCCTGTGGGGAGATGCTCCTGGAGTGACCTTCACTTCTCCTTTTTACAGACACTTTCCAAGAGGTAAAACATGAGTTGGGAGGAGCTACAGGTTCCCAGTGTAAACAAAGGGAATGGGGAGTAAGGAATTTGCCATCTTGGAAGCCTAAATGCACCTTGGAGATCATGGCCAGATGGAGCTGGTCAGCCTTGGCCTCATAGAACCACAGAATTATACAATCATAGAACAATTTGGAACAGACCTTGAAGATCACCCTCTTCCAAGACCCTGCCATGGGCAGGGACACCTTCCACTACACCAGGTTACTCAAAGCCCCCTCCAACCTGACATCTAATGTTTCCAGGGATGGAGCACCCACAGTTTCTGGGCAACCTGTGCCAGTGCCTCACCACACTCACAGTAAAGAATTTCTTCCTTATGTCCAAGATAAACCTACACTCTTTCAATCTGAAGCTATTCCTGCTTGTCCTACTTATAATGCCCTTGTAAAAACTTCCTTTCCAGCTCTCTTGTAGCCCCTTTAGGCACTGGAACTATAAGATCTATAAGGTCTCCCTGGAGCTTTCTCTCCTCCAGGATGAACAGTCCCAGCTCCCTCAGACAACAGTGTGCTTCAGCCCTCTGAGCATCTTTGTCACTCTCTCCTTCCCTGTAAGACAGCCTAACAGGTTCTCCTGGCCTCACCAATGCAGTGCTGCCATTCCCTCTGGGAATTACATCCAAACCTCCTGAAACTCAGGAGAGAAGCAGTGTTTCTCAGGGCTGCATTGCCCGTGCTGCCCCAGGCAGAGCTCACCCCCAGGTGACGGCCACGGCTCCTGAAGACAGCAGTTCAGAGGGACTCATGGCTGCCAAGTAGCTCACGTTTACCAGCAAGTACAGGCACGTAACCAGAGGAATGGCAATCATCAGAGCTCTGGGAAGGGTCACCTGGAAAAAGGATGACAGCAGTGTTAGGTGCAGCACATTTATGCTTGCACTATGCTTTTTTTGTTTGTTTTGTTTTTGCCACCACCCACATCTCTCATTCAAATTCCTCCACTCCCTAAGCTTTTCCTCAGAACAAGATGTAGATCCAGATTCACATGGCAGTTTTCACACCAGTCTTGTACAGTTCCAAAGTCAGTCTAAAAAACCCCACAACCAACCAAACAAAATAAATCAAACAAAAAACCCCCACCAAATCTTATTAAAAAGATTTTGGTTTGTAGCTGCCCAAGATGCCTTTTGCATACTTCTTGGTTATTTTAATATTGATTTATTTGTTATTAGTGTGTTATGTCTCCTGGTGTGCTGCATCTTCCCATAAACACCTCACTGCCATGGACAGAGTTCCAGTGTGTTGGATCACGTTTAACTGCTCTACAGTTTAAATCAAAACAGGGAGTTCATCTCAAAATCTCAAAGGGGATTTGCTCTAGGAAGGAAATATTTCTTTTTTCTTGGTGGCAGAATTGTGTCTTAGAACACCACAGAATCATTTTAAGACTCAATAAAATCAACAGTGTCTCATGCAACTGAAAATACCAGGAAATGGCAACTGTTTGCATCTAAAAACCTGAAATAACAATCTTTGCATTCCCTATTCTCAACACAGGACAAGATACAGCAATTCCTAATGGTGGTTCTCCACTCTGGAAGGGCCTGAGTATCAGCGTGCATGATCCTATTGGAGAGAGTGGCCCTGGGATCTTAGCTGCCATTTAGGTTAATATTTAACTCTGTATTTCCATTTGATCTGTAGGATCTTGTGTGCTGCACTGGTAGAAAGCACACTATAAACTCTGCACTCATACAACTCCTGCAAAATAAGAGTTGTTCACTGCTGCAGTGTTTCATCTGTGAAAACGGGTAATATGGCACAGAGAAGGCTGATGTGAGATGCAGATGAGCTACTTCAGTGCCTGTAGCATGGACTGCACAATGCTAAAATACAGATGTTTAAATACAGGGATCATTCACAGAGTTAGATTCCCTTTCCAATGAGGCTTGGTTTGCTCTGAAGTTGTCCCTCAATGCAACAGGGAGAGATAAAGTAGTTTTCTGAAGCATAGCTTATGGATTTAAGCTATGCTTAAATCTTAAAGCTTAAGTCTTTAAGGAAATACATGGTGTTAAGAATCCTTTATGGATTATAGTAGTGAGTGCTTTTCTGAATAAATCTAGGCGTCTACCGTGAGATCCTCTAAACACTAAGACAAAAGCATCCAAGTGTTGCCTAATAATTTCTTTCCAGTCAATGGGTTATTTTAGGACTTTCATTGGACCACAAGGTGGTTTGGGTTGGAAGGGACCTTAAGGATTATCTAGTTCTACCTGCCATGCAATGAGCAAGGGTTCCTTCCATTACACCAGGTTGCTCAAAGCCCCACACAAGGTGGCTTTGAACACTTGTGGGGA
Organism: Argya squamiceps; assembly: GCA_037834095.1. NCBI lineage: Eukaryota > Metazoa > Chordata > Aves > Passeriformes > Leiothrichidae > Argya > Argya squamiceps. The sequence goes on along the minus strand of JBBMKD010000145.1, from coordinate 103,338,299 downwards.
TAGGGTATCCACAATGTCTCTTGTGTCAGTGTCTTACCACCCTCACTGTAAATCCCTTGATTACCATTCCTAACACAAGCACAGATAGAATCAAACATAATAACAGCAGGATTAAGTAAGTAAAACCCAGCTTGCTTGCTCTCTCACACACTCACTCACCTCAGGCTTCTTCAGTTCCTCAGTTACATAATTTAGGTTGTTCCATCCATCATAGGACCAGAGTCCCTGGTAAAATGCCACTCCAATTGTCCCAATACCTGCAGTCGTGCCTTGAAAACCATTCCGAAAACTCTGAGTTTGTCCATTGGCAAGCAGCACCAACCCACCCACCACGATCACCAACAAAGCCAAGAGTTTGGCAGCTGTAAAAATGTTCATAACAGATGTCGCCAGCCTCACATTGAGGCAGTTGATGATAGTTAAAATCAGGATGCAGGCAGCAGCTGTACACTTGACGGCAACCTGCGGAGAGGAGCATCCTGGGTAGAACGGCGCAATGGCGTACTCAGCAAAGCTCAGACAAACAGCTGCCAAACCAGCTGGTCTCACCAGGATGACAGAAGTGTAGGCGAAAAGGAAAGCAGGAAAAGAACCAAAAATCCTCAAAATGTAAATATATTCTCCTCCAGACTCTTTAATTATCGTTCCAAGCTCAGCGTACGACAGGGCTCCAAACATGGCCAGGAGACCACATGCTGCCCAGATCAGCAGGCTGCTGGCAGGGTTCCCCATGTGATGTAGCACCCACTCAGGGGACATAAAGATCCCCGAGCCTATCATGGTGCCTGCAATTAATGACACACCGCTAATCAGGCCGACCTCTTGTTTCAGTCTTAACTTCTTCCCTTCACTCACATCTGTGGACGAATTAAGTGGATCTGCTGAATTAAGTGGATCTGTTGTCTTCCTTTCCCTCATTGTGGAAATGTGAGGAGATGTTGTAAGGACGGAATCTGAAAAAGGATTAAAGCATTTGAATAAGGAAATAAGGACTACCTCAGGCTTTAAGGTTTAGTTAATAATTACAAAAGTCACACTGAATGCTGTTGAGAAACACAAACTTATCTTCTGCATTTCACATTCTTTCATGACCCATCTTATCTTGGTAATTTATTACACTGAGCTTGATTATCCCTGAATCTCTTTGCAGGCAATGGTAATGGATAATACCCAGCACCACCTCAAAACCACTCAGCACATTACTGGACTGTGATCCTGGTTATCTCTCCTTTAAATCATGCTTCGAACAGTATCTGAAATAAAGATCAGGTAAGCAAAGTCCCCATGCAAATCTGTACTTTATTCTTTGCTTAAAAGTCAATGTTCAAGCATTCACTTCAGTGCTCAATCATATTTTCATACTTCACTGTAGCATGATCAAACAAACAAGTCTGCTGGCCAACATGCTAAGGCTTTGCTCAACAAGGAACATTTCCAGTGTCTTGATCAAAGAAACAGAAATGTTTTGCTAAAAACAGTTCAGAGGCACTTTTTCTGCACAGCAGTAGGGGGCAATATGAGCTTTTTCCAGTTTTAGGAAGTGCAGGAGGAGAACTGTAAAAAGGCTACAATGACATTTTTCCAGGTACATAAGATCACTCCTACCATACCACAATCTTCAGAGCACTTTGTCACAGCTCATCATACACACATTTCAATGCACGCAGGATAGAAACACGGCACAAGCTTTTGAAGATACCCCTGACCCTTACTTAGATATCTAACACGTGAAATTCCTTGAGGCAGGTTCTGCTATAAATATGACTATTACAGTGCATTAGGGTGTACTTTGTGATATGTGATGTGCATGAAGTATTGAGTGGAAGAGAACTTCCATATGGATTCCTTTGAACATGAACTAAACTTTAGTGGAGAGATACTGTCTTTGGAGGTCTCTTGCAAACTTTTGTTGTGATAAGCACCAGAAGTGAGACCTTTCTCTGCCCTTCATAGCAACCACAGACCTTGAATCTTTAAAACCATCTGTCCTTTTCAAGCATTTGAGCTAAAAAATGCATGACTATAAACAGAGCAATATTTCTATTGTTTCTCTAAAAATTCCTTCTAAATAATTTAGACTTATCTTTGGTTTTTTGTAAAAAATAATATTAATAATAATAATAATAAATCTAACTAGCTTTGCAGTTCTTTGCAAGAAGAGTCCAAGGTAACTCTTGAACCCTTAACAAAACCCATGGGTCCACAAGAAAAACAAACAACATACACAAGTTGCATAATTTCTCATGCTAAGGCAAATAAAGTTGCTTAAATTTTATCATCAGGTTGAAGGACTTTAAGTTCTCTAAAGAAGAAAAAAGTTCTCAAATCTCATTAAAAAGTAGGGGGGTTTAGAGTATAAATACTATTAGATTAAGGAAATAATGAGAAAAGTTTGATGGGTTTCGTGAAGGATTTCAGAAGGTATTCCTATAGCCTCTCTAGTATTCACTAGGAAATGAATGCCAGCTGTTTTTCTCCTAATTTCAAAGTCCCTTATAGAAGTACACAGCTGATCAAGGGTTAGCTGTAACAAAAGCGAAAGCTTATACTTTATCTGTCAAGTAGGTTTTTAAAGCTTTCTCAGCAAAGGTGTGAGTTCTGAGAATAAACATACACCTTGTACTGACTGCAAGGGTGCAAATTAACGCATTTCAAGTTAATGGTTTGCAAAGTGGTGGAGAACTTAGAGGGAGGCATCCCAGTAATGCAGAACATTTTGGTTTGCTTTTACTAAGTGACAGTACTCTTCTTGTCTGGTTTAGCTATTTGTTGTGTATTCTTCTTTAAATTGCAAATGACACTGTAAGGAGATACTGGAATCCTTCAGCAGTCCAAAGGTCTGGGTTTTTTCCTGCACTACTGACACTCCTGTGTGCACCAATGCATGTATTATATATCCCAATCCCTATTGAAAACAAACTCACAAAATATGGTTAAATCAACACTAGAAGAAAAATTCATACGACTACAGGTAGTTAAACAACCTTCTAGTAAGGCTATAGATATATTTCTCTAAGTCTTCTCCTGTTTTAATGAAGGAAGTTCTGTTCTGAAGTGTAAATGCAAGGTTCTTGGAGGGGATTTTTTCAAACCTTTACTGTTCTTGCTCCTAGAAATGAATAACTTTTAATCTAATGTTGTAGGAAAAAAAATTAGAATTTCTTCAAACCTGATTATGTCAAAAATATTTCTGTAAGGCCCCTCACATAACCAGAATTAATTAACTGGTATGTCAATAGCCTCAGTCAATTCCTAGAGGGAAGTCTATTTTCGATCCCAGATTCATTGTTACTAACTATTTCCACCTAAAGAAATAAGGAATCTAAATAATTATAAGAACTCGAGGCTATTCCTGTGGAAGATAAGGCAGTCTGATTGCTTAGGATTTTTTTTCCATTGTCTTGTTCTTTTTTTGACTGATATTAGCAGTAAGGAGCCGCCGTAAGATATTTTAGTCAAATGAATTGTCACAATTATAATTTGCCAAAACGGAGTATGTAAAAGGGCAACTCACTGCTCCCTTCCAAAAGCGAAAAGAATAAGACGGAGTAAAAAATACAAATTCTGCTTTCTCTTCGTGTGGAGTAGCAGAGCTTTGCTACTCAAACAGTCACCTAATAAATCCCCTACCTGAACAATTCTCACTTACCTTTGACACTGCAATGAATGGTTGCCATCTACTGGTCCCGAGAAATAATGCGACATGGCTCAGTCTGGATTTGGGTTTGGTATTTTGCATTCCTGGCTGAAAAGAAACACTTACTGTACGTATTACTTGTTCAACATTAAGATAACACAAATAGACTATATTCGAGTTGAGTGAAAACTCTCCTTATTGTCCTTATGGCTCTTTTATGTCGGGAATAACTATGAGGACTAGAGAAGACTAATTTAAAGGTCAATGTCAGTGATAAAAACTAGGCAAAATATGTGGGCAAATATTTTGCAATATTTAATTTTAGGTCCCAGGAGTGATATTTAGAACACAGTTATGGGGTTGTTTTCCCTGTCCCACGCTTGGAAAAGAGTTACAAATCTCTGGATGGGATTAAATATAACCTGTAATCTGAGGGCAGAGTGGCCAAAACCATTGCCCATAACTTTCTTTGGAGGGAAACACCAACACTCTACTTATAACTTTGTGCAGGGATCAAGATTTTTTTAATTAAGAAAACCCCAAACAACAAACATCAAGTTGGATGAGAGGTACTAAAGGTTAGAGAATTCATCCAGGACATAAGATGTAGGTTTGATGGCCTTCCCTATCTAAGACCATAGAAACTCACAAATTCAGCTTGAATACTTTCACCTCCAAAATGCAAGGTTTGAACTGCAATTGCAGGCAGAACTTGGTGGCTGTGCTTGCCATATAAGTAGAGATGCCTGACTGAGAACAAAGAGGAAATGAAGGCCGGGAAAGTGGAGCTCTGAAATACATCCTGAGCCCAGAAGAAAAATTGGGGCAGAGAGACAACACACCCCAGATGTCCTGTGTGAAAACAGACAAAGAAAAGAGGACTCATTGAGAGGTATCTGCCTGGGGAATGGCTATCCCATGTGTTTGACTCTAAGGCTCTACATCCTGGGTCCATCCTGGCTCTTCTCACATCTGAGCCTTGGAAGAGCACAGCTCTGGGCCTCCACCCCACTGGAGAGGGCCTGGACCCACCAGCTTCTTTCGTGATGTGTCCAGGGGCAGCAGTGTGTAGCTGCCCCCAAGGCAACAATGCCCTGGCATGAAAAAAACAGGGCTCCTTGTGCAGCAGAGCTCTGGCTGGGATTTCAAAAATGCCAATGTGAGCTAGCAAAACAAAAACACAGCTTGGGCTACTGGGAGTAGGATGGTGGGGCGGAAATGACATTTCTGAGGATGCAGGACAGCCCTAGGCTTCACAACAACAATCATCACTAAAACTGAGCTTGTTTATATTTAGAGTAACTGCCTTTCCCTGTCATGTTACAATAGTGAATCTGAAGTTGGGGGGTGAAGAGTGAATCTTAAACCCAATAATTTACCATGAGCTGAGTTAGTGCTCCCTGTCTGGGTCTGCAGACAGCCTGCAGCTGAGCTTGAGCCTCCCTGTTCCTGCTCAGCAAAGGATCAGCATATTCTGGTTCTGCAGCTATTGAACTTTGAAAGACTTGCTTTTGTTTTATAGATATTCTTTATTAAAAGGTATTTAGTATCCCATGTTTCCAATTAGACACTGAATATTTTGTTTAGTTATCTTGCTGTGTTCAAGAGGAAGCTGCTAGTGCCATACTGCACCTCGTAAAAACAATGGGATTCAGGTAGAAGGAAATCTCAAAGGCTCAGGAGCAGACTGACGCTATGTGCCAAAAGATGAGTCAGTGGGAAAGAAAACCAGCCTGACTGAATAGGGAGGTTTTGCTGAAACTCAGGGGAAAAAAGAAAAAAAAGAGAGTTTATGACCTTTGAAAGAAAGGGCAGGCAAGAGGAAGAGTACAAGGATGTCATTGGGTCATGTAGAGAGAAAATTAGAAAGGGGAACGCTCAGCCAGAACTCAATCTAGCTGCCACTGTGAAAGACAATAAAGAGTGTTGAGGATGAGAGGATGGTCTCAAGCTGCACCAGAGAAGGTTTATGTTGAGTATCAAGAAGAAATTTTTCACCCTTATTTTGGAAAGGTGGTTAAGCTTTAGAATGGGCTGCAGAGGGAAGGGGTGGAGTCACCGTCCCTCGTGGTGTTTAAGAAAGGACTGGCTGTGGCACTCAGTGCTGGGGTTTAGTTGGCATGGTGGCAAGGGTTGGACTTGATGGTCTTGGAGGTCCAACCTTAATGATTCTCTGATGCTATGATACTAGCTGCTCTAGAAGATACTGATGGAGTAACACGAAACACTGATGAAATGAGAACCACACCTAATTCCCAAACAATTACAACTTGGGAAAAGTACTGATCCCACTGCTGCTTGCACAGGTTGAGTTAATCTATCAAGTACTATTGGTACTTTTTCTTTCAGCAACTGAGGGAAATTATACATATTTCTTCCTTCATTCTCTATTTCCTGGTTTTATAGCTATATATGTACATACAATCTGTCCTGTTTTCTTTTCCTAGCAATACCTTAAAAAAATTAGCCTTAATAATTTATTTGCATTTGTTTGTACTCTGAAGAACTACTTTTAAATGTTGGAATTAAGTTTTCATTTATTTATTAATTTTAATTCAAGATTAGATTATCTTGTCCTCTACAAAGTCTGTTTTGCAGAATCATTATCAAATGAATGCTGTCATTACTAGAATACAAATAAACATTTTCATGAAAACTTTCTACCAAACAAGATTAAAAATAGAACTGCAACATGCCAAAATTCTATTTAATCACTGAAATGCATTCCTACATTTCTGAGTAGATGCACAATAATACCCTCACTGACACAAGATAGTTTTATTATTTTTAAAATAAACTTTTACAACACGTGCTTAGAGTTTAACCTGTAAATCTATATTCACTCTGTTAGGTAGCATTCTATAATAAAATAGTTTCCTCGGTACAATTCCTGTCAGAAACAGCATAATTACATTGACCCAAATAATTCCAGTTTTCCTCAGGTGAAAAAGGCACATAGTAACTGCAGGTACTAAACTGAATTCCTTAAAAAATTTCAGGAAAACTGATCCCTATTTTTGAATGAAACCCTGAATCAGAAGGGCCCACAAAAGGCAGCTCCTTTCCCCAGCCTGCCCCACTGCTGCCTCAACATCTTCCCAATCACTCCCAGGACTGAAAGGCTGTTTGCCCATCTGCCTCTTTCCTTCTTCTAAATCACAAAATTGAGGGAAGCACTGGCTTTGGTAGTGTGGCACAGCAGAGGACCTGCCCTACTACTAGGGGACTAGGAAAGGCACCTGGAGAACAACAGCCAGGAAGGAAAACAGGGTAACATGTCTTGCAGCAGCTGGTGAAAGTTTTGTGAGTTGCCTCCGCCTGTTTGCTTTCCCTGGGCCACAGTCAGGAGCACAGGGTGGGGCTGGGTGGCTTATCCCTGCCTGGCACTGCTGCTGTCAACACGTCTGAGGCAGATCACCCTCCCACTGCTCTCCCCCCACGCAGGGGTGGGATGTGCTTCAGCTCGCAGTCACGGCCAGCGTGAGGACAGGGTTTGCCCCTGCATGCCCAAAACATTTCCTTTGTGGAGTGGTTATAAGCTGTACAATGGGCTCTGGGCCATCCATGCTTCCAGCCCTGTGAAGTTGATCTCCTGGGATAAGCTTAGCAAGGGTCAAGGGGGCTCAGCCAGTCTCCATAGCAGTTACTGCCTAGCTTCTCAAAGAGCTAGGACAAGGGGGTAATTTTAATGCTGTTTAACTATAACGTCACTTAGACTCTTTCAAATAAAAAGAAAAACCCAACGTTTGCCTGGAGAAGTAATGTAAACTATGACACTATTTAACACCTCTGGCTGGTGCTTTATGAAGTTGCAACAAACATATATTTTCCAGCTAATAATGCCTCATCTTGTGCATTTTACAGAAAAACTAATGATCTTAGGAAGATAGTGACGATTTGAGACTAATTCCTCCCATCTGTACACTTTGGTTAAATCTAAAAATAGGTATAAATAAAAGGAAGGATGAAATGGATATTAAGCATTTTTTCTTGGCCTTACAAAGGAAGTAAGCGTGGGAGACTGGAACCAGGTTTTCATTCCATTTGGTAAATCTCCCCATGAGATTGTATGAAGAAAAGAACTGTGCTGAAAGGTTTGGAGGACTCTTCCTGGTCTAGAGATCATAACTCCTTAATCACTCCTGTCAGTGACGCAGTCAGCATGGTGTAACATGGATGCACAGGAATCACTCTTCAGTAGTATTGTTCTCTTGAACGAAACGTGGATGCATCTACAGATGATGTCCTTAAATTCTTAGTTCTTAGCCAAAATGAGTGGAAAGGCACTCTTACTTACACATACAAACTTCCCGATTTGCAATCCACTAACAGGATGTATTACAAGGGAAGAAGTTTACCAGCCAGACTGGATTTCCATCTGGACCCAGCTCAAGCCACTCGGCAAAGCAAGCCACAGGCTGCAGGGTGTGGTCTCGTGCCTACTTTCCCTGTGCCAGAGAAATGGGAATTGATTATTCCCATTTGAAGAGCTAATCTGTGCTTCCCACTTGAAGAGCTCTTTGCTCCCAGTGTCACAGAGACAGCAAAGGTATAGCTGGCTAGGTGGTGGGTTCCTCCCCCAGCAGCTCCTGCAGGAAAACAAAGCGATTCTCTTCCCTTTTGCCCTGCTTTTTCCATTTTCTGCTCCAGACGCTGGCTCACCCTTGGGTCCCCACCCCAGCACTGGGGGTGCAGATGCACAAACGGCTGTTGGGCCCTGATAATAGATTAGCTGAAGACAAGGGTCCTGTACTGCAAGAGAGGGAGAGATGACTCACAAAAGAACTTGAATTTTGCAATGTTTAAAAACGTGTTGTTTCAGCTCAATGAATTTCTTGTTTTTTTCTGTGTTTGACTAACTGCCTAGGAAGAAGGATGCATCAGAAACAAGAGAAGTACTTCAGGAGTCTGTAAAATCTGCAGATATAATTAAAGGTAAGCCCACAGAGGTATGAATACACTGTTATTATTTATGTAATATGTGCATAATATTGGCACCTACTTTTCAGTTTTACAGTGCTCAACCACTTTGTTTATGCTCAGGAAGCAAGATGGAATTTCCCTTCCTCAGTCTGTGTCTGGCATTCTATACTCACTGTGCTGTGCCTTGCTGCTCTGAAGGCATGTTTGGCACAGAAGGAGGTTTGGGTTCTCCGTGTGGAAATGGGGGCCAGTGGGTATGTCTTCATGCTATAATGATGAGTCAGAACAGAGGTCTGAACTAGCTCTGAGCTAACACAGCTGTGCTTAATTTTGGCATTTAAATGATGTGTCCAGTCATCTTGTTGCTTGTGGTTGGGCCCCCTTGACACTGTATAAGAAGAGGAAATTCTGGTGAGCTTCAGGTGCAGTTAAGATAGAAGAAAAAATTATAGCCTAGTGATTACAGCAAAAGAGCAGAGATGACTGCAGATGTCCAAATGTTACCCTAAGCAAAGTCCACTTGCTGTCAAGGCTGCTGGTTCAGAGCCCTGTCAGAAGAACCTTTGGCAATTGGGAGGATCAGTATTTGATACGGCAAGAGGTAGAAGGGTGTTAATGAACCTAAGACACGAAACTATGTAAGTCAAAGCACTGTTGCAGACTTTTCTTCTAGTTTATCTTCTTTTTAATGAGAAGCACTACAGCTTCTCATTTTTGAAGATACAGAGAAGTTCTAGTTCATGCAAGTTAAGCTGGCAAAACTTTATGCAAAAAAATCAAAACTTCTGGATATGCTCTTGGGGTTCTTATAATGTATCTCCCTAGGAGAGAAAAAAAATGCATTCTTGCCACTCTTCCTTGTTCTGATATGGCTGAATTAAGTCATCCTTAGTGTGCAAAAAAATACTCCCTATTATTCAGAGTTCTTGTGCTTGCTTCCGTTGCTTTGGATATTTCTTTGAACTTCTCCCCCCTTTTAGAAATTAGAATGTTTACTCATTGCTGATTAATATATGAATATATAAAATTATATTATCAGCCCAACTCTGAGGTTTCCTTGTTTGTACCAAGTATCATATGCAACCTTCAGCTGTAAGAGCCACAGCCTGCCTCTATCATGGAGAGTTCCCAGAAATTAATTCTCCATTGGAAAGAAAAATATACTTCTATTGAGACACACAAGCTTTGGTTTTTAAAGGTAAGCATTGATGCCATTCTGTTGTGAACGAAGTGAATGTGAATATAAAAACCAGCTGGCATCATGTATGGCTTTGCTCTTCACAGCTATTCACATTAATTCATGTATGTGAGGTGATGCCTTGAGTGACTCTTGTGTTACAATGGCAGTCTCTGCTGGCTGTGACTCTGAGCTATGTTTATGAAGTTTGTTCAGACCTCAGCCAATTATGAGGGGATGAATGACTCGGGGACCAAAGCCATCCTGCAAGAGAAACGAGTCTTCAGCTGACACCTCCTCTTCCATTATAGCATAGACTTAAACATTTCTTTCTTGGGACAAGTTCATGATGATCTATGCTGCAGGCCTGTGCAGTCCACTCACTGACACCTCCTCTCATGCATTTCCTTTAAACATTTTGTTCTTGTTCTTGCAGAATTATTATCTTGTTGATAACGTCTACAGGAGCAATGACCATGTGTGCAATTGAATGGCAAGTCAGCATTTTAGAACAGTAGTATAGTAACGAGTCATTCAAAAATGGGGTTAGAGACAAAATCTAGTATAATACAATTGTGAATTTTATGTTGGTGCTAAACTCATGTGCACTAGTCAGTATGTTATGCCAGTTGCTATCTAGTCTGTAAAGAACCCAGAATACGTGGCCTTCCTTGAAGAAATTTACAGGCGCACATACAGGCAGGAGGAAACAAAATAATACCACAATTTTGAGGAATAGAATAGACTGGCCTTTTCAGCATACTGAGAGGCTGGCTGTTGTCAAATGGGTTTATGGGAATAATACTAGGGGAAGTCCTTTTTGTACCAGTTTTTGTGTTAAATGGGAAATTTGAAGGATAAGTAACTCAGAAGGCATCTTCTCACACATGGGATAGAAAGCTTAAAACATAAAAATGTTAAACATTAAAACTGGACAATGGATGCAGTTGCATAATGGGGTCAAATGTTTCAATATCAGAAGAGAGGGTTGAGACAGGCTGTGAAGATTGAGGGAATTCAGACAACAGTATCAGTACAAGGAGAAGCTGCAGAGGCTGGGTTAATGAACAGGGTAGTGGTCAAAAGCAATAGAATAGAAGATCAGCCCTGACTTACCCCATGAATGGCTGTGGCAGGCAAAGGCTGTGCTTGGAAAGCAGTGGTGGGACAAAATGATGCATGAATGAGAAAGTCCCCACTGTGAAAAGAGTCTGAAGCTCCTAAGGCTGCTTCTCTGAGGCTCTGGGAACACATTAGCCAAGGGAAGGCTTGGCTCACTGGGACAGAGTTCTTACTGCAGTAAACTCTCCTAAGGTATTACGGTCACTGCTGGCCTAAAACACGAAATACAAACGAATTCCTACAGCAATGTATCTAGCAGCACAGTGACTGTAGCATTTCAGACTCATTGATTTTATTAACTAATTTTAAGTCTCTTGACAAAATGCAATGCAGAATCCAATGCATTCATGCCTAGATTTGGTATGCAGTCGTGATGTGGGAAAGTTAACTTCAGGATGGGATCTGCTCTTTCAAATGCATGAAATATACATCCAGATCAGCATATTTTACCAAGATGTAGTTCACAAGGGACATGCTAAGGATATAAACCACCATTCCAAGGCCCTGCTCTGGAACTTGGACAGATAGCTCCAATGGCTCCCAAGCTGCAGGGCTGTCCCTCAGAGAAGGTGTAGGTTTTTAACTGCAGCGGTTGTTTCAGAGAACTCAGAGGTTCACACATCCATGATTGCCCCTGTTAAGCTATAGGATGACAGCTAGACTGGGGATTAGATGGGGGATAGTCTGGCTTGGGGTTTGGACTAGAGCGTCATTAAATCCCTTCCAACCCAAACAGCTCTATGCTTCTCTTACTGCAAGGCCATTAAGCAGAAGGTCTGAGACGAAGATCTGAGACTTCTTCCCTGCAGAGCAGCCCAGCTGCAGCAGAGGGCAGCCAAAATAGGCTGCTGATTTTGGGGACTCTCTCCAAGGAAGTCATGCCTGTAAATCTTGAATATAGGAATCAAATCTGGGTGCTCCCCCATCCTGGGATGAAGGATGTCACACACTTTGTTTTAAAAGAGTGCAAGCCATTGCAGGGACCTTAATTTTTTTGAAGATGGTTTAAGAGTGTCTACCACACCTAGCTGCTTCATTTTCATGGAGGAATACCTTAGTTTTAATTAATACAGGTTAATTATTTGCTACCGTGATAGATCCAACAGCACTGTTTGTCAAAACTGTTGGAGGATATGAATGTCATGGCACAGCAGGTTAAATTCTTATTATGTCCAGAGCTTTAGGTCCTGAAGTGTGTGGCTTTAGAGAATGTAGACCTCTTCATGATTAGGGACTAGCTGAGCAGGGGTGGTTGGGGCTGCAGCTTTCAGTTTCTGTGAGTGTTCCTCACTCACGTGCCTTACCCAAGGTGTCAGAGGGAGACTGTGGAGGAAGGCAAAGGCATCCAGCTTTTCATACCCTTGGCTACTGTCATAAACTGTAGATTGTGTATTTGTTTAGTATTTTTCATTGAGGATACTTATTCACAGAAAAAAACAAAGCATAACTGTTTTAAAGAAGTTTATCTGAAACGTCTGGAGTGTAAGCAGAGCCCAGTCAGCTGTTAACACATCCTTAAAAAGAGGAATAGCTAGGAAAAACATTTTGTAATGGACTGATATCAAGTAAAACTATCTAAAGCATTAAGTATTTTTAAAGTTTCCACTCAGAACCAAGGTAAGAGAGAAAGGCATTTCTTCAACTATATTAGCATGAGTCAAAAACCTTAGTGCCATTATTAAATTGTGAGATGTGTGATAGTTGCTTTATTCTTTTTTTTCAGAAAAATATTTTAGAAAATAATCAAATAATTGTATTTGTCAAATCAAATTCCAAACTGATTGCACTTAAACATTTTTCTGTTTCCTGGTCAGGTTGGGTTTTTCTGAGAAAAAGCCCACTGAGAAGCACACTGATCTGGAAATCATTCAAGTTTATGCTTATCAAATGCATGTTGAGTTCTTTGTGAAGATTTGATGCTTTATACAAACACTGATTAGAATTATTGAGGACAAACAGGGTCCCCAGAAGAGTCAGAGCTGGTGTAATGTAGACCAGCTGCTGTAAGTGTTCAGGATGCCAAGAGCATAACAGGGTTTCCTTCAGTCCCAGCTGGTCTGCATGAAGGGAAGGGCTGGCTTGGAGGCTGTGCCTTAGAGGCCTTCCCCCCCCAGAAAGCAGAGGAATTGGCTTTTCAGCCCTGCAACCCCCCTGGAGACAGCCCCAGGTGGCAGTGGGACGGGACACTGGGGATCACAGAGATTAGCCATGCAAGTGACAGCAGGCTGCAGACATCCAAGTATTTAGCTGACTGGTATTAGGCTCAAGAAATCATTTTCATTTCTTGCAGAAATGTTTCTATCTTTATCATGAGCTGGGAACTTTTATGTTCTTAGCCATGTCTATAAATACTGAAAACAGTCAGGATTTTCTCCTTTGAGACATCTCTATTTTTAAGAACACAGTTGGTAGTCGCAGACATCTCATGCACACAACTGCTGCGCCAGCAGTAGCACCAGTACAGGTGCTATTCCTGCAGCCCAGCTCCCCTGGAGTCACTGCGACAGGCAGAGCCTGACTCCTCCCTGCCTGCACACCGGGGGTCGGCAGCAGTAACTGTGCAGTGCCCACAGGACAGAGAGCCAGCTTTTGTCTGAAGGTTTGATCTGTGGATGGCATCTGTCACTGTTTCCTGCAATGGAGCACTCTCTAACCAGGCTCTTGAGAAATGGGTGAAAAGGCAAAATAGGGGATTTTTTTGTGAAATGCCTGTTTAAAAATGTCACTGACATGCAGAGATCCCTCTAATTTTTAGGGGCTGCTGAATATGCAGAATTTATGCTCATAATGAGTGAGGCTATCAAGACACAGAGCTGGCAATGCCTACCAGCACCAGAACTGTATTTACCAACAGCACAATCCCTCTGTACCAGTGATCCCATCCTTAACTCTCTCAGGGGAAGGGAATAATTGGCTCTTTGCCCAAAATCACTACACAATAACTATTAGCATAGCAGTTAACTCATAAATTAGTAACTGCTGAGGCACGTTTTTGTTTGGTATAACACATACATGCAAATGTACATCCCATGGGTGGTGCTGGGTGTGGGGACCTCGGGAGTCACCAGGGACCCTCAAACAGGCCTCGCCTCCCCTTTGTCTTCCAGCCCCTCAGGTAGTACCACCTCCCAACACCACATGGGTGTTCATTTCACTTCCAGAAAGGCCTAAAATCACAGAATCACTGAATTGTTAGGGTTGGAAGGGACCTCTGGAGATCATCCTGTCCAGCCCCTCCCAAGGCAGGGTCACAAGAATGTCTCCAGGTGGGTTTTGAATGTCTCGGAGACTCCATGACCTCCCTGGGCAGCCTTTTCCAGTGCTCCACCATGCACAGTGTAAAGTTCTTCCTCATGTTGAGGTGGAACGTCTTGTGTTTTAGTTCATTGCCACTGCCCTTGTCACTGGGCACCCCTTAAAAGTCTGGAACCAGCCAGGTGCTTCAGGCTGGAGGAGACTGAGGGGAGACCTCATTTCAGTCTTCAGCATCCTCATGAGGGGAAGTGGGGGAGCAAGTAGCAATCAATGACTTCTCTCTGGTGGTCAGTGACAGGATCCAAGGGAGTGGCTTGAAACTGAGTCAGGGGATGTTTAGGTTACATATCAGGAAAAGGTTTTTCACCCAGAGGTCGGTTGGACACTGGAACAGGCTCCCCAGGACAGTGGTCACAGCACCAAGCCCAAGAGAGTTCAAGAAGTGCTTGGACAATATTTTAAGGCACATGGTGTGACACTCGGGATCTCCTGTACGGGGTCAGGAGTTGGACTTCTTGATCCTGATGGGTCCGTTCCAACTCAACAAATTCTGTGATTCTGTGATCCTCTTGGCACCTGCCTTTGACATACTTATATGCATTAATGAGATCCCCTCTCTGTTTTCTCTTGACTGAACAGGCCCAGCTTCCCCAGTGTCTTCTAACACGGGAGATGCTCCCGACCCCACATCATTTTTGTGGCCTCCGCTGGCCCCTCTCCAGTAGCTCCCCGTTTTTCTTGCACTGAGGAGCCCAGATCTGGACACAGCAAACGCAAGCGAGCACGAACACGCACAGAGACAAACGCTAACCCAGCCGTGTGGCGGGAAGGACAGGGACAGGGACAACCCCCTCCCGCGGTGCCCGCGCTGAGGGGCGGCGGGCGGCGCATGCGCGGCGGAAGGGGCC
>JBBMKD010000145.1:103242455-103320658 GCA_037834095.1 Argya squamiceps | reverse complement strand
TCCCCGTCCGTACCCCATCCCCGTCCGTACCCCATTTCTGTCCTTACCCCATCCCCGTCCGTACCCCATCCCCGTCCGTACCCCATTTCTGTCCTTACCCCATCCCCGTCCGTACCCCATCCCCGTCCTCACTCCGTCCTCATCCCCACCCCATCCCCAGCGCCCCACACGCAGGGCCCGCTCCCGCAGCCCAGTAACGCGGCTGGCCCGTGGCTCCCGCACCCACCGGGCTTTTCCCTGGGGAGCAGTGCCACGAGGCAGCGAAAAGAGATAAAGCAAAACACAAGGCACGGCAATCGAGGGATTAGTCCCGGCTCCTGCTGGGAAGCGCTGGCGCCGGGAGGAGGGAATCCCCTCCCACGCAGCGCGGCCGCGGAGCTCCGGCGGGGGCGGCGGCGCCGGGGGAGGGAGGGGCGGCATTGTGCGCTCGGAGGGGCTCGGGAGGAGCCGACCCCGGCCCGGGGGGGTGTGCGGGGCCGGGTTGGTGCCCGGGAGAACGTCAGGGGCCCGGGGCAGACGGGGGCGGCCGCAGCGCTGGGGCTACAATGCGCTCCGGCTCGGGGGAAGCGGGGACGGGGGCGGTGCTGGGACCCCACGGGCCATTGCGTGGCTGGAATCGCACGGGCTTTGTTCGAACGTACGAAAAACTTGTGTTATTTTTTCAGTGCTCTTAAAGATAATAACCGCTTCCTGAGAGTGCAGCGAGAAGGCCAAATGCCTTTGGTAGCTGGTAGCACACAATGAAGCTGAGGGTTTGATTCGGCTTCAAGCCTGCCTGTGCGGACCACAATAACAAAAAGTTGAGGCAAATTCCTCCTGTCCTGAGTGGATCGTGCGTACAGCGAACACTTTGGGGTTAATCTCCTTGGCAGTTATTGTGCAAAGATTTTTGGGTTTTGTTTTGGCATTGTTTTCTTTCGTGCATTTCCTAAGGTCAGACTCCTGTTTCCTTGGGAGAAGATTAATATTTTTGGGACGGTTTATATTCTTCTGGTTTGCAGTTCGTAGCAAGATGGCTTAAGACCATAATGTGCAGCGTGTTTGAGATGTGATAAAGAGGTTCTTATCACCTGATTTCGGGATGCTTTTTTTTGAGCAGTTAGATGTGTATGAGCAATGAGAATCGGTAAAATTCTTAATTCGCCTAATGTTCACATTTATGCTACATGTTAACAAAATGTTTTGTGGTTTATTTTACTTTCTCTTTGTTGCATCTCCACTGAGAGATCAGGCCTTCGTAGTTTCAGTGAGCTGATGGTGTAGGTCTTCAGGTATGTGGGATATGAATGCATTCGAAATATAATTCCTGTGCCATGCTACCATTTTTACACATAAAGCAGAGTTTTTTGTTATGTTTAGTCACGTCTGCGTTTAAAAGCAGATGTTAACAACAGTCGCAGTTTTGTTGAGAAGCTGAGGGAAATGTTGCCTACTTTGCTCAACAACTCTGTGTCAATGTGAATATAAATATGCTAGGGAAGTGGGAGAAGGAAACTCGAATAAAAAGGGAAATGCTAATTTAGTGGTGGTGTGGTTTGGGTTATATGTGTGGAAATGACACCAAATCACCTGACAGTTTTCTGAAGTGTTCAGAGTTGAAAATTTGGAATTTGGCCCAGCAGAATGGTTAGTAGGCAAATAAATGCATGTGAGAAGCTGCCTGATAATGGACATTCTGCAGTTTATTATGTGGATGTTGCACATAGGAAAGTCCATGTTATTTGAATACTATTTTTTTCTGCATTAATAAGAATGTTTTGGGTTTCTTTTTTTCTGTAGTGTCACTCTGTAGTACTGAATCTCTTTCTTCTGTGTTAGGGATGTTGGCACAGCACTGAGGCAATTGTAATTTTATCTGCTATCGTGGTTGAGCTAATAGTGCAAGCACTTGGCTGAAAGAGCTGGGCTTGCCTGTCTTTTTATGAGAAGATGCCTCTTGTTATGACAGTTTATATTAAATCTTACACTGGATTGTGGAGTACACTGAAGGCTTTTTGTAGCTGTTTTCCTTGGGTGTTTCTCTGCCATGTTCTCAGTGGGCCAGATGTTGCAGATGTTTAGGGGAGGTGTGTTAACATCAGCTTGCTGAATGCTGTGAGCTAGATCTGATTTTTAAACAGCACTTTCTAGTTCACTTTTAGACATTGTCCCCTCTCCTTGATTTAATGATATTTGAGTGTGCACTGAATAATCAGCATGTGTAGAAGCATTCTCCTTGATAATTTCATCTTTCTCTTTGTACATTGCTTTCCAAAATCCCAAAGTTATTAGACTAAGTTTTTATACACAGAACCAAGTAAGCCAGCAGAGGGTTTGAACTCCTGCCTGTGTGTCTTCCTGCTTTTTTTTTTTTTTGAATGTGGAATTATATGAAAATTAACTGTCTACTGCACTGAAAAGAAACCTAAATTCTCTTGAATGTTAAATTCTGTGTTGAGAATCCCCTGTAAAATGAGCATTGATACCTTGTTTGGGGTTTTTTTTAAGTTTGATAGAAACTCTACAGAGGAAACTGCATAAGACAGTAGACATGATCTGTAAATGCTTCTCATTGTGTGTATCAAAAGTGTAGGTATGTAAGAGAGTTATCAATCTGCTTTCTCCTCAGGTAATTTAGGTGAAAATGTTTGCCTCATTTAATTGGGATTTCCCCACCCATAACATAGCTGTTGTCTTGCTTATTCTGTATAAGCCAGTGCCCAGACCTTGTCTTGGGAATGAGGCAAGAAATCTTTCCTTTAAAAGCTCCTGTAACAAATAATACCAATTGTATAGGGTTGCTGGTAATGAAATTGGAGGCACTTCACAGTCATATAGAGGAAAAGCATTTTAAATTACATGAAGACATGTAAAGGATTCAGTTTTAGCTACTTCAGTGTAATTTCAAACAAGCTGTATAAAATCTATACAATGGCTTCTGTGCTGAAACTTCACAGCAAGATTTAGTTTGGATTTCTCAGAGTACCTGCTGTGGCTTTTAGAATAGCAGGCAAGAGCTGATATGTGAAATGTTTAGCTTATAAATAAAGAGTACTTATCTCTAAAGATTATATTTCATTATTGCTTAGCAGATACTTTTTCTAAACATGGTTATTTAAGAGCAGTTTAGGTATGTAAAAGAAAACACATCTGAGGAGGTTATGACAACCATCTTAGGAGTTAAGAAAGAAATGCAAAACTCCATAGCAAAAGCTTCTCAGTAATAATCCACATTTGACTGTTTTGGCAGTTCTCTTTATATGCATCTATTTGCACTAAACTTGAGTATTGATATGTCCTCTGCAGGCTGTGCAGAACACATCTGCAGCTTTTCTAGGCAGGCAACAAATATTTGTGTACCTTGGACTGAGTAATCTGTGTATGTTTTGTAGTTGTGATTATTTTTAATTTAATTTTTCATGCAACTCCAGAATAGGTTACCTCTTTCTTCATTAAGGTATTGGCAGAAGTCTCAGTTGCAGGTAATAGGTCTGGTTGTCTTTCCATATAATGCTCCCAGTATGGAAATCCTCGTGGAAAAAAGTGGAGTTGTGTCACCTTTGTTTGTAACGTTGGTCTTAGATTTGTTCCATGGTTTTTTAGGAAGAATTTTGGGTTATGGGTTGAACTGGTCATACTGTCATTTTGCATGGCTGATAGGAAGTTTCATGTAGAATTAGTTCATAAATCTCTTCAAAGGGAAGTGAGTTTTTAAAAGCTGCATTAAGTTCTGTAACTTCACGTGTGTGTATTGATTAAATACAAAGCTGGACTTGCTGGAAATGACTTTGTGTATCAGTTGGTCTAAAAATAAGGAGTCTGGTTTGACTCATATTTTTCAAGTATCTTCTGTTTGTCTCCTCTATGATATATATTGCTTAAATTTTAGTTCTTGTACAGTACAGTGGTGAGTTAATCACACAGTCTGAGCAAGTTGCAGAACTCATGTTACTACAGTATTTTGACAATAAGCAAATATCTACTGTGACAGTACTGATAAGACAAAGTAGCTTTGGATCTTGCATTACTCACAAAACCAAGATTGTTCAAGATTATCAAAAAATACTCCTACCATATAACTGTCTGTATAATACAGTTTTCCTTAAAGATGTGACATTTGGTAGTCTGTAAGACTCACTGAATAAGGTAGAATTGTGTGGAGGGATTAAAGGATGGTTTATTTTGTCTATATTTGACATTTAAGTGTTGTAGTCTGATTAAATATCTGTCCTCATATGTTAGATTTTAATTGTAACTTAACACTTTCCTTTAGCATGAAAAATAAGACATTTCTTGGACTTGAGTATTTTTTTCTCCCTTAAAAAGTACTTATTTTAGATTGTAGGTGGTATTTTGGGTTTTATTTTTGTCCATTCACATACTAAAAGGCTGATAATACATCAGTTATGGTAGGTTAGGACTGTGTGGAGATCATTAAGTGTGGGTGTTCAGGCAGGGCCAGGTGTTTTTTCCTGGGAGGATTTTGTCAATACCAGAGTGTTTTTCTGTTGTCATTTATAATTGTTTCAAGCCAAGTCTTAAATGTTTCACAGGTGAGCTGATGAATTTAATTTTAATCTGAGTCTGAAATCTTTATTTTGTGAAGACCCCCACATGTACTGTGTGGGTTAGAGACATTTAATGGCAATCACTGTGTCAGAATGTTATGTGGCTTAACACTTTGGAAGGAACAACTGAGGCTGGGGTGTGAGAGTGAGCTGTAGTTCAGGTGGAGAAGTTGGTTTTCTGTGCTACTTTGTTACAGAGTTACTAATTATAGAATCAGACATAGCAGTACAACAGAATTAGTGGTTTTACACATCATGCTGAGTAATAATGTAAGAGAAACTGCTGCCTTTGTGATTGAAAATTGTATTTTGATTTTTTTAGCAAGGAAATACGTGGGCAAGCATTTATAATGTATGGAGCTTTACCATTTTAATACATCGTGGTGCCTTTTTTCTTTTAGAGTCCTAATTTGGCAGTGGCATTTAAGATTTAAGGTTTAACTCAGTAAACATATTTCCCAATAAATATTGTTTGTGTATTGCTTGGCCTTCTTTTTTTTTTTTCCCCAGTCCTCATTATAAGAGCTCTATATTTAAAGATGTGTAGGGCAGCCTTTTATGTTAATAAGCATTTTTCTTTTTAGTTTTCTTTGTGGAGTGAGCATTTCTTGTGTCCTCCTAGGCATGGGGAGAGTGTCCTGGCTGGAGGCATATGAAGCACATGAACATTGTTCTGGAAGCCAGTGGGGTTGGAGCAGGGCTTGTCCCAGCTGGAGCAACAGCTGCAGCAACATCAGGGCCCAGTGCAGGGGGGAGCCCTCCTCACACCATCCCTGTAACTGTGGCTCAGGTGCTTCCAGTGTCCAGGTGCCCCTCAGTGGTGTTCTCCATGCCACAGCTGGAATTCCTGCCAGCAGCAGGCTGCAAACACTGATGGCCCACAGGAGATGGTGGGCACACGTCATACAGGAGGTTGTTGATTTGTTTTGCATTGGAACACTTGCTGTGTTTTGTGTCAAATCCACACCTGAAAGAACAATATGTGTGAATTAAGCTGATTTTTCAAGGCTGTAATGATGCAACCTAAAACTTGCTACTAATTTTATTAAAGCAGTTATACATGAAACTGCATAAAATCATTTTGAAATATTCAGTTGGAACCATTTGTTTAACTTGCATAAGCATATCATATTTCTCTGAGTGCCTGTTTGTTATCAGAATATGATGAAATAATTAGTTTTGAATTTATGTAAAGCAATTGGTTCAGTTTGAAAAGACACTCACTCCTTGTAGGCTTTACGAGAAGTAATATGCATTTAGTACTGAGTCTTAGTTGCTACACTTACAGATAAGAATATTTTATTCAGGTGAAATAGAAGTAGAGTTAAGTGTAGATTAAAATGAAACTCTCTTTTTGCACAAGCTAACCTAGTAGAGAAAAAAATCCAGTTTCAAGTGTTTTGCCCTCAAATGTTTGATACAGCTTCCCAAGTTTCTTTTAAAACTTTTGTTTGGATTTGAGGGTAAGAATTACTTTCTCCTGCAGGATTTTGGTAGTGTGCCACATTTTAGGTCCACAAGGAACTTTTTGCACCTTCCCAAGCCCAAGGACGTAGGGACTGTACTCAAAAAATGTAATAAGTATAGGAGCAAATGTCAATGAACAAAATTTGCTGACCTTAGAAATATCTGTTGTGTGCTCATCTCTTTCTTCACCTGTTCTTTCTCATTCTTTAATTTCTTTTGGCATTTTGTTTCTGGCTTTCCATTTTACTATTTTTTTCCTCTTGTATTGACCTACATAGCAAAATAGAAAACCTTTGACCTGATATCCTGCTACATGCTGTATCACATTCTTTATTACTTGTGCAGAAGCCATAAAGCAGTTTTGTGAATCTGAAATTCTACAATATTTTATTTGTCCATTTGGATACACTTCCTGAGAGTGAAAATGGTGAGTTTGTCCTCGCTAGTGGAAGTTACACAGGTAATGGTGCTGCTGATTTTCACTGACTGGCATTTCTCAAGGCTGATCTGTTGTGTAGGTAAAATTATTCCCAGCTGAGTAAATGCTGAATTACAGTTGTATCTCCCTTCTGCCACCTGCTTTCCATCCCCAGTGATCAGAGCTGTGCCTTCAGCAGCAGCCTTTAGTTCAGTTAGGTCCATCCAAATACTTCTGGATTCCTCTTGAAGCTGGATGTCAGGAACCTCAGATGTGTTCTCTGGTAACTTGAGTGGGGGATGCAGAGCAACTGCACCTGATTTTTGAAGTGCTTCAGTGATTCTTTGCTTTATGAAGATTTGGTGAAGGGGAAGCTGCTCTTTGCTGTGCATTATCCATGTGGGAATAGTAGTTTTCAGCAAACTGTAATCATTATCTTACTGTTGCAGCATTTTTTGGACTCAATTTGCTCTCATTCTTCCATAGCAATATAAACCAGCAGAAATCAAGGATGGGTCAGGGGACTTCTCCATTTCAATTCTTTGATTTGAGTTCTGTGCACCAGTGTTCTTTGGGATTTAGTTAAGATGGAGGTTCTGTTTTGTTCCAGGTGTTTTGGGTTTGGGGTTTTGTTTTTTGGGGGGGGTTTGTTGGTTTTGTTGTTGTTTTGGGGGATTTTGTTTTGTTCAGAACAGAAAACTAGAGTTAGATGTACTAAAGAAATGGATTTTCTAAAATCTGTATTTATGCAAACAGTGGGAGGAATTTAGCTGGGATTATGGTCTGTGTCTACTGCACTGTGTAGGTTAATATATTACAAATAGGTTTTTTTAATGCATTCAAAGAAAAAATGGAAACAAAAACTAATAGAAGCAAATATAGCAGATAAACATTTTGTAATGTCTGATGTTCAGAGAGTCACTAAATGGTTTGGGTTGGAAGGGACCTTAAAGATCATCCAGTTCAACCCCCCACCCCACCATGGGCCAGGCCACCTTCCACAAGATCAGATTCCTCCAAGCCCCATCCAGCCTGGCCTTGGACACTTCCAAGGATGGGGCAGCCACAGCTTTTCTGGGCAGCTGATGCCAGTGTCTCACCACCCTCAGGGTAAAGAATTTCTCCCAAATCCCTGCTGTAAGCCCTCTGTCCCTGTAAAGCCATTTACCCTTGCCCGGTCCATCCATGCCTTGGTCCAGCTTCCCTGTAACCCCTCTGGGTCCTGGAAGGTGCACCAAGGTCTCCTTGGGGCCTCCTCTTCTCCAGGCTGGACAACCCCAGCTCTCCTCCAAAACCCCAAGAACTTCTCCCCAGCATTGCCCTCCATCCGGTTTTCCAGGGATAGTTTTCTGTCGAGCAAGTCCCATGAGCCTGAGGCCTTAAGTGGTGATTTTCAAGTAAATACAGAATGTGGAAACACCTTGTATCCACTTTTATGCCTGAAGATACCTGATACTTTTTGACTGACACATACATGGAAGGGAGTTCAGAGTTGTTGGGGGCTGTAAGACAAACAGATCAGCTTGGCTGGAGTCACTAATGGATTGTGAAGAATCTTCAAATTAATTAAAGTGCTAAAGAATCTCAGTAGGAGAATAAGAAGTTGATAAATATACTTCATTAATTGCAAGAAATTAATTCCTGGGAAGACTAGTGAAACATTATCTTGTTCTTGTGAAAGCCATCTGAAATATGTTTAAAAGAGCTGAACATAAGGCAAGATGATGTCTTTAGTAAAGATAATTATTTGTCTAGTTGGATATTTAATTTCTGCTGTGGTTAAAGACTGAGGAAATCCTTGTCAGTGTCCCTGATTAGGGGTTATTGAGGGATGAACTGTGGGAGTTACACTGAAGTGTCAATTGTTGGAAGGCAGTTTGTGCCATTAATAAGATGCTCTAACTTTTAGTCAGCCCTGAAGTGATCAAGTAGTTGGATTAAATGATTCCTTCCATAAATATTCTATATTTATATATTATTCTGTATTTATGTATTTCCTTTCAGAAATATTCTATTCTATGTTGATTCACAGTAGCATCGGAGGCCTTTGATAGCCCAGGGAAAGATGAAGTGGGTTATCCTGGAGATCCATGGTAGTGTTGAGGCTTAGTGTACCCTGATTTGGAAATTATCAGGAATAATGGAAGAACTCCAGGTGGCACATACATTTAAGAGAAGAGCAGGAAGTACAAACACACCACATGGAATTGGATTCAACACTTGGTTGAAATGGACTAAGTCTGCACATTGGTGTCCAAATTAACTAACCACTGGCTCAGAACTGAAATCATCATCTTACAGAGCATTTCAGCATAAGAGGCCCAGAAACATGAAATTGTTAATGTTCTCAATCTGTTGTGTTCTTCCATATCTGCCTCAGCTGTAGCAATAAAAATTGAAGTGGTGGACAACAGTTACTGATGGCCACCACTTCAGACACTTGAACGGCTTTGCAGGCAGAGGGGGAGGCTGAAACAATAATTTGCAGCACAGAAGAGGGCAGAGGCTAGAGGAGCATGCTTTGCATGAGAGGTGATAGCCAAAAATCTTTGCACACTCAGCTGAATAGAAGTGCATGCACAACTCCTCAGTACAAGATACCAAAGCCAGCATTGTGGGTTTGAGTCAGGACATTGTCACCTTCCATGTTAGAGCAGTAGTGACCATCCAGTCACTGACAAGGTTAAGTATAAACTCCTTAATCTAGAGATAATCATCCCTGACTCATTAATCTTTCTTTAAAATATTTAATAGTGAAAAGAGTTATAAAGGATAATAAACTAAGTATAAAAACTATTTCAGTTGAGGTTTGGACATTTTTTTCTTTCCCTCAAGACCAAAAATGCATTTCATCTCTGGTAGCAGAGTATTTGAGGAAGACTGCTGTGTGCTGTGGCATCATCCTTTTGTTCATGGCTGCAGATAGGTTAGTGATCTGTTTGTCACTCATTCACATCATTTCAGAAATGAAGAATTGTCTAGGATAGAAGGGCTTAGTGATCATCAATCAGTATGTAATATTGGGAGTTACAGTGAGTAAGGTTTTTTTTACAGTCAGGATATATTTTCTAGCATGTTGGACTACTTGCAGATGTTCTTCCCACAGGCTGAAGCAAATAGCTACCACAGTGAGATACTGCCCAGGCTACTTGTCCTGTCTTTTCCTAGTTCAGCTCCATCTACTTCCCTCCCTCATGGCAGAGGCAGTTAAATACTTCTTTAGTTTAATCTAAAAATTTTGGGTTGTGAATTTTAACATGACCTGGGTGTCTTTGCTTCTTGCTTTTGAAGAGGCAAGAGTTGATAAGCAAGACTGACTGAGAAAAGCTTTGGCTGTAGCAGCCTTTTCCAAAAATCCAAAGGGTAGGGGTGCTATAAACAAAAGAACATAAATTGTGTCTTTACACAAACTTTCAGTTGAGCTGCAGTTGCTGCAACTCGATTGTGTTAGAATTGACAAACATCTCAAAGTTTTGTGAGTAGCTTCTGTAACAAAGACAAACCCTTCCTTGGAGGGGAAGAGGAGAGAACAAAGGGAGGAGTCTTACTGAGTTCAAGAGCTTTTTGGCACTTCTGTGGTCTGGAGGAGAAGCTGTATGTTTCAGTTTTTGCAAGTACCCATCCTGACTTCTGTAGGATCTGTTAGAGCTTTGTAGCCATGAGAAAATGTATAGATGCTTTTAAACTAGCAAAATGTGCAAATACTTAATAGGATGAAATGGACAATTCCTAGCAAAAATTCTGCCTTGGTTTTAATAAGATTATTTTGTTTGTTGTTCCAATAAGATAGACTAATATGTTTGTGCAATAGGAATTGGGAAATCATTTTCCCATATGAGACCTCACAGTCATGCAGCTATTCCTTGAAACAATGAGCAGAATCTCTTCATTCAGACTGAGAGCAACATAATCTGTTTCCTGACCTTACAGTGGGAATTGCATTTCCTCAATCATTAATTCTTTTTTTTATAGATTTTACTTAAAACTGTCCCTAGAAATCTAAATAGGCTCGAATCCATTTTTAAAATTTCCTGTCTTTGTTTGCAACTTTTACTTCAGCTTAAAAGTGAAGTGTAGTTGTAAAATACAACTATTTTAAAGTGATTTCAAAATCATTTTCATAAACAGATTTTAAGACCTTTTCAAGCCTTTTCACCTATACAACACATAAACACTTGGTTAGTTTTTCATTGTAATAGCTTAAGTTTTATCTTAGCTGATTGATGGGGTTGTTCTCCCTGTAAAGTTAACATCCCTCTGAGGCTGTTCTTATTTCTGTTTCTGCAAGCAACAAGTTCTCTAACAACTTTTTTTTAAAGTATTATCTTTCTGTGCCTGGGTTTGCTGTGGTTTAATTTTGAGTTTGCCGTTGTCATCAGTTAGTTCCAGTAGCATTTAGCTCCACCAAACTAGAAACCCACATTATGGTTGTTGAATGTATGATTTAAGCAGCTTCTCAAACTTGCAAATAGCTGAAACTTTTCAAGCCTCACAAACTGGGAAAAGAAATCTTAGACTGGCAGGATTTTCCATTGTGCCTAGGGGAGGGCTGATGTTAAAACATCTTGTTCAGTAAGTTCCTGATGAGATTTTTCTGTCATAGTAGTGTTGCATGGGATGGGGCAAATACTGTGAGTTTTTCAAGTGAATTGTAAGGTTGGGCCTTTTTTTCTGTTAAAAAAATCCTAAATGTCTTGCAAATTGCTTAGTGAGGTATCACTTTATTGCCTGCTTGTGACTCAGTTCTGATAGCAGGCATGAGTGGAAAGAGGAAATGTGTCTGTCTTTCCCCTCTCTTTGATTTGAAGTAGCTGAGGAAGGAGTATTTTGTGGTGTATTGCAGCATAGTTTCATGTTATTGGACTGAAAGAAAAGCATTGAGCAGTTTTCAGTGATCTGCTTCACGGCACTTCCCTGGGTAGAAGGGAATTACAGCATTGAATTTTGAAGATACTTGGTCTGTATTTTTAGTGTTTTCCAGCATGCAGGGCATGGAACTGGCAGCTTAATGTGAACTGTCATCAGGGCAGGGAAGAGGAGGATAATTGCAGTCACCTGACCGTGCAAGCAAGTTTGTTCTGTGTGACTTCTGTTCTTTAGAGGCTCCTTTTCTCAATCCCCCCTTCCAGTCACACTTGTTGTTCCTGTGTGTCTGCAGTCTCTGACCTTTTCACTCCGAGCTGCAGGTGATGGTTTCAGCGGGTCCCACCCACTGCATTGTCTCAGGGGGTGTCGGGTGGTGAACTGCTGCCTCCTGCACGTGCCTTTGTGTTCGTTGTGTCTTTAGTAAATATCTTCACCAGTGTCCCTGTGCTGTCCAACATTCTCCTTTATATTTCCACCTGCCTTGGTATCTCCAAATGCCTGGCAAGCATTGTCAGATGTCTTCATGTGAATGGCTGCTTTATTCTCACTGTACCAATTCAGTTTCCTCTTGTATCAGTCATTGTGTTATGTCTTACCCTTCGAGTTCTTTGAAGCAGAGTCCTTCATACTTTGGTGCTTATTCAGTAATTAGCATAGGGAGAGCCTGGTTTGATATTACAGCAAACAAACAGCATGTGGTCAGTGGTGCATTATCTTGGATTTCCATATAGATAAACATGGTGTGTGCTTGTGCAGCAGTGGCTCTGCAGAGAACCTGTCCAGCTCTGTGAGGAATTACTGACAGCAGCAGGAACCTGAGCAGCAGTGCTGCTTCCAGGGGGTGTGTGAGCTGGCAGCAGCCTTGGAGCACCAGAGCAGGAACCAGAGACCTGAGCTGGTGGTGCATGGGCCAGCTGGAGGCTTTCTGCTTTCATTCCCACGTGCTCCAGGTTGTAGGTGAGATTGTGAGTGAGGCTGTGTTCTAAACATGGTTATTGTGTGGTTGTGGAGCTTTGTCCTAAAGTGCAGAATTGTTTTAGGCATTCTAGGAGAGTTTTGCAGGACATCCAGGTGGTGGGAGACAATAAACTTGGCTAAAAGGAACTGCATTTAGGCATTCAAACATTTTTCATTTGCAGCAAATTTCTTGATGTGTTCTTATTAATTTCCTTATTATTCATGGTGTCAAGAAAATAAAAATATGGGTTGGTGTAGCTTCTTTTGCTTAATCTCAGTTCTTATCTGTGGGTTTAGAATGCTGTTTGCCTTTTTTTAATGTGATTTAAAATGGGTGATTTTGGAAATATGACACTGTTGTATTGCATGGAGGAGCTGCATTTAGCTTTGTGAACTACCTTGATTTTGTACCAATGACATTAAAGTCAGGGTGAAAAAGGCCCTTGTGTGTCTTTATGAAGATTTATGTGAAAGCTTTCTTCTCTTCAGTGTAAAGACAAAGAGAAAAGCCAAGTGGATAAATAGTGAAGGGAAGTATGTAGCTGGGTAAATTATTTCAGGTAATACTTCATTTTGTGTGAGGATGAATAACCTGGAATTTAGATATCTAACCAGAGATTTTGCTTATAAAATCACCATCTGATGTTTTTTTAGATGATAATTCAAATGTAGCTTGTTTTTATCCACAGTTACTGCTTTTGCCTGCCCTACATGCTGTGCCTGTTTCTGTACTGATAGCAGCTTTTACATGTAACTGCTCTTAAATTTTTGGCTTCTTAAATGAAAAAGTTGAAACATTTGGCTTTAAATTCATTGAAGCACAGGTGTATCAGTTGCAATCTTTGAACTAATTTTTGTTAAAAAGTTTTTGTCATTTCAATTTGAATTCTGAATGGCCTACTTAATTTTGTTTTCTTTTGTTTACTGTCATTGGTAGAAAGTCTTTGATGTTATTTTAGACTGTCTTTTACTTCCTTTGAAGGACTGTGCTAGCCAGCATTTAATGAGATATTAATGTCCAAAGCTAGGCTGCAACTCTTAGAGAATTAGAAGTGAGGCTTACTGAGTTAGAAGTAGTTTCTAGTTGTTTTTTTAGAGTTGACTGGTTTTCTCAGCTTTTAGGCAATTGTAGAAATCTATGGGTTGTTTAAATACATGTTGTCCAAAGAGAACATCCTTAGAAAACAGCTGAAATAATTGATAACAGCAATTTCTTTAAATGTCCGTTCACCTGCTGTGGACAGATAAGTAGAGAACACATGTGCTTCCCTGTAGCAAAGGAGGAGCTAAAAGAATGCACTAAAAGAAATACATTTTACCATTCCCTGGCTCTCCTTGAGGTTATGCAGAGTTTAAATGCTAAAAAAAATTCAAGGTGGATTTTGAAGCAGACTGACATATACTTGAAACCTTGAGGTTTATCACTGTTATTTTATGCTGGGGATACAGAGGAGCTGTGTGTTGTGTCAGCACCTTGCTTTGCAAAAGCTAGTTATTTGTAGTGGAGTGAGGAGTCATGAGGAGTCTAAAAATTCCAATTTGTTTGTTTGGGGTTTTTTTGCACTATCAACTGTTCAGTTCATTGCATAAGAACTGGGTAGTTTGATCTCTGGTTGTAGCACCCACCTGGAGAAGATCAGACTGTGCTGGTATTCCCTCGTTTGTTCTTGCCTGCGCAGGAGGGAAAGGAAAAAAAAAACAAAACCAAAAGGCCAACAGCTTGTTCACATGGTGCTGGATCATGAGGGAGAAGATTTCATGGTGCTGGAAACTTCTGAGCAGGAGAATTAGTAGAACTTTAGTTTTTCCATGTAGTGTTACTGCAAACTATATCCTTGAGAAACGAGTATTTTATGTGGTAAATGCATCTGCCATATCGAGGAGTAAACAAAGTGAAAGTAAATGCTCTGAAGAAGGGGATTGTTACTTATCAGTTGCTGGGAGTGGGAGGAGTGTTTGTGATAGCAGCTCTACAATAACACAAAATAAAACTGTTTCCTGGAGATTCTGTTAGAGTGACTTCTGGAATTTCCTCAGCCCCACTTTTAATAGGGGTGGGGTCCGTGTGTATGTACCTACAGATGAAATAATTTTCTTCATATAAATGATATTATTTATAAATTAGTTATGTTCCATGGGATTCCTTAGGATTACATTATTTTTAAGATGGTGTTAAAACCCCATGATTTGTCAAACAGAAATTTAAAGTCTGGGCTGTTCTTTTTTTTAACTGTTCAGACATTTGTGTAGGGGAGATGTTCTGTTTCAGATTCTTTGGTAGTAGACAGAAAAGTGAAGATAGTTGAGATGTCTAAAGAAAACATATCAGCAAAAGGAATACTGATTACAATGTAGAAAATGAATTTATGGAAATTTTTAGTTGATTCAAGGCCTGTGGATTCCAGTGTTCCAATTCTTGTTGACACATTTAAGAAAAGCTTCTTGACTCTATTGGAATGAAAGTTATGTTTCATTAATCATTACAAAACTCATTGAGATAAATTGTCCCTAGTTCCTGCTTGTGTGTAGCTATCTTTAGAGTTTATACAGAGTTTTCATCTTCAGAAAGGGCAAAGTTTTAAGCCTTTTTTTTTTATAGTATATTGCCTAGAAAGCACACAAAGTTTTTAAAAAGTTTTTTAATTTACTAAATGAAGTTTTTGAATGAGAGCAAACCATGAAGTAATGAAGGCTGAAAACAGCAGCACATGAAATTAATGTTACACTTCTGTATAAAAGTAGCTGCAGTTATTACTCTCTGACAGAGCCTTTCTGTGCAGAACAGGATAATCATGGTCAGAAATTTGTCCCTTAAATTCCTCTCAACTTCTATTGCACCACTTGTAGCTCTTGCTGCTGCTGTCACAAAGGTGATGCTGACTAACCAGCTTAACTAGAAGTGTAGATATTTAAAATTAGGAAAAAAAGAGTTTAGCCATATGCATATAAGTAATCACCAATTAAATTAAGCATGTTTAGACAGAAACTGCAACTCATATTTCATTTCACAGCTTTTTTTTTTTCAAACTTGTGAATGTATCTAGTGTCTTCCTTTTTTGTTTCTGATATATTTATGAAGGAACATTGGAGTGAGAGTTGCAGAATAATATGTGCAGCAGAGGAGGGTGAAGAGTGCACCAAAGTATGTGGGATTTGTGCCTAAACTATCTCGTATTGAAGATTAGATCTGTATGAAGAAATTTTCTTGTATGAAAAATTGTTCTTCAGTTTGATTTCTGTGCAGTAAAGGACCAGTCAGCTCCCTTTTCTAAGAATTACTTTTTCTTGTAGCTCATTTAAATAATAAGCTAAAAAAAGTACGTGAATTGTTTTAATCAATTGTTCTAATTAAATTTTTAGAATAGTTTCCTGTTTACAGAAGCATTCACTGGACAAGTTTTTATGGGCTTTTTCTTCCATTTTGTGAAATTATATACTTTTTATCAAATTTCCAGATTTTTGTTTTGCAAACTTCTGTTACCCTCCCTGATATGCTGTAAATTTCTTAAAAAACTTTTGAATGGAAAACTTCTTACACAATTAAAAAACTGAGAATCCTGCTATGGTTATTTAGTCAAACAATATGCCCTGTTTGTGTAGGAACATATCACTGCAGCTTTTCAAATGGTGCAAACAGTGTAACTGTTATAAATAGTTATGAAATCTCCTTTAATACAAACACATTAATATATGTGAGACTGGTAGCTCTGCCAGTAGTTGGCTGTATAGCTTAAAATACTGAGCTGCAGGACATTTGACAGTAGCTTAGGGAAACTTGTACAAACAGTTCTGCCAGTGTTAGGGCAAAGCCTGAACTGGTTGGATGGGAAAGGGAATCATGAAATCCTGTGCAATGGAGAGGCAGGTTTCTTACAGGATGGAAGAGTTCATTTTTAGGGGGAGCAAGTGAATTTCTTAGAGTCCATAGCTGGCTTTTAGGCCATGAACCATCATGTAGTTCTGAAATGGGGCAGAATGTGCTCTGCTTTTCCTTGTGAAGTGATGATCCAATAACCATTTCTCTGTATCATCTGTTGGCAGAAGGCTATGCAAATAAATCAGTGTTTTCCAAACTTGATGGTGACTGGTGAGATACTCTTCAGCATACTTGGACATATATGCACATTTATACATGCTGTTGATTAAAACCTGGGGAATTCATTTCTCCTCTGTGCAGGCTTTGAGCTTATTGATATTCCTATTGAAAACAAGCAAGCAAAGAATGTGAGTTGGCTTTTTCAGCAGACTGGACTCTGCTTTTGCTGAGTGCATTCCCCTGCCCCTTTAATGTGCTGCAGAATCCCCACCTCAGAATCTGCTCTTTTCTGTCATTGTCAGTGTTCTCAGTGCTGCTGGGTTTGCTTCTCCAACCCAACACAAAGCTCACAGGGAAATAAAGCACAAGAACATTAAGATTCTGAGTGATTGCTGAGTCAAGCCAACTAAACTGAGAAATTTGGTTTTGTTAGAATATTTGGATGTACTAGGGGTCACATGCAGAAGTATAGTACTGCTCAGTCTGAGAATGAGTTTAGAAGCCAAAAATACTGCAGTTGAAGAATTACTCACTTCCCTGCAAAAGTTTTCGAACACTATTTTAACACAGTGAAAATTGTTAAGTGCTTACTGGAGGAAGATGTACTTTTGAGATTGTAACCATAGAAATATTTGTTAGAACTTAAAATTGGTTGCCTGCCTTTTGTCAGAAGTTCTAACACCTTCCTTGTTTGGACTGCTTAAGGAGCCTGGACATTTGGAGTATTTTGTGAAACTTTCAGTTGTGTTACTGTTCCATGTGGCCCTCAGAAAACCTCGTCTCTTACCAAAACACAGCAGCTGCTGACTTTGAATTGCTTGGGAGCAGCAACTTTCATGAAGCAGTTTGGTAGTAAGTAGAACCTTTGGTTCCCTGATGCTTCAGAGAGGTATGAGAAGATGCATCTACTCAAAAGCAGCTTTAATCAAATAAATGTCTTGTTTTCTTTTAATGTTACAGAAAATAATTGGTGTTTAGTGTACAAAACAGTTCAGTTGTGCTTCTGGTAGTTGCCTGTTCAGTTACTCAACAGCTTTTGTTACTGGGGTGCTCTGTGGGTTGGCCTCTAAACCAAAGTAAGGATGTGTTAGATAATTTTGGCAAAAATATTAGAATAGAAACTTGTATATGCAGCCCTTTACTGCAGTATGGCACAGTAGGTTTGGAGATGTGCAGTTTAGGCTGGTTGTATAGTTTTCCTTTCTTGTCCTTTGCTATGAATCTGTTCTAGATTTCTGTCTAATATTTGTATTAAAAATACTATTTTTATTTAGTAGTTTCAAGTTGGCCCCCTACCTGAAAGGTTTTGGTTGGGTTGTCTTTTTGGGAGTTATTGAAATGTCTTGTTAAGTGTCTGACATGGCTTTACAATACAGTGTTTAACTTAATGGAGGACTGACAGAATTGCTATTTATTGGGTGTTCAAAGTAGTTTAAGTTGCTCATAATGTGAAGTCTCTGCCATAAGCATATACCTTACATAAGATAAATGCTACAGAAGAGCCACCCCTGGAGAAAACTGCTGGAAAGGTATTTTGCATTGAAATCATTCAGTAAAACTAAGAAAAAAGCAGAAGCATTTGCAGTGTGAGCAGCAGCTTCCCTTTGTTTCCAGTCCCAGTGCTGTAATTACCAGGTGTTTTTGTGTTGAATTTCTGGCCTAGGACACAACTTCAACTGCAAAATGTGTCGTCTTTGTCACAGTGGTTAGGGTATTCACCTGAGAGGGGAGGGATGGCATTTGGAATTCCTTAATGCAGAAAAAGTGGGTTTCCTACTTTCTGGCCATCTGGTTTAACCACTTTTAATGTATAAAAGAGTCATATCTTTCTCTTTGATACTGTATTTTTTGTTATTATTTTCCACAGGCCTTTTTTTCAAAGAAGGGGCTGTTCTTTACTTTTGCAAGACAATGGTTACAAGCTTATTTCTGGCAAGATGCAGGGTTATTTGGGAGAGTAGTTGTCTCAAGATGTGGATGCCTGGATTTCAGAGATGGATGTTACTGTAAGAGTGTTTCTTGTGGCAATCCCAGCTGGTTTCCAGTCAGGCTCCTCCCCGGCTCTGCCCCAGGACAGGGTGTCCTGTTCCCGGCTGAGTTACAGCCCGCAGTGGACACTCCTCTCCCACCTGGCTCTGACCAGGCTCCCCTTGTTGCTCTCCCCAAGCCCAAAGCAGTGCTCTCTTCTCTGTGGTTTTACCCAGTTCAGCTGGGTCATCTGCTGGAATTCTCCTACATGGAAAAGGAAGGAAAAACCCTTTTGAATCAAACAGTTACCTCAGTGGTCACCAAGTTCATTCAAGGGGAGGGGTAAAAGCCATTGGGTGAAGGGTGCAGGACTGTCCTCTATGGACTCTCAGCAGAGTAAAGGAACAAGTTTTGTGCAGGCCTCTGGATTTATAAAATATTATTTTGAATTTCCAGGAGAGAGAGGAAGCGTAAACCTTAGGAAGAAAAAGAGTCTACTAAAACATAATTTTGATTTTAAACAGAAATTTTGTGTTAAAATCTCATTCCTAATGCTGCAATGAAAAATGGACTAAAACATACTGGTATATTATATCTACATCTTGTAGAAGGGGAAGAAGATGAGAATTTTCTGTTGGTGTGTTAAGGGGGAAGAAATCATGAATGTTTAGGACATTCTGTCTAGTTTACAGCAGCATGTGAGGAACTGTTTTACCTGAAGACAGCTTGGTGTGTAATATCTGTGCATAATTTGGGGGCCCTGTGGAGTGATCTGCTGTGTGTTAGATGTTTGAAACCCTTGTCCAACCCTCTGCCATGGGCAGGGACACCTTGCATTAGACCAGGTTGCTCAGAGCCCCTTCCAGCTTGGCCTTGAGCAGTTCCAGGGATGAGGCAATGATGTCATCAAACAGAACCAGAAAAAAACCTTGTAAATGTTGAGACTATGTTCCACAGGCCTCTCTTTTTGACTTATGAATTATTCTGTATGACAGGGTTAGGAATAAAAATAGAAAAAGAGTGATTTTTTTTTTTTTTTTTAGTGTTCTGAATTTGTGTTAAAAAAAGTACCAAAATTTTTATTTCTTTAACCTATGAATTAGGTCAATGCTGGCATTGAATTAGAGAAAATAAAACTCCTTGGTAATAGAGATAATCCCAACCAAAGTTTCTCCTTTGGGGAAAAGGTAGGAGATGCAGCCAGGTGTCATTCTGGATGTTTTCTTCTGTTGTAACGATAGGGCTGGGTTGGTGTTGAGGAAAGACGTGGAGATATTGGTGCTGCCTGTGTTTTCTCCAGTTTGTAAATGATCTGTGAAACACAAATGTATGATATGGGGCAGGATCTTGTGGGCTGTTGTTTTTGATGGAATAAAGGACTGGTTTTTTCCTCTTGCTGCTGGTAGCAATAGATAGTGCTAACTTAAATTTTGAATTTTTAATAAAGAGGCCAGTGAGCAAAATTAATGTTCATTGTGCTAAAATGTATTTACAGTTTTATAAAAATTCAGTTTCTTGTAATGGCCTCTGAACTGCCTAGAAGGAAAAAGGAGTTGGCTGTGCTCTTACCCTGATTCTTGAATAGTCTTTGCTTAGAGACATGGAAGGATGGGTAGCCATGGTTTTGTACTTCCCTGAATTGTGAAAAACAAGCATTTATTGTTAGGTCTTGCAACACCAAAAAAAGGCAAACAAATAAAACCAGCACCACTGAAAGTTGTTAAAACAAGACCAACAAAAAACCAAACAACTAACTCCTAACAACCCACCCAAAACCCACCACAACCAAAAAAATGACACCTCTTGGTTGTTTGTTATCTAACCATGATTTGGGTAGTGTTTATGGTAAATATAGTTTGGCAAGCTTTACCTGCAAATCCGTTTAGAGATCATTAATTAGATCAAAGCTACTAATTGAGACAGAAGTACCTAAATTAATACTGGTTTGTAATTGAAACTAAAGTGCATCATCTCAGCATGAACAGTGGCCTAGGTAGGATAATCATCTCTCAGTAATCTGTAGAAGAAATTATGTTTTCAGAAACTGTAATGTTCGAATTCAGAAGACTTCACAGTTTGAGTTTCTCATTTTTCTTTTTAAGTAATTGCTCTTCTACCATTATGTTTTCTATGTGCGTGCACAAATACTTGATCATCCCTTGGAGCTAATAAAAGTTTTGCAAAAAGTATGAATCTATTGTTTAAAATATTCATTTGAAGAAAAATGTCTTTAGCTTTTTTAAGGATATGTTAAAATCTGCTTTCAGTTTTTAAAAGAATAAAATCTATCTAATTGACTAAAGTGTCAGCATGACTGGAATAAGGCCAGTGTGCTGATGTGCCTACCTCATAATTCAGTCTGAAACTAAATTTGCTCTTCAGTATCTCAGTGAAATTGTTGGGAAGTGATTTCAGACTCCATCTTAACTAAAATATTGTTCTTGGGGGAATATTTCTTTGAGCTGTGAAATTTCTTTGTCAAAAGCACAGAGACACTGAACCTCAGAAGTTAATGGCTTAGAATGATTGAGGCAATAACAATAGTTTGGGGGTGGAATTTTGAGAATGGAGCATCAACTGGCCACTTTTCCAATGCTGAGGAAGAGTTGTTTGTGGCAGAATGTTGAAAGCACCAGATTGTTTCTTTGCCTGGTGTTCGAGGGTCTATTGAAAAGTGTTAGTTCTGTGTTATCAGCTGTGTGGAGTAACTTCAGTTTGGCTTCTTGGCTGGTGTAAACAGATGGATTTACTGGTGAAAGTAACTCCTCCAGAGAGACTGGTGTTGGGAGGGAAACTAATTTAACTTTACCTGCTACGTATCACTGCTGGGAGGGAAGGGAAGGGAAAGAAACAACTCTGAATTTCCCTTTTTAATTTGTTTTTCTAAACTTATCCTGGCTTTTAAAAGTCCTTATGGAAGCCATTTTCTCAGAAAAGAATGAGCCCAGTGCATTGTGTCTGTGCCATGGAAAAAGGAGGTGGTTTGTTGCAGCAGCAACTCTTACTTTAGTAAAATACCTTTCATACTTACAACAAAAAAACAAGAACAACCTGCAGAGAAGGAAAAATGCTATTTCCTGGAAGAAAACATGAGGAATTGTGACAATGCAGTCAGTTACTAGATTTTAAAAGCAGCACATTACTAGTAGGCTTTGTGAGCTGCCTTGTGAAGTTTCTTTGTTTGCTGTGAGGTGTACTCAGTAACAGTGTGAAACAGTTCCTCTCCTTTCTAAAGGACTTTATATGCCCAAATCTTTAATTTCACCTCTTTTTTTTTTCCACATTCATTGCAAATATAATACTGGATGCTGTTTCTATAGTGAGCAGTATCAGTACAGATATTTGGAGATTTAAGTCTCTTGGAATTAATTGCATGTTATTATATTAGCAGGGTGCATTAAATTGGTCACTGACTAGATCTGTTCATGAAATCTAGACCCATCTTCAGACTAAATTGGGAAGCATGTTTTTTGTGTACTTTCAATATTCAGAAATCTTCTGGAGTATTGAAAACTCTTTGAAACTTTCGAAAAGAAATTTTACTAATGGATTTTTTTTTCTGTTTTCCCTTTACAGGTTCGATCTGTGGATGAGATGAATCATGAGTTTCAAGCTCTTGCCCTAGAATCTCGGGGAATGGGAGAGGTAATTATTGAGGGCTGAAAATGCAGTTGGTGCTTTAGAAATGTTGGTACAGTTTAAGAAGTCTAAATAATACAACATGAAGCAAAGAGCTTCTCTTAAGAACAAGTTGATTATTTCTGTCTGAGGTGAAGAGAAATTAAGTACTTATGTTAAAGGAATGTTGGGATTGTTATTGACTGGTTCTGCTGTGTCTGTGTCATTCTTGTTAGATGAGTGATAGTTCTAGGCAAGTGAAATGGTAATTTTTTTAAAAGTGTGCAGTTCTATGAACGGAGGCATGTTTTCAGTCTCACTGTATCTAAGCTAGTGGAACAATTGCTTGCTACTCCTGAGAAGCCAAGGAGACTGGGATTTGAAAAAAAGGTTTGGCTCCAGAAAAACTGTACTGGCATACCCAGCAGAAATGTGTGGTAATTCACTTTTTTTTCACTGGTAATTACTCCTTAAAAGATTTTAACTAGGCTGAAGAGTGTTGTTATGTAATTTAGCTGGAGGGAAGAAGGACTATTTCTTCTGACTGATTTGATTTGTTTGGGTTTTTTTAGTCAGTGTACTTTAAAGTTGGGGGAGGGAATTTAAGAACATGAAGGATGACTTGGCTCCTTCAAAAGCAATTCCTTGAACTGTTTAGAAGGTAATTGACAAGTATTAGAGTTACTTGCCCTGACAGGACCTGGTGAAGAAGTTCATGTTGAACTAAGATTTCAAATGTGGATCCTTTTGTCTTGCTGGATATTTACCTAATTCAGTTGATACTTGAACCAGTGACAAAATTGCAGCTTAACTTTCTTAAAATGATGGTAGGAGTCTTTGTGAAAACTATAACTTACTGATGAAAAATAAGTGCTGTGTTCTAGTTGCTGAATGTTTCTGAGCTGACACATGGATATTCCTAATTGATTTATTTTAATGAAACGTTCAACCAGTCACTTGGCTTTTCAGCAATTTTTTGCTTCATCCAGGGTTGTCTTTGAACCATCTCCCATTTGAAAAAAACAATAGTAGATGCAGCTGTGTTCTTTAGAAACCTGAGTAGCCACACTGCTCCCCTCCCAGCTCTTAAAACTCCTTTTGAAGAGTGAAAGTGTTAGTGAAGTATCTGTGCTGGTATCAGCAGTGTGATAAAGTGGATGGATAAAATTCATGGTGGTGGTTGGTCTTCTGACACCCACAAAGTCCTCTAATGAGACTGAAAGCAGTGAAAGTGAAGGATGGCACAAATGCCTGGCAATTAAATTACAATATATATGACAGTTCATACCAATCTTCATTTTAGGTTTTCTCAGATGGAGATATGTATTTCTGCATGATTAAGATTCTGTTGGTTTTTTTTCATGGCATTCAGTCAGTGGATCTATAAAGATGTTTAAAAAAACCACACACAAAGAGAGTTTTGATACAATCCTGCAGCATCAGAAATTGATATATTGTGACCCTGCACACACCAGGTTATTTTTGTCTTTTGTTTCAGTGGTGTCGTGCAGGTATCCTGAGGTAATACAGGTTCACATAGCTAGGCTGACTTACTCAGGAAGTTTCTTGATGTATTGCACAACAGTAAAGTAGTTCTAGGATACATTGTTTTAATCTTCTTTTTTGTTTTAATCTTCTTCTTGATTATAGCCTTCTAGAATATTAAAGGAAACATCCTTATAAAGCAAGCTAGGATTGGTAGAGGCTCCTACATGCTATCCTCCATATGTTTTGAAAAGTATGAAAGTGAAGTCATGTCAAGTGAACTGTTTCTTGCTGTTGGGAAATCATGTTCCTCATTTTCTTTGTCTGCCAGGATTTTTCTCTGAACTGAAATTAATTTCTTTTCCATAATTCCCATCCTTACTGATACTTTTCTTCACAACTGGGTATCAATAGTTGGCATTAGGAGGCTGTTAAGTCAGTGCTGCAGACATCTTTCTCTAAATGTCTCTTAAAATTTTAGCTTGGTTAAATTGTTACACTGGTTATACACAGATGATGCTTCTGGCTCCAGCTCCCAGAATTTATGGTGACCTGTAAGGTCATGTTAGTATTCTGAAGAAATAAGAGCAGATGGTGCTGTTTCAGGGTGAGCAGAGTGGGCTGCAGGAGCTTTAGTGGGACCCACTACAGCCCCACAAAACTTCCTGCCAAACAGAAGAGAAGACTGAGTCTTCTTTTGATCGTGTCTGTTGGTTTAACTTAACTACAGCACACAGAGTTCATTTTAGGAACAAAGTATTCATTTCTAGTGTCAAAACCTCATTCAGAGAAATTCAGCTGTGGTGTCCATTGAGCTCTGTAAGAATAACTTCTGATCTTAAAAATAAATTTAAAAAAATAATTTAAGAATCCTTAATTGAACAGACAGTAATGGAGACTGCAGTTTCATATCAGAGAGCTGGTTAAGAGGCAGTATTGGCATAACTGGTTATTACTGTTTGTGTGTAGTAAAGGACTTTGTTCATCTGGCAGACACCTAACAGGGGTCAGTGCTGATACTGAAAAGGACACATTTAGGATACTTTTTGTTGTAAGAAATACAACAACCTTCTCCATTATTTTTACTTATAATTGGATGTATCTTTGTAAAGTTTGTGCTTTTTTGCACTAAATGCAGCAAATGTTGAGGAAAACACATGCTATCAAGGAATAAAGCACAATGATTTTAACTACCTGTATTGATTTGAGATGACTTCTAGACTGTCTTTTTCAGTAGGACTAATCAAACACATTGTTTTTCCTGTCTGTCAAAGAGGAATACCTGTTTCGTTTTTCTGAAAAGCTCTTTTTTTTATTTTAATTCCACAGTTAAAAGAATTGACAGCTGACAGGGCTGCTTCTTTGACACTCCTAGAACTAATACATTCAGTTAAAGAGAGCATAGTGTGTGTCGTATCCATCTGTCAAAATAAATAATAAATCTAAATCAGTGGCTCTCAGGGAGTTGCAATATTGTTAACTTTGTAAAATTGCATTTATTGAAGTATTTGAGGGATTTCATTGTCCCTCAAATTTTATGAAAATCATTTCAGTAAATCTGTTTAATCTTCAGTAGTTTAAATTTGGCCTCTTAATATGGATGATGCATTATGTTTTGTATTAAAGACACTTAATATTCTTTGTGTACCAAAGTACCTGAAGACTGAAAGCAGCTGAATTTATCTGTTTAGAATTTGAGAGTAAGTAGTAAAAAAAATTTTAAAAATGCAAACCTCACAAAAACCAAATCAAACCTTAAACATTCACAAACAACAACAGCAAAATCCTCCCCAAAAAACAACTTGTACTTTTGCTAAGGATTATTGCTTCTTTCTACAGGGGACAGTTTTCCCTCTCATACAAATAATATGAACGAGTTTTGATATCAAAACCAGTATTGCAGTGTGTTCTACTCTAAATTTGCTTATTGTTATTAACGCTGAGGTGTCTGAACATACCTGTCTGATAGTGGAATTTACTGATTTCAGGGTACTGAAGCATACTTCATTTTATGGTTCCCAAGATATTACTAGATCTGTTTTATTCTGACACAGTTGTGTTAGATGGTGACATCTTCACTTACGTGTTTCAAAGCTCTCAGCTGGACACATTTGAAATTGGCTTAGACAGCACTTAAAATAAAATGTGATTCCCAAAACCAAGGTTTTGTGGGTAACGTTAAATGCTTGCTTTCTGTTCTACCACTCCCCTAGAAAATGAAAATTAAGTACTATTGCAAACCTATTACAAATAGCTAAATGTGTAGATTGCATTGGCAGATCTCGATTTTGTAATCTTCTGCTTTTAGTTGAAATGCAGTTGTAAGATTCCATTAATCTATTCCTCTGCCTTTGGATGGCTAACTTCATCCCTTAAATTTGGGGTAAACTTAATATCCTGCTGCTCACAAAGTATGTTTGGTTGACACCTGGTGGTGATTCCACAGAGCATTTGAGAGTGGGCATCTCTGTCAGGGCAGATCACACCAGTACACCACCTCTTGCAGGCATAACCTTCTCCTGTAGTTTTGCTGAGCTCTGGCTGTTTATCATCCTCTCACCTGAATCCTTCTGTGTTAATGAATTTCGCTAAGGAACCCAGGGATTTGAGGTTAACCAGTCAAACCCTTTCATTTCTAAGAGCTCTGGGCAGCACAGAAAAACAGCAATCCTTAAGTTTGTCCAGAGGAGCTCTTGTCACCTCTGGTGCAGTGTTAATACTGAGGCCTGAAAATGACAATCTTGCCCACTTCCTCCTGAGGCTGTTTTCACAAGCACTTTCAGTGTCACACCAAGAAATATCTGTATTATATACTGACATCAAGGCTCATACTAACCAACTGTGAAGTTCAGAAGGGTTTTTTAGTCACTTAAGTTACAGAAGAAGCAAATTTCCAGAATGTCCTCATTTATTGCAAACAGCTTCATCAGATTACATTTGGTTTTTTTCTAATTTCACTAAATTTAGAATTCTAAATACAGTATTACTTTATGCAGAATCTGATGGATTGTGCAGCTTTCTTCTCCCCTGCATTTTGCAAGTTGTTTTCACTTTAGTTTCTGTTGATGTGCCTTGTAAAGTACCTGAGAATTCAGTACAGTTCTTCAGGTACAGATAGAGAAAATATGACATGCAGAGTTTGGCAGTTGTGCTATTACTGATGGGAAAAGGTACAGCAATAAAGCAGTAAAATCAAAGTGAAAAGGATGCCAGTATTTGAGAAATTCTTGTTTGTGTGGTGCTTCTGTCATGTCACACTAAGTCTTTCTGTCCTTCAAGAGAGTACAAGAAGTGATTCTGATCTAACATGACACTTTCTGTTTTACAAGTAGGAATGAAAAACACTATTCATCTAAATAACAGTGTTGGTATGTGGAACTTAACATATGAATGTCACAGATTTTTAAGGTCTAAAGGAGCTGACTTGCTACCATGTGTATTAGTCACTTTCTAGAATTTGGAACATGAGGCATTTCCAAGTGTAGAGAACTTCACAATGAGCTGCTGCTCTTTCTGGTTATCACAGTGTTAGTTAACTGCCAAGCTTTTGTGTCTTTGGCAGGAAGGCACTGTTAGTTAAAGCTTCTGAGAAGATTGTCTTGATTTAAACAGGGATTAATTCGATTTGCCTTTTCCACAGCTGTTTCTGCATTTCTTCCTCGTAGCTTCAGAATCTCAATCCTGTTGGAGTTATTTTAGCAATTCCTTTTTACACCATTAGCTTCAGTGATGGGAAGTAGATTTCAAGTGTTAGGATCTCCTCAGCAATGTGTGTTGCTGTAGTGAAAGCTGACGTTTGTATCAGTCCTCAGCACAGGAAAGATGTGGACCTGTTAGAGTGGGTCCAGAGGAGGCCACAGGGATCAGAGGGCTGGAGCAGCTCTGCTGCTGCTCTGGAGACAGGCTGAGAGAGCTGGGGTGGTTCAGCCTGGAGAGGAGAACTCATTGCAGTCTCACAGTACCTGAAGGAGGTTTTCAAAAAAAGAAGCGGAGCAAATTTTTACAAGAGCAGAGAGTGGTGGAATGAGGGGAAGCGGTTTTAAATTAAGAAAGGAGAGATTTTTGATTGGATCTAAGGAAGAAATTCTTTACTGTGTGGGTGGTGAGACACTAGAACAGGTTGTACAGAGAAGCTGTGGCTGCCCTATCCATGGAAATGTTCAAGACCAGGTTGGATGGGGCCCTGAATAAGTGGCAGTCCTGCCCATCCAGGGAAGTTGTAATTTGATTGTCTTTAAGATCCCTTCCAACCCAAACCATTCTATGATTCCATGATGTAAAACTAATTACTTGCATCTCCTCTTAATAGTATTGCTATTTTTGCCCATCTATAAGCATATTTAAATAAAACCATCTTCTTTTTTAACAGCTTTTACCTGCCAAAAAGTTTTGGGAACCTGATGATTCAGCAAAAGATGGACAAAAAGGGATATTCCTTGGTGACGAGTGGAGAGAGACTGCATGGGGAACTCCTCGTAAGTGACTGTTGTGTATGTACTGAACATTCAGTCATGATTACTGGATGTTATTTCAAAGCAAATTTTGTAACTATATACTAAATTTTATTTTCATTTACTGAAAATGTATACTGCATGGTGATTGTGTTTCAATAACACTTTTTGAAAGTGTGATTTGGAATTTTTTATTTCAGTTATTTTTTGTCATAATATTGCTGTTTTAATGAAATATAAAAACATTACAAGTTGTGTTTGAAAAAATACTATAGTTTTATTTATTTATTTGTTTTCAACAGACCATTCTATGTCCCAGCCT
This sequence comes from Argya squamiceps, assembly GCA_037834095.1. NCBI lineage: Eukaryota > Metazoa > Chordata > Aves > Passeriformes > Leiothrichidae > Argya > Argya squamiceps. Next base: position 103,292,523 of record JBBMKD010000145.1, on the reverse strand, counting down.
ATTATGGTACAGAGAAAGCCTGGACAGGGTTTTCATGGAAACAGTGAAGTAAATGCTGTATTGTCTCCACGATCAGAAAGTGGTGGCCTTGGAGTGAGCATGGTAGAATATGTGTTAAGTTCCTCTCCAGCTGATAAATTGGATTCCCGGTTTAGGAAAGGAGCTTTTGTAAGTAATGCAGTGTGTTGAGCTTGGTTACCTGCTGTAGTCTTTGTTACATGGTTATATTTTCTATTCTCTTTGTCTGTTTTTATTTTTTAGCTCTCTTCTTTAGAAGGAAGTGTGTAGTTGCTATCTGTCTGTCTTCCTTGGTTGGAGGGGGCAGAAGAGGGAAGTGGTTTCGGAATCTTAGCTAAATAGCCATCTTAAAGTGCTTTCCTAAAAAGTTTATTTAAAGGGAAAAGACTGCAAATAACTTAATTTAAAATGTGTGATGAGCTTTATTCTAGATCTTCCTGTTCTATGTTTTCATGCGGGTTTGTTTTGTAACTGGATGTTTTAATTGTATAAAATAAACTTTTATCTAAATCCAAGTGTTACTGCTTTAACAGCACCGCTATAGTTAAGGTTGAGTTAGCTCTTCCATTATAAATCTTGGCATTCCTTTTCACATTTTGGCAGTTATTAATTGCATGTGGTTGAAAGTTGGTGACCAAGTTACCCACCAAATGCAATTTCATTGACAACAAACTGTTTGTATTGTTTACGTGCACTGTAGTGTAGAATTAGGTCACCTTGTGGTGCTCCTATTGTGTTCTGTTCAATATTCAGAATCAAACAGATTCTTTTTCCTCAGGGCACTAGAGATGCTGAAACAGATGGACCTGAGAAAGGAGATCAGAAAGGCAAGGCTTCTCCATTTGAGGAGGACAAAAACAGAGATCTTAAACAAGGAGATGATGAGGATGTTACTAAAATAAATGGCAGAGGTTTGCCAAATGGAATGGATGCCGATTGCAAAGATTTTAAGTAAGCTTTTAACTGTTTCTTGAGAAGACAAGCATGTCTCTTAAGGGCATTATTACAGTTCTGGTTTGTGTGTCAGCTTTAAACATTACCCAGCTGCAGACTGAGTCTTCCCCTCTCAAGTCTTCCCTTTCCCACCGTGCCACATGTTTCTTAGGATGTCATTAATGTGTGTGTCACTTCTCATAAGACAAATTCATCTTAACATAGTAACTATTAAAAGTTAATGGGTACCTTCTGAATGTGGTGAATTAAAGAGGGATGGAAACTTTAACCCTTTTAATGTCAAACTAAATTTCTTTCTCTCTCTGCTTCTTTTTAATGCTCTTTTGCATCTGAGTGTTCTTGTAGAGAGTAAGTCCTACAGAATTTTAACTTTCTTTCTGATTTTGCTAGTGGATACCACAGCCTAACAACTAACCATTTCCCCATAAGTCTTTATAGAAACCATATCTTTGACTAAGATGGAGCAATGTATTTTCCTATTCATGTAATTAAACGTCACCTAAGGAATTGGTGGTGTGGTTTGGTTGTTTTTGTAGGGAAAAGTAGATTGGACCAAGCTCAAGCTTTTGAACAGTGAACTCTATATGACAGCACAGCCAGTCTGGTTTTTTTTCCTAATACTAAACTGCATTTTAAATTGGGTATTTTTTAAGTGCTAATCCTTCTTTCTTGAATGACTGTGATGCATTTGTGTCATAGAGAAGAATTAAAAAGATAGAGAACTAGAGTGCTGTTCATAAATTGTCTTAATGTGATGAACATGACCAGATAGTTGTGGTTTCATTAGTTCATTACTGAACAATATATTAGAATGCATGTGTGAATCCCATACGTAAGTATTTCCCACCCTTGAAAAAATGTATTTACTTGAGGCTAAGGAGGGATTCAAGATAATACAATACCAAGCATACTGGAGAGCTCACATTGGCTGCAATATGCACAATAAACAAAGTTACCTAGTTACCTTCATTGTTACCACACAAATACAGAATAACTTGTGTCCTGCTTTTCCTTTCCAGTATCTATTTCAATTTTGAAATAGGTGTTTGTAAAGTAGTTTCTGTATTATTTAAAGAGGGAAATTATTGAAAAGTACACAAATGCAAAAAAGCATCCAAAACCAGTAAACCTCTCAAGAAAAAAAGGCCACCTAAATGAAGTGGGCCATATACAGTGGTGGTGTAGAGCCCTCCAAACAGAGGTTTATAATTGAAGTATTGACACAACTTTAACTATAGCAACAGAACAGCGCCAATATAAGGAGCAACCTGTATTAGCTAACCATAAGTATTAACAAAGAAACTTCATCCTGTCCTTCTCCTTGTATTTTTATTGTACTTGTAACATTTTTAAACTAAGTATGTACTGAAATAACTGCCTTTTTTCCTTTTGGTCTTCACTTCGTTGATGCTGTATTTCACTTGGGAAAAATAGGGAATAATAAATGGCTTTAAACTCAGTTTTGAGCAGGACATGGTTGCTTGCTAGGATACTTAGATGGTAAGCCAGCATGTTATATACAATCATCATGAGGTTGCTTGTTACATTAAAAAAGCCTCTAGTCAAAAAACTCCTTCTTTGTCATATTTTGTCTAGAGTAATAAATCATAGTGTTGCTGCAATAAACTCCATAAAAGGCTGATTTGTAGCTGTACAAATTTAAGTGTTGTTATCAGCCATTACATAAGTTCTGGTAGATTTCTTGGCATTAGTCATGTGCTTCAGTGAGGAGCAGATACTTTGGCTTTGGAGCCCTGAAGAAGGAGCAGAACAGGTAGTACTGAGGCTGTGTCTCTGACCTAGAATCAGCAGTACAGCAAACTGGTCTGGCACTGTACTGCTGGAATAAACGTAGGTTCTTCCTGCAAGGTGGCATTTGGTATTTGAACCCAGTTTGCACAAGTAAAGCAAACTTAACTACAAGTTTTACATTTCCTGAGGAACAATATATAACCATAAAGTTCTGCCAACGCAATAATGCTAGAGAATCACAGATTTTTTCACACAACTCTTTCCTAGTAGTTAATTTAGATTTTTGCCAGTAAAAATTGGTTGTCTAAACAATGTGGCCTCCCACAGAAGGTGGGGTACCACTCCAAACTAAGGTATCCTAAATCTCACCAAATACTGTTGGGGATCTCTTTAGGCTGTTACTCTGTTGACATCTCACTTCATCTGTTTGCCTGTAGATGTTTATAGGTGTACAAGAAAGTCCCCTGTAGTCAGTGGGAATGTGATTAATACTGCCAGTCAGGATGAGAAAGCAATTCAGCTTTTATATACAATACTGTATCTATGATATTGTATATTCTATTCATGGTTATATTAGGACCACTTTTTCCCCACAAATTGTCAGTCTATTAAATGAGTTGTATAGGAAATGAAATGTTTTAGTCACATGCTAAATGAAGTGGTTATTAGTTCATTTTACTCAAGGTAAAATTGCTTGCTTTTCAAATGTGAAAAATGGTTACTATATTGTATGTTTCTTCTCCAATTGAAATTTTGCTGTCTTTCTGTTCTTTGGTGTGAAATGCCCTTAGCCGTTTCTTTTTGTTTTTTTAATTTCTCTTCAGTACATTTTATTTCACTACCAAAACACAATAGACATCCCAAAATTCACAGGTGACCACAATTCACTCCATTTGACTCAAAACAGCCTTACAGATCAATTTGTTTTTCTCACAAGTGATTTGAAGAGCTCTGTAGTCAAACTTTAACAAAAACCAAATAAAATTATGCTTTAGGGTTAAATGCATCCTTTATCTTGAGCCATCAATGCATGCTGGTTGAAAATGTTAAAATGAGTCTGTCACTTCCCATTGTAAAGTCTTTTGAGTTCAGAGCTGCTTTGAAAGTAGAGATATTGTACTCTGTCCATGGACAGCTTTATTGAAGACTGAAGAGTCTGTCTTAAATTTCTCCTGAACAGTCGTACCCCTGGAAGTCGACAAGCCTCCCCAACGGAAGTAGCTGAACGCCTGGGCCCCAATCCCAGCACCACAGAAGGATTAGGTCCACTTCCCAATCCTACAGCCCACAAGCCTCTGGTAGAAGAATTTTCAAATCCAGAAAATCAGAATCTAGATGCCATGGAACAAGTTGGTCTTGATTCTCTACAGTTTGACTATCCTGGCAATCAGGTACAAATGGACTCTTCAGGAGCTACTGTAGGACTTTTTGACTACAATTCTCAGCAGCAGGTTAGTAATGGACTGTGGCAAATTGATCCTTTAAGTTGTTGATTATCCTCTTGATAATCAGTCATTTCAACATGCAATGTATTGAATATTATTTTGTCTGTGAGTTAGTCAAGGGCAAATAATTGTATAATTAATCCAGAAGAATATTGTTTCATAATTTTCTAGTTTAGTAACTTGCTATTATGGAAGCTTGGTTTGACTTTTTTTTTTTCTTTTTTGTAAGCAAATCCAAGCCCTGGCTTTTGAAAACTGAAATGCATCTTTTTTTTTTTTCTTTTTTTTCCAATAGCTTTTCCAGAGGACTAATGCTCTGACTGTTCAGCAGTTGACAGCAGCCCAGCAGCAGCAATATGCACTGGCTGCAGCTCAGCAGCCACATATAGGTGAGGTTTCTGTACAGCACAGCAAGTGTCCCTGGCAAAAGTGGGTGTGTTGCTTTGATAGAATCCTTTCAATTTACCCAGTCTTCTCATTCAAATAGATGCTGATCACTTGGCCTGTTGCAGTGGTTCTCGTGAAAACTGCTCAGAATGACTGCCTATGAATGTACTGTCCTTAGTGGAGGTTTTCTGTTGTAAATTTTCCCCCATGGACAGTTGACTACAAAGAAATAAAACTTATATTTGCTTCTAGCAAGTAGCATAATAGTTGAATGTTGATTGGAGTAGAAGTTAAAAATGCTTACTGCAATAAGCAGTAATAGAAACACCAGCTTTATCCTATATGCAATTCTAAGATTCTATTGCAGTTCAGTATTTTTAGTAATCCAGTTAAAAACCATTGTAGAGTAGAATTCTGAAATCATCCTGTTCTGTTGATGAAATTTTAATTTTTACTTGTTAATGGCACCGTTTAAACAGCTCTTTCTTTTTGCAGGTACCCTTGTGATAGAGCTAATTCTTTAGCTGGCATTTTTTCAGTGCCTTTAGTTCAGTGAGTTAGTTAAAGGCATAAAGTTCTTCATGTGCTGCAACTCAGCAAGGAGCTTTTATTTCAGTGACAACCATTTTGTCTTCCACTCTGGGGAAGCTCTTGGTATTTAGGGGAGGGAGGTTGGAACACACATGGAAGCAATTCCTTGTTGAAGGAAGGGAGATAGTCGGGGTTTAAAGATTTCCACCCTCTCCAGTTCCCCTGGGCTGTTGAGGTGTGTGCACAAATGTCTTTCCTCTGGGAGAAAAAAAGGGATTCTCAGGATCAGAAGGGCAGGCAGAAGTAGGAAGCATCTCCAGTGACTTGTGTCCATGCTCTACTGCAAATAAGTTTTCCCACCAGCTTGTTTTAGGTAGGTTGTGAGGTCTGCTCAGACAGGGATCAGCAGCCTATAGCTGGGATTGAAAAGGGGCAGCTCTTTAGTGCTACATAACTCACAAATACAGGCTGAGAGCTGGAAGCATGGCAGATTGAGATGTTTGTGTGAGTCCACAGGTTCTGTCTTTGACATCTAAACTTTGGAGAAGCCTTTACTTTGTGAAGAAGTGCTGACTGAGTAGTCAGTTGAAATTTTCCTCTTTAAAATGCAGCTTCTTGTCATGTGCATATTAATAGAAATTTATCAAGAAATATTTGGAGGGATGGACATAGTTTGATGTGCCTTGCTTACTGCAGCAGTTGCTGACTCAGTGTTGGATAAAGTACGTGAGTCCTACTGACGAGAAACTCTGGGTAGTGATGCTTCGTGTGCCAGAGTTTCTGCAGTTATCTCCATCCATTACAACTCCTATATCAAATTAGGATTCTTGAGAAGTAAAATTAGCATCTCATAACTGGCTGTTAAAAAGCTAGGTATCTGACTTAAACTATCGGGTTAAATTTTTTCATAATTGTCAGTGAAGAGAGATTTTTGTCTCTAGCAGGTGGTTCATTTCATCTGGCTGATTCACTTCAGATACTAGATAATTGTCTACTACAGATTTCCTCACAACACTAGTTGAACTATCAGATAGTTAAAGTTGGGCAAGATAAATTCCACTTTGAATAATGCCTTCTGTGTAAAGATGGATAGACACACATGAGATAAATCTCCTTGGAGTCTGTAGATCCAACAAAACAAAGATGTTAGGCCTTGGGATTAGTAAGAAAGGACTGATGAGAAGACACAGGAGTGTTGATTTCTGTAATTATGTACCTGCTGCTAAGAGCTTCCAAAGTATAGGCAGTTCTGATTTTAGCAGATAGGCTGTGTGATTTGGGTGGTGTGAATATGATGCTGCTTGCTAAGAATGTTGGCTGTAATGGACCTGTGTTTGTTACTGCAGCAGGCGTCTTCTCCGCAGGCTTGGCCCCAGCTGCCTTTGTGCCAAACCCGTACATTATCAGCGCTGCTCCTCCAGGGACTGACCCCTACACTGCAGCTGGATTAGCTGCAGCAGCCACCCTAGCAGGTAACTGAACACTGGCAAGTGTCTGTCTTGATAATTCAGCTGAACAAAAACATGAAAAAAAAGTGAAATCTGTCCTGTTTATTCTCTACAAATCTGGCTTGAGGAAGGAGAGACTTGTCAGAAAATGAGTACTGCCATTTTGAAAATTTTTACTTAAATATAAAGGATTTCAGTCTGCTATATATGGATTCCAAATTTCTCTTGCCACTAGACTTTCATATACAAACATTAGGGCTTTTTTTTCCTGTTCTAATAGTGTTTATCCTTAATAAGGTGCATCTAACATCAACAGTATGTATTATTTTCAAGAGATGAGACAGCTAACTTTTCCTTCTATGTTTTCACTCAGTGCGTTAATTTTCTAATTCCAGCTTTTCTCATTCTCAGTCAGCATGAGAATAAAATGGTCTCCAGCATGCTAAAAGGCCCACACAACTGAGTAATCCAGGAAAATCTCTTAAAGATTTAGTAGATATCGCTGTGAAACAACATGACTGAGTATTCAAGTCCCAGTTGTGCTCAGACTTGAGCATAACATTTCAAAAAAACCCCCTTTGTTTCCACATGTCGTTTCACAGGGAAGGCAGTAGAAAAATCTAAAAGGCATACATACATAATGGTTTATGTGTATAATGCCATGATAGAGAGAGATTCTTCTACAGGTTCTTCATCAATAGACTAAAAGAGTAAAGTGTGCCCACTTCGTAGCGCATCATGTATGTGCAGGGGAGGCACAGGCAATAGTTGTGTTTGTAAGCAAGGGCATCATACAGAGAGGAAGAATCACAAATGATCAAAGTCTCAGTACATCACTATCAGGAGGATGAATTTTGTTCATTCTGTGATGTTCTGAAATGATCTTTTCTTCCAACCATGAAAACTGATCTTGAATGTTCTTTGGTGCACAGGCTCTGAATGCTTTAAGGTTTTTCTTTGTCATCAGAGTCTCACAAGGGTATTCATTTTTTCGTAGAGAAGATACGATTTGGTGTGAATTTTTTAAATTAACCCATTTGTATTCATGTGTCATATTATCTAATATGGGAATTCTTTCTTTTTAATACCAGTTTCTCTTCTGACACTGAGAAGATGGATCAATGAGGGATGCTACAAACGGTATTTTAAGCAGCTGCACTAGATGGAATAATCATGCTTTCTGGTTTTAGGTCCTGCTGTGGTTCCACCTCAGTATTATGGTGTTCCGTGGGGGGTGTATCCAGCCAATTTATTCCAGCAGCAAGCTGCAGCAGCAAATACCACAGCAAATCAGCAAGCGGCTTCCCAGGCACAGCAGGGACAGCAACCGGTATGTGCAGCACGAAAAGCAGAGGTGCAGAGGTGTCTTACTTAACATTCCAGTGTGTAAGGGTCAGCTGCTAGAAAATCTCACATAATTCAGATGTTGCATTTTATTGTATAATAAATGAATGTTCAAAACTCTCTGTTTTCTTGCTTATTGTCGCTGTCTCACACCATGTTAAAGTTACTTTCCAGTCTTGTTCCTTAAGACAATAAGCATTAAAAATGGGTCCTTTCTTCATGTTGCTGTGCTGTTATGTGTGTAGGTAACTCTTCCTGTGTAGTAAATTGTAAATTAAACTGTAAAGTTTAATCTAGAAAACTGACATAAGGGGATGAAAAGATGCAGTCTGGCAATTTTAGGAGGATATTGTTTCTTTTAAGTTTGGGGAAAATGGATCTGTGTTTTCATAAATCAACTGGAAGATTAAATGTTACACATTTGTCTGTCGCTTCAAAAAGCAGGGGGAAAAGTAGGGAAATAAAGGTGTTACCAGTAGTTTTGTTGCTTCACAGGGAGGAGGGATTGCTCAGCTTATTTTTCTGTGACATTGATTGTATTGCAGCATCACCATGTGCCATGTGGTGTTTTTGCCGTAGTGAAGTAAGAGTGATCAGTTGTTACAAGAACTTGTTGAAAATCCCATTTCTTTAAGTAATTTTTTAAAAAATGCTAATTTTCTATTGTTAGTCTAGATACATTTTTAAACTATTGTATGAGATTTCAGTGTAAGTGAATGACAATTTTGACAAAGGAAAACCCCAGATTTTACAGTAACTTTACACTTGAATGAATGTAAGCATTTCAAGTTTTTTACCAGCAATACAGTTAATTTCAATGCCATTCTTAGAAATGTAACATAAGAAGTCTGAGATACCATGTAATTTCAGGGGTTTCATCAGTTTTTTTATATTCAGGTGGATATTTCTTTCTACTAATTGTTTTTGTCAGTGACCTGCATTGATAACTGAATGTATTTCATCTCTGCAGTGTCTTTTTGTTTTCTCTATAAAATTAATATCCAATTTATGCAAATAACATACAAAATTCTATGTGGGACTATCTTGTGAGTTGTATTTCTCCCTTATTTTGTACCTGAAAAAGTTGATTTTAACCAAGAGAAATAGAGTAGTTGCAGGAATTTCGATTGCTTTTCAATCAGGTTCCCAGAGATTCACTGCCAGAACATAATAAAATTTGCCTGCATTGCATGGTGATGGAGTGTTATGTGAATGTTTAAGACTTAGTGGATGCATTATTTACAGCACTGTTGGCAGTGGAGTGTTAATTATTTAGACAAGTTACTACAAGTGCTGAAATACTCAGATTTACATCATTCAATTGCCTGGAAGTAATGTAAACAAATGTGTTCATCCAGGAAGGTCAGGTGTTCAGTTAATAAATAATGTAGGTCGTAAAATGTATCACTCTTACACATTTTCTTCCTTCCTTTCTATTTGTTGCCATTGATGGAACATACCTGAGTCCTGCTGTCCAAAGCAGGGCAGATATTTTATGGTTATGTTTGTCAGCAAAATGGTATCTACCTTTTATTCTTTTTATGTGTATATTCTGAAAACCAACGAGGTGCAATATTCCCAAACTGAAAATCTGGGCTGAGAGGCATGAAATGCTCAAAGCAACTGTTCTAGACCTTTGTTAGCACATAATAGATTGGCTTCCTTACCTTTTAAGGAGTGGGTGTTGTCTCGGCCTTTTCCAGGTCCTGCGAGCTGGAGCAACTCAGCGCCCGCTCACTCCCAACCAGGGGCAGCAAGGGCAGCAGGCAGAGTCACTTGCAGCAGCTGCAGCAGCAAATCCAGCTTTGGCTTTTGGTCAGGGTCTTGCTACAGGCATGCCAGGTATGTATGTTATCAGTGGATTAAGAGACTCCTGGAAAGTAACAATATTGGTGTTATTAGGTAACAGATTAGCAAAGTCCTGTTATGTTTATGATAAGCTGCTTAGAATTGAGTTTTATAGTTTTATGTTATTCAGTTGGTTTAAAATACTGGCACAGTATTCTTAGAGCACAAGAAATTCTTCTAGCATTTGTTATTTGGAGCATTTTCTCTGTATTTGCTGTTACAAATGTATGCACAAGGAATATCACAGATTTTTGCAAGATAATTTCATATATAATGAAGAAACTACACGCTGTCTTGGAAAGTCATGTGTTCTCTGGTTCTTTTGCAACAGGAAGTATTATGTTTTGCTAGAATAAGTTTTATTTGGGACATAATATCTAAAATTCAGAATCCAAAATTAAGAAATTTAAAAGAAAATTACTGCTTGATCAGATTGGAAGATCACAAAATACTTGAAAGCATTCCAAAGGTTGGAGCCTCAGATTCTCTTAGTGTGCATGGCTTCTGACTTCCTGAGGAATGGTTCATGTCTTGGGAAGTGGTTAGCTTGAAGTTCAGCATCACTTCTAAGGGTTTGTACGCTTACCTGAGCAAGAGCAATTTCAGTGTACTTGGCCATTCTGCGGTATGAAAATTAAGGTTTTTACATCATTGAGCTGGTTAATGTTGATGCATTCCTGTGACCTGTACAAGTTCTCTCCTTGATCAACACCACTGTGAGATGCCCTGCAGCCTGGGGTCAGAGTTGTTTGCTGCATGCTCTGGGCCTGCACTGTACACTTGGTCTCTCATGAGCACATTATTCTAGCTGCAGAGCTGGCTGGCTCTTGTGTTTTTCTTGTCTGTTTTCTTTTATAACTGCAGTTTCTATTTCTTCTTCTGCAGCAGTTATCTTCAGCTTTTAGCATCTTTCTCCTAAAATGAAGAATCAGCAAAGTGCTGTCCTGGCATCTGCCAGGTGGTACTTCTGCACCTCAACAAAGCAGTGGATAAGGCCTGCAAACAATGAGGCATGTGAGAGATGTTACCTCAAAGACTTGGCTGTAACTTTTTCTTGAGAAGGGGTGTGGTGTATGTTTGTTTATAGTCACTTACTAGTTCTTACTTTGGATCTGGAGTAGTAGCTGTCTTAAGATGAGCTCTTAAACCCCATAAGCCCCATCCCCTCTCCAGGTGGATGGTTGAAAGTAATGCCAAGTGGTCAAATACATAACCTCAGTAGTGCAAGAGCCTGTCCTTTGAAGAAGGTACTTGAAGACATTTTTTCCTCTTCCACAAACCCCAAAAGGTTTTCTGTGAGGACAGGAGCCTTTTTATTCTGTTTCCATTATAGGTTCCTGCTTTATCCCATCTGATGCTGCAAGCCTGCGTGGCCAGAGAAGAATTTTATTCTTGTGAATATATTTCAGACTGCTCTATAATAGGAATTGTGTGCAACTGACTTCAGCCTTTCCAACCACACTGTTACAGGGAATAGGGCTCAAAATATAAAGGAAGACATTTATTTTTTCATTTGTTATCAGATGGATTCATAGTGAGTCATAGGGAGTGCTGGTGATTCCTCTTTTTAGGGTGAGAAGAGTATAGGATGAGGAAATGAATACATGCCTTTATATGTGAGAATCTTGTTTCACTTGGTTTGGTGTCTGTATTTAAGAGAGATGCTTGGGCTCCATTTATAGCAGTTAGAGAAATAGGAACTTTTACTCTTGATTTGTCCGCCTGTAATTTAGTTTCCTGATTTAGGATAAAGTGAGTTTGGCTCCAGAGATGCCTTTTTCTATTCCCTTACTATAAAATCGAGTCAGGATGACTAAATAATATCTAGATACCAAAATGTGACTCAGTGAATCCCAGACAGCAACTACAGAGCAACACATGTTATGTACTAAACAAAATTAAGAAGTGTGGAACTCATGTTTCATTGGACTAAGATGTTTCACAAGAAAGTGAAGGTCCAAATAGAGTTTCAAGGTTTTAGATACTCGTTACAGAGAGAATATTTTTTAGTTTGGCTTCACTGTGAGATAGCAAGTGAGAGTATTGTCCAGCTTGTCCATGCTGGTGTCCTGAAATTATTTAAGCTGCTTTCTCCTTGTCACAGCCTTTGTGTGGGGTGAAATTCATGTCTTCCCAACTATCTGATGGCTTTATTTTGAAATTTGGTATTTCAGGTGTTGCTTTGTTAACTGTTTAGGAAGGTGTATTCCCGTGTTGCTTAAGATACCTATCTCATTCTACATGCAGAGAGAAAGTGCCTGAAATCCAGGTTACTTTTCACATAATGTCGCTGTTCAGTCTCCCTTCAGGAAACCATAGAATGATACAATGTTTGGGTTGGAGGGGCCTTACATACAAATCATCTCGTTCTAAGCTCTTGCCATGGACAGGGAACCTTCCACTAGACCAGGGTTCTCAGAGCCCCATCCACCCTGGTCTTGAACACCTCCAGGGGGGTGAGGTGGCAACAGCCTCTCTGGGCAACCTGTTCCAGTGCCTCACCACCATCACAGTAAAGAATTTGTTCCTAATATCCAATGCAAAGCTACACTCTTTCAGCTGGAAGCCATTCCCTGTTGTTGTATCACTTCACACTCTTGTAAAAGGTCTCCAGCCTTCCTGCAGGCCCCTGTGGGTACTGGAAGGCTGATAAAAGGTAAAACTTGGGGTTCTTTTTTAAAACCACTAAATGTGAAATGCATTTTGCATTGGAGCTGCACAATTCCATTTTGAATTCTTCTATCCTAATTGAACAAGTCATTCAGTAACAAGGATTCTTAAAAAACAGTGTTTCTGCCTGAATATATGTGTCTGAATGAGAGTGTCAGAGGGTATTCTCAATTCCATAGGACCATCAGCATACATTCTGCTTATGAATAAAACCAGTCCTTATCACAAGCAACTTCTGGACTTGGTGTAATCATGCAAAGTCAGGAGTGTACTTGAGACTTCAGCTGTCTAAGGAAGGAATCATTTTGCTCAGTGGAGATCTCCCTTGTGCAGTTGCTGTAAAAAGGCTGCAGAGCTGCTCAGCTTGCCCTAAAATAGATGTCTATAACAGCAGGTCAGCCAAATCCCACCAGAGGCTCCATTGACTGCACTGACTAGGTAAGATACCAGCTTAGTTTTATGGAGCTGACACAGTAAAGCTGTCATGGTGCGTTTGGCTTGCAGGTGGACATGTAAAGTGAGTGGTCTGGAAAAAACACCCATGTATAGAGCATCAAAATCAACAATTTCTATCCATTGGCATAGCATTTTTTTTGTGTTATTACCTAGAGGAATTTGAAGTGTGGCATTGCAGTAGGTAGTGTGAAATAGAAGTTAAATTTCATTATGGCAGATAGATACAGGCAAAGTTACAGTGGTCATAGAAGGTATAAATGGGTTACTGGCAGGATAGTAAGCTCTGAATTTGATTTGTGAGAGGATGTGCAGAGATAAGGCTGAGCATGTCTTTGTCAGAACAAGCAAAAGGTACTAGGGGTTCAGGTTTTGGAGAAAGAGAGTTGGGGAGGGGAGAGGATGGCATTTTTAAAAGGGGCAGATAATTGAGTTGGCAGCAAGGAGTGTCACATCTGTTAAATTGTGTAGAGAGAAGTGGCAAACTGGCATACATTTGGATGTCATCGCTGAGGGAAGTAGCATTACTGGATGGATAAATGCAATGCTAAGGATGAGCTGCATAAGCCAAGAGAACAGATTTCATTTCCTCTCTTTCTTTAGGTTTGTGTGATAAGAATCAGATAGTTTTTCAGAGTCTGTGATTTCTGGAGGCATTTAGAAATCATTTCAGCAAAACACCATATTGATGAACTAGATTGTTTATTTTCACTTTCCCTGCTGATATGGAGACAGTAAGTGTAGATAGAGCAATTGAACTCTAAAATAAAAGGTGTGATTAGGAACTGATTAGGAAACAGTATGTTTTAGTTTTCTGACTCCATGGGAACACCACAGTGAACTTGAATGTGAAGGCACTGAAGTGAGCTTTGATAATTGTTAATTTTGAGGGGAAATTGCACAGCCACAGGGACAGATGATGATTACAGAGATGTTTTAGAAATTGAAGAGGAGAAAATATGACTTGGAAGGCTGATGATTGTGATATTTACCTTAAATCAGAGGTGCAGTTATGTTCAGGTCTATATGTATTTCAGAGAGAACTCTCCTAGACCTAGTTCTGAACATACATGGCAACTGATGGGAGCAACTGACTTAAAATAGAATGGAAAATCTTTTCTTACATGTACGAAAGTAGATCTGTGACTTTTGCAATCTTTTTTATTGATAGTGTTAGTGTATATTTGAACATGGAAGGAATATTGAAATTCCGTTGGGTTTTGTTTAGTTGCTTCATAAGAATAGTCAGCCTAACAATTAGAAATTGTTATATTTTAAATATCAGCACCCTTTCATAGATTATTGTAGCTTGTCTTCCATTTCTTAGGGATTCTTACTCCAATTCATCTGTTTCACTATAAAGTGTCAAGAGCTTTAAAATTAATTCTCTTCCTCTTGTTCTAAATAAAGGGGTTTTTTTGCTTGACTTTCTTTTGTCTCTTTTGCTTTTATTCATTCATATATTGCATCCTGTATTCCTTCCTACTACTTGCTTTTCTCCTTTTTCAACTCCTCCTCCCTTCATCAATTCCAATTCTTAACCACCAACTGAATGAAGTGTTGTGCTTGGATTGCAGTCTTTTTTATTCCTGTGAAACTGACTGGTCCAAGGCACTCCTGCACACACAGCATTCCTTTCCTAATGTGTTTTTTGCAGATGGATTTTTAAGTGTGGCTAGGTAGTGTGCAGAATTGCCAGACTTGCATTTAGCTCAGCCCTTTAATTGTGCATGTCTCAATAGCTTCTCCATGTACAAAGGAGTAAAGAGAAATGTAGAGTATTTTAAACTGCTGAAAGAAATTGATTTGATAATGATCCAAATACTGCCAGTTGTGTTGTACCTGTACATTCTCACTATGGTGAACTTGACAATAAGTTCGACTTCAGACAACTAATTTTAGCAGTTTTTAAGTTGTAAAAAATTACTTGAAGCATTTCTAAATCTAATTTTGTCCCATGATGTTTACTGCTTTTTCTTTGATGTCTAGTCGATGTTCAAAGACAGTGTGGCAGAAATGCTGGTTTGTGGTTAGAATATTTCAAGGAGAGAGGAAATGCTGACTCTGTGAGGCTGATGTCCCACTAACCCTTGTCTCCTGTCTTGTGCAGGCTACCAAGTGCTGGCTCCCACTGCCTATTACGACCAGACTGGTGCCTTAGTCGTGGGCCCTGGAGCGAGAACTGGGCTGGGCGCACCAGTCAGATTGGTGGCCTCAACTCCTGTTCTAATCAGTTCTGCAGCAGCACAAGCAGGTAAATATTTAATCCTGCACAGAGGGTTCTTTTACTTCTCTACTGAATCTTAACAGTAATGTTGATTAGTATTTGACATCATTGTTTTCTATGCATCTGTGAAGTTTTGTAGTTGTGAAGGATATAGTGTGCATGCTTGCTTTACTATTCTGTCTCCTCCTGTGCTCTGAGACTGTTCTTTCTCACAGATGGGGTTTTCCATTTTTAATTGGAATTTACAGTCCTCTTCCCATGCATACGCAGGCATGTTTCTGCAAATGTTGCTTGTCAAATAGGAACGTTTTCTCCTTCCTCTCCCCATGCATTATAACATGCACTCCTCATCAATCCCCTAAATGGTGTCCTCTAGGAAGCATCATTTCATTCCTTCGACCTGGCAGAAGATGGACTGCTCTGGAGCCTTGCTATGCTTTTCTCATGAAACTTATTTTCTCCTGAAAAATGTGGCAAGAAGAAAGCTATGTATAGAATGGAAATCAAAAGAGGAGAGTTAGTTGTATCAAAAGTCTCTAGTTTCCTTCTTTTTCACCAGTTGTAAGATCTAGTATTACTTCACTGAACCGTTTATTGCATTTGTTAAATTAAAATCCAGAATATTAACCCTGGATTAGTTAACTTAATCTGTTCAGAAAATTAGATTTCAACTTAATCTTATCAGCTTCTTTCTCTATGCAGAACTTGCTTCTGACAGTAGCTGAAGAAGTCTTTGAATGACTCTTAGCTGCAACTCTGCTACTGCAACTTTGGATATAAAAAGTTCAGTAATCAGTAATGTCTTATATGTTTACACTGAAAATACCCTCAATTACATTAACAATTCTGCAGCCTTGATTAGCCTAAAACATATGCTGTCTTCACCTTTTTTCCTTGAGTAATTAAGATTGTGTAATACTATTAAGTCTCTTAGTCCTTTAATATGTGAATTACTGCTTGTTTTAAGAGGGCTTCAAGAAAATACAGTTTAGTTCTGAATAATCCATTTTCAGTCAGAAGTGTTCCAGAGAGTAATTATGATTGAAAACATGTGTTTTACAGCTGCAGCTGCTTCAGCTGGAGGAACAGCAAACAATCTCGCGGGAGCCACGAACGGTCTATTTCGGCCACTTGGTGCCCAGCCACAACAACAGCAACAGCAAACAAATAGTAGCCTACAATCCAATTCATTTTATGGCAGTAACTCTTTGACCAATAACTCCCAGAGCAGTTCCCTTTTTTCACATGGTCCTGGCCAACCAGGAAGCACATCTCTTGGCTTTGGAAGTAGCAGCTCTTTAGGAGCAGCTATCGGCTCTGCACTTGGTGGATTTGGCTCATCAGGTAGGTTGTTAATATAGTGAGGACATTCTGTGAGACTTTTGTGCTAAGCAAAAAAATGTATCTGTATCAGGCATCATATATATACATACATTTCTGAAAAGAATGCAAAAATAGGTTATTCAAGTTTAAAACTAATTACAGTAGAATAAAAAAAAGTTTTTTAAATTCACTTGGGTTCTGTATACAAGATGGATTTTTGAACAATATCCTTAGTCACAGGTATCTTCAAAATACTTTTTCGTACTGATCACTGTACTCTGCCCCAGAGGTTTGTTACTGTTTTTCAGTAAGCTGCTTTTGTTTTCAAGGAAGTCTTCATTCTGTGGTTAAAGTAATACTAGTAAAGATATACATCCTTTTGTTTTAATTATCATATCAGAAAAATTCATAATTTTTTTCAAAAAACTTAGACAATATATGGCTTTCTAAATTTGATCTAATATTGAAGTGTTTCCATAACATTTTTAAAGGATTTATAAAACAAAAGTCCTTAATACCCAAGAATAGTCCTTGTTAACTCTAGCAAGTTTAATCTTAGATATACTTAAGCCTAAATAGTTCTGTGCACATTTGGAGCCTTTAATTATTTCAATAGATACTCCTAGATGTTACCAACCTGTTTGTACTTAAAAAAAAATAAAATCAATCTATCACATTTCTGCTCTAAAGCAGAAATTTTGTATTTACACAGTTCTTAAACATGCAAGGTAGGTTTTCTTATTTCAGATTCAGTTTTAGTAAGGCAAGAGAAATATTTTTTAAAAGAATATTTCCTTTTGCTATTAATCTCTAAGTTTGCAGCACTGAATTGCTTCTTACTACTAATATTATTTTAAAGAAATCAAGGGAGCATGTTTAATCTTGCATATCTTGCAGATGGGTAGAAATTGGGGGAACTGTATGTACTCTAACAGTATTCTTTTCAAAATTAAGGAAAATCAGCGCTAAAGAAATTGTAAAATTTATTACAAAATGGCTTAAAATATGGGGGAGAAAAAACAGAAAGAAAAGCACACCCTTCATTGTTAAGACATGGTAGTTATTTGGTAACTAAGTGTGACTAGTGACGTCAAATATACTGCATACCAACACAAGAGTTTTTCTCAGTGTTGTTTTTCATAAAGTAATCAGAAAAATTTACTTGAACAAAACTAATGTTAGGAAATTCAAAATCAGTTTTTTACACTGATCCTGTCCAGTATTTGATTTTAAAGAGGAGACTCAAAACATCCCATGTTCAATTAAAAAAAACAAACAACTGAGGCTACTCAGTAGTGTGGATTTTCTTGGTTTTCCTTGATGCCACAGCAAATAAATTTTATTTACAAAATTGTGCTGTCGAAGTGTATATTATGTAATAACTTGTCCTAAAGTGTTTGTAGGGTTTCAGTGAATCCTTAGCAGCTGTGTTTCAGTTTAGGTACAGTTTCATTACAGTGGTAGATAGTGATAATAAATACATATATTTAATACAGTGCAACTGTTTAAGGCCTCTAGATAGAATAGATTTAAGTCATAACAGGTTTTATCCTGCGTTATCTGAAGAACCTCCATACAACACAAATTTTAGTTGTGTATCTATTTAAGAAAATCAGCATAGCTTTTTCTGGCACAGGAGATTAAGCCTTTTTCTTGTAGGAAAGGTCAGTTCCAGAGCTTTGTCCAAAGCCCTCAGCACAGAGAGCACATGTTGAAATCTTGCAGCAGTATCCAGGGTGATTTAATTAGCATGGTAGTTTGCACAGGGAAGCAGGAACCCTATGCTTTTGCAGTTTAAGAAGTGCTGATGAAAGGTGCTATCTAAACCTGAAATATTTTTAGTAGTATTATTATAATAAAAGTATATTGAAAGTGCCCTTCTGCCTAATATAAATTGTACTTCCCCTAATAGCCACTTAAAAAATACTTCCTGATTATTTATTTTTTTAGAGTTCTGACCTGTATGTATATATGAATTGAATTACACAGATGAACACTTAAACAAGTAGTATTCCTGTATATTGAGGCAAATTGAAAACAAGTTTAATTTTTTATATGCCAAGGTTTCAGCTTCTTTGTAACTCACATCAGTGTGTTGAAAAGATTGAATTTCAGTTAAAATGTAGCTATGAAGAATAATAAATGGCAGAACACATTTTGCCCTTATGTTTTCAGTTTTTGCAGGGGGCAAAAATAGCTGCAAAAAATGCAAAGGTGAGCATGTTCTAGCTTGAATGACTGAACAAAGTAACAACTGAAAGTGGCAAACATACCATATAAATGACTGTATGTACTTACAGTCTCTGTTCTTTTATAATGAAGTTATTCATACTCCATTTTAAAGGTTTAGGTACATGATGATAAGTTACTGCAGCTTAACAGGTAGCCAAAAATTAGATCAACTGTGGCAGCTTTCCAGATGCTGCCTTCTGGCCTGTAACAACTGTAAAGGAATTGGATCAGCCTAGAGAGGGGAGAAGGAGGAGTAAACTAATGCAAATTATCTTCTGGGTGTTGTGAGCTTTGCTTGTGTGTGTGAAAATGCAGCTCAGCTGGTTTGTGGTAACTTGTTCAGCTGCAGTAATTTAGCTGAGTAAAAAACCCTGAAAGATGGAAAAATAACAATCCATCATGTAGCATTATATTAACATTTATATGGTTCACTGAGCCAGAGCCTGTAGAGCTGGTCTCAAAGCTTGAGATTTCTTTCAACTGTTGCCTTAATTTGCTTTTCTTATTCTCAGTCTCCTTGCCTAGTTAGTCCAGTATCTTTTCCTTCTGGTTTCTCCTCTAGTATGTCTTCCTTCCCAGTTTCCAGGCAACATTTATCTCCTGCTTCCCTCCCCCTCCTAAGTATGTTTGTTTCTACTTGTACTGTGTGATGTTCCCATCATCAGCTTACTATTCCAGTCTTTTTGCCCCACAGTCACATACACCTTCTACAGCCTAACTTTTCTTCAGATCTGCTTTCTTCTCATCCTCAGTCCCACTGAAACTGCTTGCCAGTTTTTCTTGCAGTCTCTTTGTTGGCTCCTTTGTCTTACCTTTCTCTCTTCCTCCTTCTGGTTTCCTTTTTCCTCTTTCCCCCCTCCCTAGTCTACTTCTTGTGTTTGGCTTTTGTCTCCCCTGCACTTGAAATAGAAAACTTCCTCTCTGCATTGCCTCATGGGCCTTTCCAACACAAGGTGGAATCTTGGACAACAGTTTCAAAGTCTGCTTTTGATACGGCACACTGAAGTTCAATTGCAGGCACAGCCTTAATCAGCCATCTCAGATGTGCTGGGTATGGTCACAGGTTTAAGTTTTCAGCCATGAGCCTGTAGCAGATCTGTGCTGAACTTATATGAACTGTGATTTTGCAAAGAAATTTAGTTCAGTCTGAGAGTGTGAAAATAAAGGTTTCCTGCTGCTGGCATATTTGGTCTGAATACATGAAAGCATCTGCTTCTCAAAGAGGATTATTTGGTAATAATCAGCTAGATTATTTTGGTAAGGATAAAACACCTCTCTTTGCCAGTATTTCTGAAACGGCAGTGTTCAGACAGAAGTTCTATTAAATATTTTGTCCAAGCAAGTTCCTACCATGAAAAATATTAGCCAAGTTGTTAATATTTTGAGAAAACAAATCAATCTCTTAAAATGGGAAGTTTCAGGTGACCTTTATATTATGCCATGCTGCCAGCTTTAATAGGAAGGTACTTGAAAAGGTTAAAGGTTATGGAAGTAAAAATTCTGACCTTTCCTTTTTAAGTTGAAGTAGCCAATAGTAATGATCAATTTTCCAAAGTCAGCTTAAGAAAGATATTTGTTATTAAAATATCCATAATCTTGGTTTGGTTCATGAGTATCATAATGTTGAGTGTTTTAAACAGGCATTCTAGTTTAATACTTCACTAGTATGCAGCAGATACTAGAATTTAACCTTTCTAAAATCTTTTTATTGTTCTCCTAATTTGTCCTAGACTGCTCATCGCCCTGCTGAATGATGCTGTGCAGGATAACCAGTCCTTCACTAACACAAAGCCTCTAGTCTAATTTGCCTTTCAGAAACAATCATAGGAGCAAAATCACATTTTTAATTTCTCACCTAATTTTCCTATCTCTGCTGTGCTTCTCATCTTCTTTCTTGGCCTATTCCCTCTTTACGATATCTTTTCAAAATCACTTCTTTGAGAGCCATAATTCTCATAGGGAATTTAAAGTAGTAATTTTTTTCCTACAGGTGAGGGGTTCACAAACAAGAAAGTTCAGAAACAGCTGAACAGCAATATAAATTATTTTGTGAACCCTTAAACAACAAGTGATTTCCTCTAGACTTTTTCCGGAAATGAATGTCACTGTCTGACTAATAATTTATGGTGGAAAAAAAATTATCAAATGATGTAGTGGCAATATTTTTAGAATAATTTATCCTATAAAGTGACAGTGTAATCTGATCTTGAAGATTCCGTATTTGTCCCAAAGCCTGAAGTCAGGCATTTAAAACAGAGTACTGCAATATTACTGTGAGAAGTCTAGTGTGAAAGAAATGTTGAAAGACATGGATGTTGGTGAAATTACTTGCCAGTGGTATGTTTATACCCACTTAGATTTACTTAAAAGCATGTGTGGTTATCACAGTAATTGTCTTTGTCATAACGATTGCTGTAATTATTGTGATCGCATCTGTTGTTGCCCAGCTGTAGTTGGGGATAGGTTTTATTCAGTTGACACTGTGTAATTAGGGTCTTTTTATTTCTTCTTCAGTTGGCAGTTCTGCAAGTAGTAGTGCCACAAGGAGAGATTCTCTATCTACTAGCTCTGACTTGTACAAAAGATCTAGTAGCAGCCTAGCACCCATAGGGCAGCCATTTTACAATAGTCTGGGATTTTCCTCCTCTCCAAGTCCAATAGGCATGCCTCTGCCAAGCCAAACGCCAGGACATTCACTTACGCCACCGCCATCACTTTCATCACATGGATCCTCATCCAGTTTGCATTTAGGTAAAAAAAACAAAAACAAAAAACCAAAAAAAACACTTTTTGTTTGTATGTGTGTATGTATTTCTATGTGTAAAATATATGTTGCATAAGAGATGTCACATTACCTTTGCTGTTAAACAGTTTTGTAATGAAGAGGGGCCATTCCTAAAAGGTGAAGAGCATGTTCAGATGCTCATTGATTTGACAGTGGAGGGCACTCAGCTTTTGGCAGTATCAGGTCAACAACTGGTTTTTCTTCCCTTGCCAGAAGCCCAGTAGAGAGCCCAGTAAGAATTATTGGTCCTTTTTCTATTGTGTTTCCACAGTATGACAAGCAAAGGTGCATTATTTTTGTTTCTCCTCCACTGTGTTACCACTTCAAGGACATTTTAGATGATGTGTTTAACAGTGAAGAGACTTTCATTAATGCCCCTTGTCATGTTAAGTGAGCAGTGCACTCTCTCAATGTAAAATGCATTGAAAGGTGATTTTTGAATCAGTCAACCTCATGGCCAAGATACTTTGCCAGGAAGACAGTAGTTTATCACCAGGCTGATGGAAGGAGACAAAAAAAAGGCATTTGTCAAAGAAGTAGCAAAGGCATTGTTAGTAGTGGCTCTCTGTTATCAAATGTATTTTTTAAGGAGTGCTGAAAATAATTTCTCAAGTTTTTTTTTGCCTAGTAAGATGACACGGGAGCTCAACCTTTCTTAAAAAAAAATTACTAAAATAAAATAAAAGATCTAAAGAAACCCCACCACAGTATAAAGTATATTTAGGAGATAATGCCTCTAACCTGAGATTACCTAATACAGTTTTTCTTTTCTGCTGCAAATATTTGCAGTTATTTAATTTGGATGCTAAAATCATTCAGTGAAACTGGATGTAATTCAAGATTGAGTTGCCAGTTGCTCCAGTACGTGTTCAATGCACAGTTCTGTGCTTGCAATAGGCACGCAATCCCCTATACTTAGTAGTGCAAATAAAACATTAAAAAAAACCCTAAATGCCTACCAGAATACACCCTAAGTGAGAAATGTGTGAGTGATTTGTATGACAAGGTTAAATAATTAAAATATATTACATTTGCAGTACAGTGTCCCCTTCAAGGTTAAGTGCTGAATACCCGAAATAAAACTGGGCAAGGGGATGTTTCAGCACGTTTTATTTTTTTTTACTTACCTTTTTTCCTTTTTCAGGTCTACAAAGTGCACCTTTGGGCTGAGACCAAGCATGGAAAGTTTCAGCCCAAATGGAGGCTTTTGAGAAAGTTCTGAACATCTGACAATGGGGTTATCATGGAAATCTTTTTCTTTCTTTCTTTTCAAAGTACTTTCACCATAGTTTTCATATTGCTGAAAACTATACTTAAACCAAATTTTGGAAGGCATTATCTAAAATTTAAAGCATTCAAAGTTTTGTTTGTTTCACATTTGATAAATATTAAAAGACTTTTTTTCAGTTCTGAGAAAATAAGCTGTGATCAGTATAGAGGATTGCCTCTATCAGCAGAAATTGTTAAATACTGACTTTGACCCATTTTGAACTGTTTGGCAGTGTGAGCTAAGCCTAATAGCTTGTTAAAATCATGTACTAGATCAGTGTGTAACTGCCAGAATATAGAGTTGTACTCTGAAAATTGACACAACCTTGTTGGCTTCCATGTGTCCTCTTCATCCTCCAAGTGAAGTGGACCTTGATTACTGACAGACTTTTTGCTATATTAAAAACTCAGCCTGAAATTTGGAAATGGAGGTATTTTGGATATTTGCTTTCACTAAAAATGCAGTAATTTTTTTTAGCCTTTCTGCCCTGTGCCGTATTTTTGCACAGTTGCATTCAACGTGCACCATCTCAGAGTTTAAGACTATTTCTGTAGTTGTCTGTCTTGTTATATTTATTCTGGTGTGTTCATCAACCACTCTTGGAAGCATATTTTGTTTTCACATATAAAAAATAAAAATAAAAAAAATCAGAGCTTTCTCACCAAGTGAGAAGTTATACCTGAAATCAAACAGGGAGTGTATTTTAAGAAGGGTATGATTATCATGTAGTCACTTTTCAGAGTAGAACAACACTGTAAGTTCATGTCTGCATGCAGTTTCCATTGGTATTCTGATAATGCCTGTCAAATGCAGCTCTCCCTCCACCTTCCAAACTTGTCCTGCCTGCTTGTATCAACAGGTTCAGCTAAGTTTAACTCTTGTTTTAAAATGGGCATCAAACTCGGTTGCTCCTGTTTCAGCCACCAGAATCTAGAGCACAACACTGGGAAAAGGGTGCATGGTTTTATAACCCCTTTGTCAGACACTGCTGCAATTTGTAGCTTAAAGGAACAATTTCCCTTTTACAAGAAATTTGTGATATTTTATTGTTTTTCTCTTCTCACCAACTTTTATCCAACACCCTAAAATAGGAATGTGCTAATAACTTTGTGCTGGTGTCAGTTTTCCTGTATTTGAAGGGATTTGTCAGTTGTCTGTAACTGCTTCTTTACTGTAATCAGTTGGAGCAGTAAGGTCATGAATTTGAACTACCCTTTCACTCCCAAGTACAAGGAACTGCAAGAGGAAGTGTTTTTCTGTTGTCATAAAAAATCCTTTTAGCTTTTTAAGAGTAGAGTTTTGGTGTAGAGTAGGGTTTCTAAAATCTGGGTTTTTGGAGGTAATTATTTTCCTGTGTGTTGGGAGCCAAGTTTGTTAGCAGTTGGGATTGATGTTTCACCTTCAGAGATGGTCATTCTGGGTAAGAGTAAAGGTCCCTTGGCAGGGCAGTATGGGGAGCTTTGCATTGCCTCAACTGTGTCCCTCCTCTGTAAGGCTGCAGCAAACCAGGCATCATGAACACATGCATGGATTCCTAAAATGTACATAGATATGTGTAATTCTGGTTTCCAGATGAGGATGAAACTTCTGGCTTAGGATGAGATGAAGCTACTTTTTTGCAGATGAACAAATACTTTATAGAAATTAAGTTTAAAGCATTTATATACATGTTTGTGTCTTACTAGAAAATACTGCTGACATGTAAATAAGTTACTTTGCAGTAGATGTGTTTTCTGTCTATTGTAGAAATAATTGAAAAAATACTTTGATAAATACTAACAGACTAATGGTGTCAAAATACATGTGCCTAGATCTAGTTTTTATGGTTTTTTGTGTTTTCTTTAACATTAAATATGTTAAGGAGTTAATAATTTAACATGCTTTGTGTCCTTGAAACTTAAGCTCTGATTTAGATGATCTATATCCCATTTATATCTCTCTGCCTTTTCCTCCCTATGGATTAGCCGTGGGGGTTTAGGTTCAATTAAACTGTAAAACAACTTAATATTACTCAGTGCTTTGGAGATCTTTGTTTTATGAGGTCAGAAGTGAGAGCTAATTGATTATCTGAAGAATGAACTGCACACTTTATTCCCCAAGAGTTTGGAATTGTTTGGCTATACTGATGTCTTAAGAAGTATTTTAGTTTTTCAGTGCTTTATTCAGTAGGGTATGTTCCCCAAATAACTTGCAAGACATAGGCTGTTACTTTCCTAGTTTGGTGAAGAAAATAGGCCGTTGTACTCACAATTATGTCTGCATGTAATAAGTGCCTAAGACAATATGCCTTTATTTTGGGAATTTTACTGTTTCCCAAATCTGCAGAGTTGCCACTGAGCCATAACACTGCTGCAGTTAAGGGTTATGTGAAAATAAAAGCTAATTACTAATTAAATTACTCTTTTTTGTAATAGTGTCCAGTGTTTTACAAGATTCTGCTTTCTGAGTGCCACAGATTCTTCTAGGCACAATGGATGTGCTTTCTTGATACAGCCTTCCTGTACTATTGTCCTGCTTAGTGTGATTGTCTGAAATAGTCTAACAGGCTAGACAGGAGTCTCCCAGTTGCAGCATAGTTGTCTTACAAGTCTGAAAGAGTGATGGTTCCCAAATTAGACTGAAAAAAGGCTTAATAATTCTGAGCAGGAAATGTATATTACACATATATAGCATATTTGTTAAAAGCTACCAAGTTTCTTAATTTCTGTTTTCGTTGCTGGATAAATAGTTGCATTTAATTTATAGAGATGAAGGCTCAATTAAAAAAAAACAAGCTGAAACAATTCCTGATTCGCACATGCAATTCTATGACTGTGTATGTTGACTGTGAGCACATGACCAAAACTGCCCCATTAGTTTGTGGCACAGAATTGAGTATGTGATCAGTGGAGTAATAGAGATGCTGCAACAGGAAAGCAGCCTGTAATTTCCTTTCAGATGGGCTCTGGTGCCCTCTCGTGATATTAAATAGTGTTACTGCACAGATGTACAGGGAAGCCAGGATTGCACTGATGTATTTACATAGTCCAGATGGGAAATACCATCATTTCAGCTGCAGAACTTTTTTTTTGTTCTTTAGAATGCTGTTCCTGTAGGAGAAATTATGGCAGAGTATCACTCTGTGCACTGCTTCACCTGCAGAATGTTTTTTTTTCTTTTGTTTATTAGTACCATAGTGTTTGTCAATGGAAACTAAAAACAGTAGTTACAAAACTTTGATCTCCCTGTCTGTAGAGGATTAAGAGGCTTTAATTTAAAAGAAAACCTAGTGGTTTTTAAAAAGTATTGTGGGATATAAAGTATTTATTGATGTTTATCACAGAATTTTGAAGACTAATTATAAAACAAATACTAATTATTTCTATTTTAGGGCATAATGCTATACCCTGCAATAAATGGGATGCTTCATGTGTCTTCCAGAGCACTAACATCTCAGATTGTGGTACTAGAATTTGACCTTTTGAGAAAGATAACTTTACCATTAATACATTGCCAGTCCACTGTAACACTGTTGTTGCCTAGCCTTATAAATACTTGGAACCAAAAGAAGGCTTGGCTGGGGCACAGTCAGCTGATGTTTTTTTTCTTTTTTTTTTTTTTTTTCCTCTTTTTTTTAATTAAGTTTGTCATAGAGCACCATTCAAACAGCACATACTGCAATTTGTTTTAAATTCAAATGTAGATATTTATTCTGTTGACTTTGAAAGGGCTTTAATTACCATGTCACATCCTAGACAAGGAGACAAAATGCTTTCCTTTTCCAATTTGTAGTCAATACTTTTAGGGAGTGTTTGGCTTTTTGTTTCCTTAGTTTGGTTTTAGTAGTAGAATGGAGGTTTCTGTGTGGGAATTGTCTTTCAGTATTTCTGCTTGTGTAGTAAGAGTATTCCTCTAAAAAATCATACAGCGGTTGGGAAAGATACTTTGGATGTTTTTTATGACAACTGCTGCTTGTAAAGTGGAGGGGAGAGGCCTGCTGGAGGAATTCAGAGAGACACGAACTGATCAGAGAGCAGGGTGTGAGGAGAAATGCACAGGACTGTAGAGTGACAGGAGCTGTAGGTGGAATCACTAGCAAAAAGAGTAGGACCTAGACACAGGAAGGCAATTCAGTTCTTAGAAAGTAAGGCAAGATGAAGTGAGGGTGATGAGTGTTTGTGCAGCAAGGGAAGGGTTTCATGTTTCTAAAAGGAGCTTCAGTTTGATATATCTGTGGTTGTTTGATAATTAAGTAGAGTATGCTTAGTTACCTGGCTTGAAATTTGACATATTTAGTGCTGAGAAGAGGTACCAGATTGAAAGCTTGGGATGCTGAAGTCATGAAATACCCTGCAGGGCAGGTGCAGCTTGACTAGAGGCACCACATGTGCCACTCCAAAAGTGCCCTTAACACACTGGAAAGGTTATCTCAGTAGGGACTGAAGGGTAGTTCAGATTTCATGGTCTATTTTGTCACAATTGGCTAACTTCAAGACTACTAACAAGGGTATAAGCCAGTATGACTTTTCCATGTTAAGTGGAAATCTGCCCACTAAGCTTAAGGCCCACCCAGTTCTAAAGTTTCTGTAAGGCTGAGTGGGTGCTCACTTTACCTGCCTCGATATATTCTTCTAATGACATTTCTTTTCCTGGTGCCCTTCACATAAATTAAAAATGAGGAGGAGAATGGTTTTATTTATTGCAAGATAAAGCTATCTAACTCCTCCAACCATAACGAGGATAACGATAAATAACAAGACAACACTGTTGTTTTCTTTGGCTCCAGGGTGTATCCGTAGCTTTAGTTTCACTTGCTGTTTTGCTGTTGCTTTGTTTCCCTCCCGGCTGTTACTGACAGAGCTGCTTCCTTGTAGGAGGACTGACAAATGGTAGTGGTCGCTATATCTCTGCAGCCCCCGGGGCCGAGGCCAAGTATCGAAGTGCGGCGAGCACCTCCAGCCTCTTTAGCTCCACCAGCCAGCTCTTCCCTCCCTCGCGCCTCCGCTACAGCAGGTCCGACATCATGCCCTCGGGACGCAGCCGCCTGCTGGAGGATTTCAGAAACAATCGCTTCCCTAATCTTCAGCTGAGGGACCTTGTTGGACATATTGTTGAGTTTTCCCAGGATCAGCACGGTTCTAGGTAATTACTGTAAAAATAGTTAATAATATTTTACTGCTTTAATATTGTTTTATTAATGTTGAATTTTGAACGAGGTGCTTGTCGTCTTAATTCAAAGCATGCTGTTAATTGCAGCATGTACTCTTAGGCCAAGCTTCTCTAAGAAATTTCATTGTAAAAGTGGCATTAATTTAGCTGCCTGTAGAAGTTCTCAGTGTAGAAGTAGTCTCATAACTAGACTTGTAAACTCTAGTATTAAGGTATCAAAAAGGCATTGATTAAGAAAACAAAATATGTGGCATCTGGAATGTAAAACTTTTTTGCCAGTACATCATCAGGTACTTAGTTACTGTTATTATTTTCATCTTCAATGTTTTTCACATGGAAGTTTTCAAGTCTTAATTTTACTAAAATGTATCCTTTTATATGCAAAGGCACTACTTTCATTTTAATAAATTTTATAAATGTTGACTGCTTTCTTTAGAGTGTTGAGGTGTCTCATTGAAACAGTGTTTGAGAGGTTTTCCTGTTGTTGATGCAAAGCATAATGTACCTTTTTTTGCATTCAGATTTATACAGCAAAAGCTGGAGCGAGCTACTCCAGCTGAGCGCCAGATGGTGTTTAATGAGATCCTGCAAGCAGCCTATCAATTGATGACTGATGTGTTTGGAAACTATGTAATACAGAAGTTCTTTGAGGTAAGCATAGCACTAAGTGGATGGATGGACATGTAAATGAAGTGCTGTAAATCTGATAAATTTAACTGGTCTTTTCCTTAACACCATAGCAGAACTTAAAACATAGCATGACTTCCACAGAACCCAAATATGTAACTCTGCATAGGTGTATTCTGTTCTGTATCCAGGGGTTTTTTTGCCATAATGGACACAGTTTCTCCATACACTGGTGTGGTGCATGTGTTACTGAATACTAGTGGATGCACAGGCTGCACATTGAGGCTTCAAAAACCTCTTAGCAGAACTTAGAGAGACTTTCAGCAGATGAAAGGGAACATAAATATTTGAAAGGTGCTTTTTATTGGTTACTCCATCATGGTACAGAGTGGGTCTGGAAAACACCCTTGCACTCAAACATCCGGTGCTGTGCATGAGGAAACTCCCATAAAATGTATTGAGGAAGAAGAATTTTGAGTAATGGGTATCTATCATAAGATACATCCAATATTACCGCAACTAGTATTTAAAACAGATTTGTTTTCTCTTAAAAACTATGTGGTAAAAAGAAAAAAAAAGGCTTTATCAAAGAATTACAAGACTTGGCTTGCAGAGAGAAAAAAAAGTAATAATTGTGTCCTGGGAAAAGTTATATGTAGGAAAGGTATCCAGTATAGTGTACTTCAAATTAAGGGTTATATTAAAGAGTGGTGGAGAGAAAGTGATGCTAGAATGTCCAGTAAGAAATAAGATACTTGCTGTAAACAAGAATGTAATTTTTAGTAATCTGTAAAACAATGTGCTCACTTTCTTTACTTCTTTTTTATTAAACAATCAAAATATCTTCTATAAAGTGTCACTGATATATGATATATAAAATCTTGATTTTGCTTTAGGGTCATCATTTTCTATTTTTTCCATGATGTTAAGTTGGATGAATACACAGTTAATCATTGTTAGCTAAGTGTTTTCATCTTAATTCTGCAGAACACTTCTCAAGAAAAAGGTGCACATGGCCTTGCATACAGTAGGGGACCTCAGTTTACTGTGTAGGTAGGCAGGTGAAGTTGTTGGACAAGCTTTCTTCAGAGCTGACTACACGTGTGGAGTTTGACAGTTCTCAGCAATGCTGCAGGTATATTGCTGTGCCACTAACTGATTGTCCAGGTGGTCACTTCTGTGTCCTCTCTTACAAGATGTGACATACACTGACTTTTGAGATAGAAAATCTGATTTGGATTCATACATAATAGAGACCTGTGATCATTTTGCTGGTATAATTTATTTGAAAAAGTGATTTATTGCACTTCAGTATTCCTACAGACAGACAAACATAAACTATATTGATTTCTTCTGTTGTCTTTCAAGGTCATGCATTTGATAGCAGGTATGTGAACTGGATGTGGAATATTACAAAATGTTGCATTTAGAAAAGAAAAGCTGGTAAATATCCTCACCAAAATACAAAGTGAAAAATGATTCAAATATTACAGTGATGTACATCTTGAAAATACTTAATCTGACATGTAAATTCCAACATATGTCTGCAATATGTTGTTTGTTAACAACATATTTATTTTCTTTTAGTTTGGAAGCCTGGATCAAAAGTTAGCCCTAGCAACACGCATCCGCGGTCATGTTCTGCCGTTGGCCCTCCAGATGTACGGCTGTCGTGTCATCCAGAAAGCACTCGAGTCAATCTCACCTGACCAGCAGGTAATTGTAAGTTAGAGCAATGCTTTTTAAATTTTATTTATTTATTTCTATTGTATCCCCTTTTTTACTTGATTAAATTGTTGATTATTCCCTTCATCATGAAATACCCTAGGGGCTAAAATAGTTAAACTGAAAGTAGTGAGGTACACAGTTAATACCGGTGAATATGAAGGTTGGAGTCAAGATGAAATGAAATTTTTCCCCTTTTAAGGGGGGCGGCGAATACCATCATAAAGACAAGGATAATCTTTGTTTTTCCAGAATGAAATGGTGAAAGAGCTGGATGGCCATGTTCTGAAATGTGTGAAGGATCAAAATGGAAACCACGTTGTACAAAAATGCATTGAGTGTGTTCAGCCCCAGTCGCTCCAGTTCATCATTGATGCATTCAAAGGACAGGTAGTGTCAGTGGTTCATTTCCTCTTTGCAGGTTGCTTAGATTGCACAGAAAGAGATTTGCAGGTCTTTGTCCATCATTTGCATGTACAAGACAGTGTTTGCCACTCTGCACTCTTATTTTTAGAATGAAAAAGGGGGTGATGATGTGGAAAAGGTGTTGGAGACACAATTAACATGCTGTAAAAAGATGATTTTGTTGGAGAGGAGGGTCTAGAAAGACATGTTTAGATGTATTGTAAACAATAATAAATAATAAATAATAATAAATAATAAATAATAATAAATAATAATAAATAATAATAAAATAATAAATATTGATATAATATAAATACATACTGGGAACTTCACATGCCCAGGCTTTGTGTCTGTGTTTTGTGATAACACCATTTCACATTTCCTTCACAACTCTTGTCAAGGCCATTTTTGATATAATAATAACATATGTGCTCTCTAGTATATATTTTTCATTAAAAATTCCATTTTCCTGTCCTGTTGCTTGTGTTGCACGTGTGTCTTTCAGTGTTTCCCAATGAATGTCAGTCCTTAAGGAACCGCAGTGATGAAATTCACTAATCTGTTCCCTACATGTGGACTAGTGTGGAGTGAAGGGGATGTCGTATTTGTTTACTTCAGATTGGGGTTTTTGTTTTGTTTCCAAAATTGTTATTACTGTAAGATTGATATTGTGCTGCAGGCTAGTGAATGTGCTGCAGCTAAATAACATTTTAATCCTCTGAGACAAGCGTGTACTTTTATAGTCGTGAGAAGAACTGTAAAAATCTTACTAACGTGGCTATATAACTAAATTTTACTTTAAAGAATGGCCAAATGTATTTCCTAATAAATATAATAATAAAATCTACAATATCTTTCTCATTTTGCACAACAGCAATACCTGAATTATTGTTGTACATAGTACTAAATTGCATACTAAGCTTTCTAGGGTTTGGTCTTTTTACACAAAAAAGTGTGTATGAGGTGCATGAGATGCATTTTTTAAACTGTGAATAGAGCCCCTTGACTAAAGTGTGAGTTTTTTTATTTACTGAACATCCATCCTAAGCACTAAGTAATTATATATAGAAAATAGTAGCTAACATAAAATGGCAAATGAAAAATGACACGTGATATTACTTACCATTTTCTCCTGCCTGCATCATTTGAGTTGATGCCTAATCATACAAGATTGTGTTCAGTCCTGACCAACACTGAAATTTTTGAAATTAGTCCCCGAACCAGAAATGTAGCTTCTGGAGAAGCAACCAGAAGGAATAAGCCAATTTGGCTGTGTGTTTTGAGTAGTTATTTCCAAACTTTGTGTCTGTAACTGGGAGTCTGTTGTGTATGCTGGAACATGAAATTGGTGAAAATCAGCCACCGTTATTGAATTCCTTTTTTATAAGTGTCAAAGTCTTAAAATTTGAAAATAAAGTAAAAAGGAAGGCTTGGAAGTTGAACAGCACTTAACTAAGAGTCGTACTTCCAGGCTTTTCTTTGCAGCTATTTAGGCTAGAAATATTGTAGTGAACACTTGGGTTCTTACTTGTATGTTTCCTGGAGTCCTTGACACACAAAAACTTGCTTTTTCATCTTTTGCTGGAAATGGAATTCTGGTCTTGGCAGGCAAAACTTTTTTTAATAGTAGTTGATATGTTCAGTTCCATTTTGAATGCAGCAATATTGCAAGAGATGCAAGCTTCAGTTGGTTTAACTTCAGTTTGCAATCCTGTTTTCAAGGTATTTGTACTTTCAACTCACCCATATGGTTGTAGAGTAATCCAGCGTATTCTGGAGCACTGCACGGCTGAGCAGACTTTGCCAATCTTAGAGGAATTGCATCAACACACAGAACAGCTAGTGCAGGTTGGTGCATTTATCCTCATTTTTAATGCACTTTAGAGGTTTTGTCGTCATCATTTACTCCTCTATCCTAGTTTAAATGCATTTACTCTTTTTAGTTTTGTAGATGTTGATTTTTTGTTTTTCTTTCCTTCCATAGTTTTAATGAAAATTAATTTGGAATTTGGGAGGCAAAGAAGATATAAAAAGCATTTTTTTTCACTTTTGACTGTAGCTTGGTGTTCAGGAGAATATTACAGCTGTTAAAAAAGTATGATCTTAAATTTGAGGACTTCTTTCTTTAGGAGGATAAAAGATACTCTAGCAAAACACTGGTTTTACAGATTATTTACATTTTTCATGTAAAATTTGTGGTCTGTTAAGTAATTCTTGATGAAATATTCCTTGCATTGCTTTGTTTCTGTAATCTTGACATTATTGTATTTTCCTTATATCCATGCAAATAGTAATTTCATACTTTTTGCTCATGTACAAAAGCTGTCAGTATTTATTACTTGGTCTGAACACAAAAGAAAATTGAAGTAATCTTATTTTCAGGATCAGTATGGAAATTACGTTATTCAACATGTACTGGAGCATGGTCGTCCTGAAGACAAAAGCAAAATCGTTTCAGAAATAAGAGGAAAAGTTCTAGCTCTGAGTCAGCACAAGTTTGCCAGGTATTGCACAACTTTCATATATTAAAAATTCATTAACCTTGTAAAGTTGTAATACCAGATTTATTTCTTGTGTTACAAAAGGGATATGATAACTTTTTTTGTTTGTTTATCTTGCCTCCTGAAATTTCATATTTTTATAGCGATCAATGGTAGTGCTATTTTTATACTAGGTTTGGGGAAGGGAAGAGGAAAATGTTCTGTAGCAAAACAAAAGAGGTTTTGTGTGTTTATGGGATGGCTTTTGTTCACTTTGTGCAAGTGCAGGGAACAGGTTTCAAGTTTTCATACAAGGGTGCCCAGACCCGGGTGGAAAGCTCTGCTGGAACTTGGGTGATGTGCTGATGTTGATAAGCTGGGACTTGCTGACTCTCAATCCAGCCTAAGAATTTGCTGGTATAACTAGGCTAGCTTTAAAAAGTGGTAGTTTAGTCTGGCAAGGATTTTCTGCCTTAGAGAGTCTGAAAGACTGCTGTAGGAGGCCTGGACTATTCTGAAATTGGAACCTAAACCTCTCCTTTTGTGCTTTTGACTGAAATATGGATTATGTGCCTTTTGCAGAGGAAAAATACACGTCAGAATTCATTCTAAGTGATTTAGTTAGACTAATCTTGTCATCAGAATGAAGTAGAAATGCACTGTGACATTATGGGGGCATTTGTTTTAAGAATTGCTAGCAAACTAGTTTATTTGGATTTTATTTTTCTTTGCCTGAATAGAGCTCTTTATGACCCTCTAACTTGCTTAATTTCTAAAGCACAAATTTAGGACCGGGATCATTTTGCTATGTTACAAGCTTTGATGGCCTTTTCACCTTCTGAAATAAACTGGAAGGTCAGAGACTTGCTCTACAAAAGAATACTTGATGGAATCTCTGATGTAGACATGTTCCTCCTGGAAGGGGCATTTATTCAAAGAGCAAGAATCCTCATATCTGGCTTTCTCTGTTGTGTCTTCAAAGGGCTCGCCACCAAAATAGATATGCTAGAACACATCTCTGGCCTGAGGTCCAGTATGCCTGTGTAGGTTCAGTGGAAAAGTCTCTCCTACAAAATAATCAGAAAATAACCTTTTCACATGGATGAAATAATAAAGATATATAATCCTGTAACTTCCTCAGTCATTAGACTGGAGATCAGGAAATGGGGAACTGATGCAATTGCAATACACTTTTTACTGGCGTTAAGAACCCTGAAGAACCAGTAAATTTCCAGATAAATTGATAACTGTTACCCCAAAGA
The DNA here is from genome assembly GCA_037834095.1 of Argya squamiceps. Taxonomy (NCBI): domain Eukaryota; kingdom Metazoa; phylum Chordata; class Aves; order Passeriformes; family Leiothrichidae; genus Argya; species Argya squamiceps. The sequence goes on along the minus strand of JBBMKD010000145.1, from coordinate 103,258,189 downwards.
ACGTTACACCTGCAGCCCCATCACGCACTCGCCTTCTTTTCCAGCAACGTGGTGGAGAAGTGCGTGACGCACGCGTCGCGCGCGGAGCGGGCGCTGCTGATCGACGAGGTGTGCTGCCAGAACGACGGCCCGCACAGTGCCTTATACACCATGATGAAGGACCAGTACGCCAACTACGTCGTGCAGAAGATGATCGACATGGCCGAGCCCGCACAGAGGAAGATCATAATGCACAAGGTATGTGTGGGCATGAGTCAAAAACATGTCTGTGACAGCTTTGCTGCCAGAGCGCCTTTCCCTGCACACGTAAAACTCTGTCATCTAGAACTTGAGCGTGTCCAGAGGAGGGCAACCAAGCAGTGAAGGGCTTGGAAAGCAAGCCATATGAAGAATGACTGAGGGAGCTGGGGTTGTTTAGCCTGGAGAAAAGGAGACTCAGAGGTGACCGTATCATTCTCTGTAACTTCCTGAAGTGGGGGTTGTAGACAGCTGGGGGTTGGTCTCTTTCTCCAGGCAGCAACTAACAAAACAAGAGGACACATCTCAGGCTGTGTCAAGGGAAACATAGGTTGGATATTAGGAAGAAGTTTTTCACAGAAGGAGTGATTAAATACTGGAATGGTCTGCCTGGGGAGGTGGTGGAGTCACCATCCCTGGATGTGTTTAAGGAAAGACTGGATGTGGCACTTGATGCCATGATCTAGTTGAGGTGTTTGGGCTGGGTTGGACTCAATGATCTTGAAGTTCTCTTCCAACCTAGTAATTCTGTGATTGATGTATAACCACGACATTCAGTGGAGCTGGGTAAAGCAGAAAACATTCAGGTCTCTGAGCACTGAGTTAAAAAAGCAAAGTTTCTGTGGCTGGATTTCATCTCCTGTCTTCATGCCAGCTTTTATGTGAAAATACTTTTAACAGGAAAATGTAGTATTTGTCATCACTATTAATATAACAGAAGAAATATGGGTTTGTCTCTTTATTTCCTGGTTGTGGGTATAAATCCACTCTGCAGTTCCCCCAAAAGAGATTCCTACATCTACCATACAGGCACATTTCTGCTTAAGAATATCCAGACATGGAGAAATGTGCTGTTGCCATAATGGCCTGAGGCTGTTTAACACAGGGCCCAGGATATTCCTGCAGGGGCTCTGCTTCCTGTGGTCACCAGCAGGGCTCTCCCAAAAGTACTGCCTCCCTTTCCTGCAACAGGAACATCAGTAATTTAATGAGTCAAAATCACCTGTTTTACATCTTTCCAGAAACTTCCAGCACTTCAAAATACAGGCTTTTGGCAGTTCTTGTGTAATTTTTTCAAAGTCTAGTCACCTCTACTTAAAAGTGTGGATGTTAAAAGAAACCCAAAAACGTGTTTTTTATTACAGATTCGACCCCACATCACGACTCTGCGTAAATACACCTATGGCAAACACATTCTGGCCAAGCTGGAAAAGTACTACCTGAAGAACAGTGCTGATCTGGGGCCAATTGGTGGACCACCAAATGGGATGCTGTAAAAGACAAAGAGAAATGGAAGAAAAATTAAATTGTGAATTATCAAAACCTACAACTTAACTCTAAATGTTCTGATTTTTTTAAATCTATTTATTGACTTTGTTCATCCATTTGTAAAATTTTTATTCTTGTGTATATTTTTGGGGAGTGAATTGTTAAAAAAAAAAGAAAAAAATATCTCCAGCCCTGATCCGGAGACCTATCAGATTGGATGGCTGGCAAAGCACAGAATGCCTGTATATGATGTAATTGTATCAAAATAGCTGTCACATATTTTGTAAATTTTTACCTTGTAAAGCCACTGAAATAGTTTTTAAAGGGAAAAAGTACAGTATTCTTTTAATACACTGGCTTGCAATCTGGTAGGTCTACCCAGCATCATAGCACAACAGGTTTATAGAGTTGTATATAGAATTAATCCTTATTTTTCCCTTTTGTGTGAAGTCTTTTATACCAGATTAAAATTGATCAGCTGCATAAACATTATTTAACATGTTGAAAAGTTAAGTTGTATTTTGGTGGTTCACAACATCCTATCCCAATAACAAACAGGGCACAGCAAATTAAAGTAGGGAAGAATAAAACAGTGGAAACTTTAAAAGACTAGTTTTTGGCACTTGCTGTGGATACAGGTTTTTTTAAATCATGCCCTAAGGTTTTCTCTAGCAATGTATTAAAACTAAAGTGCTGTATATACTTATATATTTAATTGTTGTACAAGGTAGAGGGATTAAAATGATGGTGGTACTTCCATTCAGCAAAAGTACTCTGTTGGAAAAGGAGTGAACCCTGTATTAACTTTACAGTCAGTTTTACAAGACAGGAAGAGTAGAGATATGTATTTTTTTATTTTGCATATAGAATTGTAAGGATTTGAAAGTGTTGAGCATTTATTCTGCTTTCTCACTGTAGATGCGAAAAATAGGTAATGATAAAGAGAAGGGGCCACTGAAAAGTAAACTTGATAGCTCAACATTTAAGCATGATTGATTAAATATTCAGATAGCTTTTTGCTTCCTATAAATATATGCATTGTATACGTGTAGTTAATAGGTGTAAGTTTACAGTTTGAAAACAAATCTCTCGTTTCAATGTTTATTACAAAGCCTTGCTAATTTAGTAGTGATGCTTACCTTGGTTGTACAGATGTACATTTGTAAACCTTCATGCTGTAAATGTAATTTGTTTTACTCCTTTTTGGGACAAAAATTTGCATTTTAGTGTATATTCATATCCCCATTCCCTTCTTTCCCCCTGGCATATAGTGTTGTATAATGTAAATTTATTTCAGCAAATCAAGAGTGATTTTTTTAAAATTCTATCTTTATATGGTTTCAAAAATATGAACCGGCTTTCTTTTTATCTATTGTGAGAAACATTATGTTTTGTTTGTAACATAGCTGTTGAATCTGTTCATATGGACACTTTGGGAAATCAATCTGTTCAAATTTTAAATCAGGATAAATAAGCATAGTAAGAAGTGGACTGAAATATTTGGTTATCACAGAAACCAATGCTTCTTCCATCTTAATAAATGTGGCATGAATTTTTTGTACAGAAGAGTACTGTATTTTTGAATAGCCTTCTCGCAGCGTAAAGCAAATATGTATGATACTGTCGATTTTTTTCTCTGGACATATGACATTGTAACAGTAACATAAAGATGATGTACATATACAAGCGGCCTTATGTACATTTCCCAATGATCTTTTTAAGGCAGAATTGTGACCATATGTGTATAATTAAAATCCTTTTTAATCCTTTGCCTATGGAAATATTTTGGAAAAAGCTTACTTTGTATATTCAGTTTCTGAAAGATAAAGAAAGTGCTTTGTATGTTGTTGAAGTAAGTATTTTGTGTAAAATGTTCATTTGGATGGCTTTAACCTAAAGTTTTGATCAACGTGGTAGTTTGGAAACAAAGTCTTGAGCATTGATCAAATAAAAGGCTGTTTGGTAGGGGTGTGTTCATGAGAAAGGAAACAGTAGTGGTATAAACTTGTATGAGGAATTCTGTCATGTTACTGTTGATACCAGGGTTATATAACTGTTACTAAAGGAGACATCTGAGGCGCTGCATTTCTAATGGTAGTGATAACTCCTTAATAGGCAAATGGGGAAGTTTCTTCTGGCCTACTTCCAGTGCCTGCATGAAGTGAAGTAGTAGGCCTTGTTATTTTGAGTAAGCACAATTCTAATTGCCAAGTAGTTTTTGCATGGCAGTTCACAAAATTCCTCCCCAGGGGTACCAGCCCTGTCATTGGAGCCAGAGCTTTCCCATAGTCACCCAAAGGATGACTTCTGAGCCACTTCCTTGGCACGTGAATTCTCCTCAGTGACTATCTGTACCCTGTGTACCTGTGCAGTGTGTTGTAATCCACAGAGCTGACATTCCTCCAACACATCAGACAGTATGTCAGGCTTTCGGGGAGGTCCAGGCAGAAACTGATCTTGTCCCTGTACTTAGTCCCTGCAGCACTCATGCCATGGTTGAATTTAAACAGTCCTGTAACTGTCATCCTTGGTGCTTTCAGTATCTTGAGTCTAATCTTCCACTTGCTCTCCTGAGATCATTTGTGCACAAATTCTATCCAGGAACATGAAAATCACTGGATTTCCTTTTGACTGTTTTAGGGTTTGGGTAGAACCACTAGACTTTTTGCTCAAGTATTGCTTTTTGATATAGATTGTTTACGGACCAGTTTGATTAGGTTTGACTCCAGGTGACTCGTATTGAATAATGTAATGTTCACATGTATATACTGTAAAAATCAAAATGAAAATGTGTGAATAACACTGTGTGAAATATATCTGGTCTTGCGTTTTTCCTGTAGGAAACCAGCCATATTCTGTTATGTGACTTACCTGTGTCTGTGGAGCCCAGCTTTGGGAAGGTGCTCACTTACTTGTTCTGATGGGAATTGGGCAATTATTGAAGAACCCTGGATTAAGTTATTAAATTTTCAGAGGGCAGTTTTGAGCAGCTTAACCTTCCTGTTTTATACGACATCTTTACTGATGACTAGTTAAGGCTCCTGACAGTTTCTTCCTACATCCCTGGATCCAGGATGAGTTCTGGAGCATTTGAGAGGGTTAGCTTTCAAATGAGAGAAGAAAGTGTTAGCTCTCCGTGGCATCTCTGGATCCACACTCATTTCTGTTACTGCCCAGGAGGTTTTTCAAAGGACCATTTTTAGCTGAAGGTGTGGAGTGAAGTGTACTGACAGTACAGGAAATGAGCCTGGGGGGAAATAACTCACCTAAGGGGCCCCTGTGGACAGAACAGTCATGGTGCCCATCCCTCCGTCCCTGACTTTTCCATCAGAGCATGGAGAAAATTGAGTTTTTAGGGTCATAATGCTTAGATGTTTTAAAGTGTTGATGGAAGTTTAGAAACCAATTTAGTCACTATTCTCCCTTCTCTAAGGAACATGCATTTGAAGAGATGCTTATGGCTCACCACAGCACAGCAGCACAGCAGTGGGGTTGGGCTCCACGAAGGTGTTTGATGCTCAGCATTCCAGTAACTTGGGAAGTGGGTTAACAGTGGGTGACAGAACTCCCACCATGTCATTTGGGGAAGTAAAGCTGAGAGAATGCAAAAGCATTTTAATATCTAGCAACTGGTTATTGAAATGGCAGATTACATATAAGTCATGCAGCTGGGGGGAAAACTCAGGGAAAACTACAGAGCAGCACTTTGCCCCTGCAGTCAGGGCAGACGGAGCACTCCAATGCAGAATTCTGTGAGCAACAGATCTGCTCTCGTGGCAACACAGTTCCCTGCTGCTGCTTGAGGGAAAGGGGAACACCACCATGAGCTGTGTGATGTGAGCTGTCACAGCCCTCGGCAGGGCAGGAGTGGCTGTGGTTTGTTAAGACAGCAGTTCACGTCGTACCAAGCTGCCGGTACCGCCTGAAGTCTCATTAGTCTGTGGGCAGCACTGATGTTGTGATGAGCTACAGGCAGTGCTTTACTCAGCTCAAACAGTTTGAGATACACAGGCACTATCTGTGCCCAAAGGATGCTGATTCAAGCACCTCTTGGCTTGGGAATGAGGAAGCTTGGTTCCTGTCAGGGATTTATCCCTCTTGGGGCTCTGCTTGGTTCCTGATTTGGGCTAAGGAGGTGTGGGAAAACTTGGCAGGTGTAGATCCTGCCACCCAGGAAGAGACAATCTGAGAGATGCTGCAGAGTGAGCCTGGGGTGTTTGCTCTCCTCTGCAGCAGAGCAGCCCAGGCCTCCCCAACTCCATCATCATCAGGAGCTAAAAACCTGCACTGTTGTCACAGAGTCACACGTGGAAAGGATGGAAGGATATCCATCCATCCCAGTGTTGATAGCACTGCCAATACAGGACATGGGCTTTCCTGAGCTGGTGCAGGAAAAGAGAGAACTGCTTTAGCCAGGAGAATGAACCAGGTCCCAACATCACACGTTTGGTGTCAGACCACAGAGGCTGTGGGATGGGGGAGTGACCACACTTCATGGAGGCAGGGGGAGGTAGGGAATTCCAAGCTTAGGGATTTAACTGAGCTGCTGGTGCTCCTCAGTGAGGTGGTGCCCAAGCGTTTCCTCTGTTGGACGGAGCCTGCTCCCTCTGCAGGCTCGCTCTGTGGTTAGGGAACTTGCCCAGCAAACGAGATGCTTGAATTAGTTTCCATTACCAGCCTCAGGGTTTTGAACCCACCTCCCTCACTTCACAGGCATTTTCCTAACCACAAGGAGCTGGGCGGGTTTACTTTCTACTCCTGAATTTGGGCTGGGCTTTTAGCACAGCTTGAACCATTCATTGCATCACAAAGAGCACAAGATGGAGCATGACTCCTAAGCACGCAGGTGGGAGTTACTAGGTTCTGCACCTGAGATCCTTGTCTCCACCTCGATTCTCCCAGACTCACTTAATGCAAAATCTATCTTGGGAGCAGCATTCCCCCATCATTATCAGACTGGAAACTTTCCAGAGGCTTTATAAAAAGCAACTGAAATGCAGGAAGACCTAAAGACCTTCTTCCTTTCATTAATAAGAACAAATATTGGAATAAAATGTTCACCTCACCAGCATCAGTACTCTGGGCACAGGAGCCCTTCTGTCTCTTCCTCTTCTGCTTGCACAGTGCCTACCCAACCCTAAACTCCCCAGATCTGCAAACAAGAGCTGGGGCACACTGCAGGTGACACAGCTGGTGTACAAGGCCATCGGACAGAGAGAAACCTCTTAGAGAGTTGAGCCCTAACGAGCTTCGTTTGAGCTTCAGACCTGCCTGGAGGGTTCAGATTTCCTGGCAGCCGCACAGCACCGCAGCCCTTCCTCAGCCTGGCTGCTGGATCTTTTCCCAGCCCAGCCTCGGGGAGAGAGGCAGCCCTTCCCCAGCACAGCAGTGCTCAGGTGGGGGAGGCTGTGGGGAAGGCTGCCTGCTTGTCTGCTGATCACAGGACAGGTTCACACGCCTCAGTTTCACACTCACTCCGAGTACGGGGTATGGATTGTACCCACAGAGCTGCCCCAGTACCTGACTGCCACAGAGGAATGTCACTGCTGGGGACTGGGGAGGAACTGGCCAAGCCTGTTGAGGTCCCTCTCCTTACAGGTGATGTTGGTTGTGCCTTCTCAGGCTGCAAGGCCGCTATCTGCTCCTGTCAAAGGGCTTTCATCAGCCTTGGGGAAGCAGAACAGTTGCAGGTGTCAGGTCCCAAAGTAAAGATCCCCAAAGACATACAACTGCTTGCTGAGGGCTGATGGAAACTAAGAAGGGAAGTGTTATGGGAAGGGAACACACACAGGTGGTGGCAGAAAGCACTAGCCAGCCTGGCTAGCAGGGAGATGATGACAGCACATTGCATAGCTACATTCTCCTCTCCCAAATACAGGCACCCTAATCCTTGTCTTAGCTGGAAGATCAAAAATCAGAGGTTCCCTGGTGGGAATGAAAACCTCTCTTTCCTCCCCCGTGTAATCTTTATCTCCATTTCACTAAGAGAGCTAAAATACAGCATCAGAAAGTACTTTCATTCCTCCCCACACAGGATCAATTCAGGAGGAGAGGTTTTGGGAGACCATCTATTCATACAGGCTGGATCTTGGAGAAGGATTCAGCCCCATTGTTGCCTGGGCTCAGTTTTGGTGGGCCTGCCTAGATGCTGTTCCTTGCTTCACACCTGTGTGTGAACTGGATCCAGTGCTGGTACAACAACCAGAGCAATCACTTCACAAGCAAAAATCAGAGGGCTGAAGCTGGGCTGAGGAGCTGAGGATGGGAAAACAGTGCAAATCACAGAGTCAATTCCAGCCCCTTGCATGGAGGGATGGGATGAATGGAGCAGAGTTCACCCCTGTCAGAGGTCCAAGCCATACACTGATCTCTTTCAAGTGGACCATTTGGTTCTTAAAAAGCCTTTTTGTATGAAAACTCACCAACTTAAGTACTCCAAAATTCACATGATGTCTCCTGTTTCCTTGAAACATCATGTGTCTCATGAGAACTAAGGGTTTGATTATTCATCCCAGTTTGGCAGCCATACAAGTTCACATCCTGCTGGGAAAGGGTCTGTCATGCAGCCCTACCCCATGTGCCATCCCTTCCACATGCAGGGAACCAAAAATCCAGAGGTCTGATCAGGATGTTCAAAGTGACCCACCCCACATTTCTGTGAAGTGCTGCATGGTCCCCACTGGCCACTCAGAGAAGGGATACCCCCACAAGGGCCATGCAGCTGCACCCCACCAGTGAGGCTATGGGGGAAATACCATCCCAGTTTAAAAACACTTCTGTTTAAATGTGGACACTTCCAGGCAGACTCACACACTGGGAACAGATCCTGTTGCTTACTTAGGGATCTGGTGCCATTGGAGGGACCCTTGAGCATCCAAGACACCTGGGCAGAGCAGGGAAACATTCCCTAGAAGCTTGCCTAAGACAAACCTTTTTTTCCAGCAGAAAATCTTAGATGGCACTGGACACCTTAATCTACACAATGGGTCTCTTCACCTAGCATGTACCAGGAAACAGTAAGCAGCATTTTATAAATCAATGGTTAATAGGGGGAGGAAAGGAAGGGAGGGAGGGAAGGTAAGTCTAGGCCCAAAGAGGGAGTGAGAACAATTTTATACAGAAGAATGGAATAAGATGAGAGGTGGTGAAATAAAGCATCTACATCTACATACACATACAAAAAAAGCTACTGTAACCACAGTGCAATAAAAAGCCATAAGGATCTTTTGGATTACAAATAATGGGAGAAGGGGAGGGAAAGGCAGAAGGAGCACCTTGAAAACCAAATGGTGTTTTTAAAAAGTACATAACATAGTAATAATAATAAAAAGACACTTTCTGCATTGCAAAACTTTTATTTCAGGCTTCCCGGTGAAGTACAGCTCATTTCACAGTCACCTAAAAAGAAATCAAACTAAAAAGAAGGAAACAAAAGAGCATAAAATATGAAGCAATTAAAATATCTCTGTTCACCCTGCCAAAGTCGGTGCTGTCAGACTGGAGCAGGCATCAGGCACACATACCACACTAAGCTTAACCCCATGGTAAACCCACAGCTTTCTCTGCCCCACAGACATCTAGGTCAGCAGTGCAGGAACCCCCCACTGCTCAACCAGGGTTACAGCCCTTGCTCCCCTCCTTCCCTGCAGCTCCTCACCCAGGTATGTGCCCCACTGTGCCCCTCCCTCCTCCCTCTGGCCCTGTGCCTGCCTCCCACCGGGGCAGATGCTCCCATGGAGGTGCTTCACCACCAGGAAGATGCTGACAGGAAACACTGGAGCACAGCTTGATCTCTGCTTCAGTGCCATCCCTGCAGCACAGGAGCACCAATCTGCCTGGGGCAGGGGCATCCCCACTCCCAGGAGCTGGGGAAGGGCGTTCTCCGGATAGATGCACAAGGGCCAGGGTGAGGGATGAGACAGGATGGGTGGGATCGCTGGGTGAATCAATGCTCTGACAGCCAGGGCTGGGAGGCACTTGCACCGCCTGGAGAGTTCGGCCAGGAGTGACTGCACTCAGCCTTCAGACAGCCAATGCCTGAGGAAGGGGGTAAGTGGCCTTGAAATGCTAAATGAAGGGTGATAATTGCAGCAAGATTGCATCCGTTTGGTTAATCAGGAAGAAAACCTGTATGTTATATCGTATCAATTCCACGGCATAGTCACTGTTGGTAGCAAGAGGAAATGGTAAAACCTGTGGCTGGCCCCAGAGCCATCATTCCTCAAAGACCCTCAGCCAGTCTGGCATCCAGATCACCTCAGCTTGATGAATACATAAAAAACCAACAGTATTTTTTACAATGTTCAAAATATCTGTTCTAAGCAGCTGTAACTGAAATGGAACTAAAAGCTCTGATGCAGCCTAACCCTGCTCTCACAATTGCAGCATCTGCTTCTCCCAAGCCCAGCTCTTTTGCATACGTAGGAGTATTAAACCTGCTTTGGCAGAATTCCTGGAGTTCAACGTGCTTACTCAAATTCTCCATGTAGCAGAAACACCTAATTCAAGGCACTTGGCTGTTTAAAGGCGACACTCTTGAAACTTATGTTTCAAGAGTGTCAAATGTTTCATGTGGACTGAATACTTCAGTATTTTGGTTAAAACACTTTCATTTTCTCCTTCATTTGAAACTTTTTAACCAGCAGTACAACTCTTGTTTGTGCAAAAACCGATAGGTAACTTCAGGGGTAAGTTGTATATCGGGTACTGTCAGATAAGAACAGGGACTACATTCCACAAGATCTTTTATTAAAGTTTTGTGCAGGTTATTAAACCATAACCTATCATAAGATAGAGCATAAGCCTCTGTCACAAATCAGGACATTAGAGGAATACAGAGAAAATACAAGAAGCCTTTGACAAGAGATTATACCTCATTCGATCTGGAGTCCCCATCGCTCCCAGGCAAATAATGGGTCTCTGTGACACTGCCAGAGCCAGCTGTAGGATTAAAAATACACATATTTTATTGTCATTGCACTTATTGAGGTACTACTATGAAGGCATCAAGTATCACAGTTCCTATTTTGCAGGGTGGCAGGCAGCTGTGCAGGGTCCAACTTCTCTCATGGTCAGAGGGTTTGCAACCCAGGCAATCTGCTAAACTTCTCAGCACTTCTCCACTGAATGCACTAAGAAAGCTCCTGTCCCCAGGGGGACCACAGGATCAATGGAAACGTCCTTTGGAGGAGTGGGGCAGCTGCCAGAGGGCAAGGCAGCAGGTACCAGGGGGTGCTGTGGAAACAGGGTAGCTCTGTCCTCCCTATGCTGCTTGCCTTTTCCCCAAAGCTCCCAGTAGCTGCCTGCCTGTATATTGTTGGGAGTTGTGATACTCTTCTCTCCATGCTCATTTTCATGCCAGGGCAAATCCCATTCTGTGCTCAAATTATTTAAGGTCATGGAGGTCGAGGGATCATGTACTGCAAGCCAGCATGAGTCACCCTGAGTGAGCTGCCCTGAGCTGACCACAAGGGTAAATGCATCACAGAAAGGCAGCAGAGCAGCTCCCTGGGCAAGGGAAAGAACAACAAAAAATGTGGTTATTCATGTGAGTGCTTTCAGAAATACCTGCCTAGTCCACAAGCTCTGAAAGTGGTGGGCCAAAATTGTTGAACAGTGAAAGCAGCATCCAGTACTACAGGAAAAGTCCTCATTAAGAGAGAGCGAGTCAGTCTTTTCTTGTGGGCAGCTCCCGTGTAACTTCAGGCTAATGGGAAACCCCTCCGAAGGTTTTCATGAACCAGCCCCCGAAATCCAGCTCTGAGGCTCTCTGTAATGAGCATGCAGGATCCTACCAGGCCCTCACACTCAGCATCAAAGCAATGCAGCTGCTTTTATTACAGCTGTTTATGAAAACTATCACAAAAGTAGCATGCCACTGCCAGCTGAGCTTTTGGCAAAGGAAGCTCTGCTTAATTAGGTCAAGAATAATTTGGTTAGTGGCACAGACATATTTATATATAGTTTTCAATGTCCACACAGAAGTTCTCACTACCAGAACACAGGGAAAGGGGATAGAGGAGAAAAAAAAAGGTTTCCAAACTCTTGAGATAGGCAGCCCAGTTGACTGAGTTAGCAACTATAAAGCCAACACTACAGCTACCCTGACACTTGGACCATTTACACTTTGCATTGTTTAAACGGAAAAAAAACCCAACCTCTGATTTTTTACAAGAAGACTTATTCTTGTCCAAGTAAGCAAGGCCTCCTTTCCGTCTGAGCATTACACCGGGGAGAAGAAAGGAGATCAGAGCAGACATTGCCTCAGGCTAACTTCACACTCCACACCTTAGGGTGGGCCACAGGGGAGTCTCCTTTGGTCTCTCACTTCCTGGGAGTGAAAGCCAGGAGGCAGATGGAGTTGCTCAGAGATGTCTGACTCACTGCAAAGGCGGCCGGACAGAACAAGCAAAATCAGATATCACCATGCAAGCAAACTGGGTGCGTTCAGGTGATCCTGCTGCAAGTCACAGCTGCCTGTGAAAGGGTCAGAATCAATTATTTCTACATCAGTGCAAAAGGACATCCAAACCAAACCACACAGGATTTGCCAAGGCATGCAAGGAGTTAGGGAGAGTTCAGTATATTTGATGCCACCAACATGAACAAAGAGAAATGGCCTGAAATAGGGGAGCCCTGTGTCTGGGGACCCAGAAGATGAGTAGGACAATCGTTGGATGCCAAACGTTGAACGCTGGCAGACAAGCTCTTGGTAATCTGAGGCTGAAGGTCCAGCTTGCTTCCTCTTCAGACCCATTCCTAGTGCTTGTATTGGTTTACTGACTGGGCAGATTGCTCCTTCATTACTGCATGGAGCTAGAAAAAGAAGGATGTGGTGTGGGCCATGGATAATGGAGGCACTGGCCTGAGGAACTTGAAAGGGGAAGAAGAAGAGAAGCTCCAGGCTAGCACAAATGAAACTTTGCAAATCTTCCTGGTCTATGCAGTCTCCAAATAGGCCACCAGCCACCCTGTTCTAACCTACTCCCGTCAGGACAATCCTTCCTCTTCCATCTGCAGGTTTTAGCTCACTGATCAAAGCTTCTTGTTGCCAGCCTACCATTCTGAGGCACCATCCATGGGAAAACCCTGATGTCAGTGACAGTACTCGCCCTTCCCAGACACCATCCCTTTTTTTGGGTGCATCTCCCACCTCACTCCAAGAAGTTTCCAGGGCAGACTGAATCTGAATGGATTCAACTAAATATATTTAACATCCTGTTACTGTCCCATGTGTCCAGAGGCACCCTCTTTCCACTCTATCCTGTTCAGCAATCACTACACAAATTCAGGGTTTCACCTAAAGCCTTGCCTACATGTTACAGCTGAGAAGTGAAACACAAGAGCTGTGAGATTCCTGTTCTTACAAATCCCCTTTAGCCAAGTGAGCAACCACATAGGGGGAAAACCAGACTTTTTTCTCTGTCACAAAAGCAACAACAGAGAAAATGGCAATCATCACCACAGAAGACACCTACCTGAAGCCAACCAGAAACAGCACATGTGAGCAGTGAGCTGTCAACCCCAGTAGGTGGGCAGCCTGGACACTTAAAGCACTCTCAATATTTGCACATAATCTCCCACTCTCAGTACTTGCATTCTAACCTCCCACTGTGTGTTACGGAATAGATTTCTCTTCTCCATCCCAGGATGTCAGGCTGTAGCACACAGTTTGTCAGCTGATGAGATCACTGAGATGTGATGTGTGAGTTTGTCCAGCTTGATGCCACAGGTACAATCCAGCCCTTGTTAAGGAACTCATAGCAGATCTAACCCTTTTTCTAACCCTACCCCACCTGGTCACAGTCCATTCATAAACCATTTAAGGACACATGGCACCAGGCTCCAGGAGTCCTCCTGCACTGCTGCTGATGGGCAGCTGTGAGGTGAGGACACAGAGTGACAGTGGCACATCCTCACACTCTGCTGTGGGTGGGTCTGACACCTGGAAAGCCAGGCAGGCAGCTCCTACTGCTGTGTGATACTCACATTCCTGGGGGGTAGGGGATGATAGCTTCTGCTCCAGAACCCAGTGCAGGAAGGGTGGTGGTTGCCCAAAAGCAACAGTTGCCATGCCTGCTCCCAGCTCGCCTCTGGTGGTAGTGGAAGCAGTGGTCTGGATTCCTCCCGCAGCTGAGTTTCCCCTCTTCCCATGGCAGCACAGAGTTCAAACCAGCCCCTTTTCCCCAAGGAGACTGAGTTCAATTGGGCTACACTGCTGGAAGTCCTTGATCCAATTCTGGGAAATCCCCACAGCTCCACTGTACTGGGCAGAGGCAACCAGCTCCTATGATCCCCTGAGCTCCAGGCTGCCAAGAAACTCCTCTCTATGCAAGTCTCATCTGGCTTTTCAGCATGGAGTTCTTTTGACTGAAACCACAATACTTAACATGCTTCAATGATCAAGCGGAGGGCACGGGAATGTCACTGCAAACACTTGGCCTCCAAACGCTGCATTGTTCTTCTCTCACCCCATTCACAGATCCCGACCAGAACATCCTGATCAAGCTCTGAATGTTTTCTGGCCAATCCAACAAGAAGCAACACAACCCTATTTGACTGAGGGCACACACAGGCCCACACTGGCATGAAACCCACGTGCCACTCAACCCCAGCAGTGCCTTGCTACTGCTCCCAGGAGTGCTGTGGCAGTGTTCCCTCCCTCCTCTGTGGCTGCCAGGGTCCTCCAGATGCAGCCTTGGCCCAGCTGACCCCTGCTCCACCAAAATCTGCTGAGAAGGCTGGTCATGCCTGGCATGCATTTCCTGATTCCCAGTGATGAACACGCATGGATGTCACCACCTGCCCACCAAGTCTGGGTGACGTTTTCAGCCTTGTGCTCTGCAGGCCCCAGCACCTCTGGCCCAAGGGCCATCCCAAAAGTCTCATGTCAAATATTCTGGTTGCACCAGGCTCAAGACATGGCAGGAAGAAGAACATGGTGGCTACAGCTCATGTGAGGGAAAGGCGGGGTGGTAGGAGCTGCATGAGTAATTTAAGAGAGAGGGAAAGAAAGCAAGCTAATTAAAGACGTGATAAAATCTTAACAGTTTTAGCCACATTGAATATCCAATTAGGTCTATAAAGCCTTTGGGCCACAGGTGTGGGAAGGGATCCTGGGTCTGGGACAGATTGACCAACACTCCCTGAGAGACTCCAGAGCAACCAAGAAACACCAGTTAAGGCTCTTTTTTGGTTCCCCCTCTCCCAGGCAGCTCCAGGGCAGCAGAGCCCAATGGCTGCAGCCTTGACCACATCCCTCATCCATCCAGCTGCCCCATGGCCATGCTGTGCCCATTGGCCATGTGGCCAGTGCGTGCTGCTACAGCTTACAGCAGCTGTAAAAATTCCTAAAATCTGCCTATTTTTTTAAATAACATTTGCACACACATTCAGCTGCATTGTTTATAGCAAATATTTCAACATGTGCTGGCACAAGCCGAGAAAATAAAACAAGACAAATGAATGGACTGGAACAGGAACTCCAGCCCTGACCCTGTGGCAGGGTGATACAATTTGTCCCGCGGTGTGTTTTTGCTGGATGGTTGTTGCCTCATTTTTGCCATCCTCGGCGGGACGTGCGGAGACCAAGCCCCAGCAGCACTGAAAGTCGCTTTTAACTCCAGAAAAAAAAAAAAAAAAAAAAAAAAAAAGGGCGAGTTGCAGGAGGGCGCTTCTTTCAAAGCGGCATTTTTTGCCGCAAACCTCTCGCAGCATTTTACACTGCCAGAAATCCCGTTCCGAAAGGCAGAAAAACGTGTGCACCAAGGCACGGGCAGAGGTTATGTGGCCGGCCCCGGGGACCCGCGGGCAGGAGGGAAGACTTCCCTAAACACGTATTTTCTGGGGGAGAAGGCCCCGCTGGAGGTGACCGAGAGTCAGGAGGGTGTCCCGGGTGCGAGGCCACCGGAGAGCGCTCCCGCCCCTCTCTCCGGAGCGGCGCCGGGGGGAGACGGCCGAGCGCCCCCGGACTTTTCCCACAGTGAAACGGGAAGGGAGGGCTTTTAACAGCATCATCATCATTATTATTATTATTATTTTGAATTATTATTTTTAGCAAGAGGGAAGGACACAACCAAACCCGACGGGAGCAATGCCTCTGCCAGAGAGGAAATCTGGGAATGCAGTGGAAGGGAAGCGGCGGCTGCCGGGGGACCGGCCGGGGAGCGGGGGAGAGCGGCCGGGGAGGGGGCACCGGCGCAGGTACCGCGGCGGCGGCAGGAAGCGGG
>JBBMKD010000145.1:103150671-103234212 GCA_037834095.1 Argya squamiceps | reverse complement strand
TTGCCCAGACGGGACCTTTACCAAGCATGAGAACGGCATAGAGCGGTGCCACCCTTGTAGGAAACCCTGTGAACTGCTACCAAATCTTACCACACAAACCCAGTACAGTAAAGCACATTAGACACAAGGTGTCTTGTGGCCATCTTAAATGCTAGAGTCACAATTGTGTAGGAAATCTAATTTTCTGGCCTGTTCTGTAATGCAACCCCTCACCAGACTGCCTGCTGAGAACCTTCCTGGGCTTGTTTGGGGGCATACTGCTTGGCAAGGCTCAAAACTATGCCATAAATCATTCTAGTAATATGATGGTATTGGTTGGGTTCTAGTGCCTGGGGATGTTCTCTGATGTTATTTAATTTACTAGTGTGATGTAGCCAGTGGGTCTCTGGCTGCAGGCCCAGAATATTATGAAGTTAAGAAAACTGCAGTATCCAGTAAAAGAAAGTGAAAGTTCACAATGGAGGATCACAACTCTTCTGTTGGAAACTGAACCTGTTTTGGATATTTCAGAGAGATGAACTAGTACAGTTGTGTGAGAAGTCCTGTGTAATCCATCAGTCGAGGATTGCAGGGTGAATGCTACACACCTGAGACAGCCTTCAGTGTTGTTGTGAAGGTGCTGGTACATGCCAGTGGTTCAGCCTGTGCTTTTAGACTGGGCCAATATAGTGGTCCTTCAGCATTTTGTGCTCTGCTTCATTTAGAGGGATAATGTACTGGCTGGAGTTGGTAGTCAGTGAGTAGACCCAGAAGTTAATTCATATATATGAAATATCTTCAACTTAGTGATGTTTGAACAGTGACTTACAAGTTTGATCTGTTGTTATATCACATTTTGGCTATGCTGATGGTACCTCTTGACAGAAACTGGTCTGGACTAGGGGACGTGCTGTGCTAGGAGTAACTTGATAGTAAAGCATTCACCTTGCCTTGCAAGTTTCGCACTGTTTTACTGACTTCTTGTGGTTCCTGTCAGTCTTTCAGAGGTGGCATTAGTGGTCTCTGTTGTCTCTTCACAGTATGTATGTGTAAAACTCAGGGATGTTCAAATCACAACTTAAAATCTTGCAGTTGGCCATATGAGGCAGGAGAGCATCCAGAGTGCACAAACATGGTAACATCTCCCACTAAACTCAAACCTCCCCCATGATTTGGTGGCTGCTCTGAAAGAAGGCCATGGGGAAGACAGACAGGTGAACAAGCTGTATACCCAAAAATGACAGCATGAGGTGAGACTTGCATAACAGCTGAGATCAAAAGGAAGCTCTGATATGTCTTGCCTTTGTAACAGTGCCATATTCAGTGCTCTGCTGTACAGGTGTGGTATGAAACAGTGTAACTGGGTGACTAGGTCAGAGTTAGTTTGATCCAGTAGGTGTTTGGTCAAGAAATGCCTAATGTCCATTAATGAAATGAGTGGAACAATGGGTGACTGGAGCACAATTGCAGCAGCAGGTTTTTCTAAGACTGTTTCTGATGGGAGGATTTCATTTGGTAGTTCATCACTGAAGTGATACTTCAACACCCTCATGACTCAGCATGGAAGTGCACCAATCAGCTCTCATAATCTCTCTGAGGTGTTGCATAATTGAACTGTGAGTGGGGCAACTGCTGTCAGTAAGCAACTGCTGTTAGAACTTTGCAGCATGTGCAGGATTAGCAAAGCTTCTGTAAACCTCAGCACAGAGACCATTAGTGTCCTAGGAGGAAGTGCTGTGAGCTTGACCTGTGCCATTTCCTTTGGGATGATCCCTGGCTGTGTGCTCCAGTGGTTGTGACCATGCATGTTTCTCAAAGGGAATCCATGCAGCCTGAACTGTGCTCTACCTTAGAATAGCTCTGTGAAATGTGGTCCAGCCTGTGCCCAAAGACCATCTGAGTTACTGCTGCTTATTTGGGAGACCTGTAGCACCCAAAACACTTGCATGATGCTTTTCTTCAGGAGCTGCTAGGGCTGTTGAGGAAGGAGGGGATAATGGTGAAAGTGCCTCTTTGAGAAGACTCTTGGGACAGGGGAACCTGATCTGAGGTGTGCCTCCTGCATGTGGTGATATTTCAGTCCTTTAGTGAATGGCTTAGTCATGGCAGTGTAACTGCATCTGTTAGCAGGGATGATTTCTGAATTATTGTCTTAGTCAACACTGAGATCCTGTAGATAAAACAAATGTGATAGCATGCCACATAATGTAGGGAGAAACTTGATTTCACCAGATCTAAGCTGGCAATGGTGAGCCATAGAAACAAACATAAAAAGAGCACCAAGAATCATGGAATATACTGAGTTGGAGCTCCACAAGGACCATTGAGTCCACTGTGTGCTAGTGTAAGGTCTGCCAAGATGCAGGAACTGCCTTGCATTGGGTCAAACCCAAAATGTAAAGCTGCCTGCATGGTCTGAGTCCAGCCACTGGCTGTTGATTGAGATTCATGAGTTCATTCTTAACAGGCTGGTGCTGACTGCTGTGAGCCCTGTTGTGCAAGAGCAGAGTCCCTTAGAACTGGTTGGAGCTTAGCTATAACTAAATCAGAAGGGTGCTGTGGAATGCCAACTCTTGGCTCATTTTGCTGCCCAAGTTTTGCTTCTGTAGCTCCTTACAAATAGTCAAGGTCTTCTGTACCAGACTGAGAAGTAACAGCACCAAGGGATCAGGTTTTGGGATGTCCCATGTCCTGCCATCTGGTGTGCACATGGGAGAGAGAGATTGCATTGGTTCAAGCCAGGCAGCTCCTTCTGGGTGCTTCCAGTCCC
This sequence comes from Argya squamiceps, assembly GCA_037834095.1. Lineage (NCBI taxonomy): Eukaryota > Metazoa > Chordata > Aves > Passeriformes > Leiothrichidae > Argya > Argya squamiceps. Next base: position 103,231,463 of record JBBMKD010000145.1, on the reverse strand, counting down.
CTGATCCATCAACTCTTCAGTAGGGGTTGTGGTTGAAAGGACTGGTGGAGATGCTGCAACTGGGAAGTTGACTGTGAGATTTATAGTGAAATACAGCATTGCAAGGGAACACATGTCTGGGATGTGTGTATGGAAAATACAGATTGTTAGCAAAAAATAATTTCACAAGCATTGAAGACTTCATTGTGCATCCCTCTGAAGAAAATGTGGGATTTTCACAAAAACCAATCAAGAAGACCTCTTGGGTTGTTGAGGCTTGAGCTGTTGTCATGATATGAAGGAGCTGATATAAGTTCTGTAAGTTAGACTGTGAGCAGATCTGCTGGGAAGATAAAGCAGTTTGATAGCAGCAAGGCTTGCAGCTGGCAGGTGTCTCTGTCACTGAAGTGTAAGCAAATAGAAAGTAACTTTTGTTGTCTTGTGCGTATCCGGTTTCTGTAGGATATATCCTCTTATAAAGCATTGTCTGGAAAGTTCCACTGTAACTCTGTGTAACTAATTGGAACACCTGGTGTGCTTTTTTGTTCTTGTAAGGCCAAGTATTTCTGAGTTTGAGTAGGCTCACCTAAGTTTACCAATGGCTTTAGCTGAGACCTTTGGTACTCCAGGATTGCAAGTTCATCTTTCTGCTGAGGTTTAAACAACATCCTAGCTGCTAGGAACCACCAGTCCTGCCCTAAGTATGCTCTTAGTTTGATACACTAGGGATTTTTATCTGAAACTTGGATTTCACTAATTTAGTATAGCACTGCAAGCAATTTGCTCAAATTAGAAACCTGTATGTATCAGTAATAGACTGAAAATGCGTCTGTGGTCCTTCAAGAAATCTTAGATCTTTGTCTCCTGGCTCCTTGGCACATTTCACATTAGGTAATAGCTGGACTTCAGGGTGGAGAGGAGGGAAACTCTTGAGATAAGAACCTGAGTCTTTTCCTATCCGTGTGTCTGGACACTGAAGGCTGTTGCATTTACTCTTGTCTTAAAATTGTTCCTGGCTGCATGTTGGCTTCCCTTTCTCAGGTGAAGCAGAACAGCTTATTTCCCCCTCAGGATACTATGTAACATACTGATGAGGTGGATTTTGACTTGTGGGGCCACATCTGCTCAGGTCAGAGCACTTGTGCAGCTGTAGCACTGATTGTGGTAGTTTGCTGATCACATAAAAGCTGGCATGGAGCTCATTTGAAATGGGTAGTAGTTCCACCCGCCAAATTGCACAGCATTTGTCACCAGGAAACAGCCTTTCCTAGGCCAGGGGCACACGTGTTCTGGTGCTGCTGAGAGGCATCACCAATGGATAGGGTGCCACCACCCTAATTTGAGGACTTGAAATGCCACAGACCATACCTGGCTTTACTGTAGCCACAGCTCTGATTTCTGAGCTGGGACTTCCTGAGCTGAAGATGACAAGAACAAGTTGTGCTCCTGTGGGACCAAAGTCCCTGAGCTGTCTCTGCAGTGTCCTGGCACTGGTGAGCTCCAGGCTTGTGCTCTGTCCTGCAGTCAGGCCTGGGCAGGAGGAGAGTGCAGGGCTGAGCTTCTTAGCACCCTGGCATGTGGCTGACAGCCCCAGGCTGTCCATTTGGAGCTCCCAGGGCAGCTGGGAGAAGCCAGTCCCAAATGGAACAAGTGGGGGCACTCGCTGCTTGCAGCACTTCCCTCAAACCCAGCCTTGGACTCCATTCAGCATCCTCAGGGCTGGAATGCCAACTGGGCTGCTGCACTGGGAGCTGGTTCCTGAGGTGTGTGGAGAGAGGAGACTGGCTTCTCCTGCCCACACAGGCTGTTGAGGAGCAATCAGGCAATCTGAAGGCCTCTGTTGCACTTGTCAGAAACTCTAGTTCTGTAGCAAGTTTAACTGCAATGGCAGTCCTCAGTGCTGATCACTAAACAGGATGAGTGGGTGTCAACAGATGGGGCAAGGAAAGGAATTTGCCTCCACCACAGGTCTGCTGGTTGGGAATAATTGGCAAAGAATGCTGAAGGCATAAGCTCAGTGTGTTTACATGTGCTGGAGGCAACACTGCAAAGTCCAGTCTCTTATTTAAAGTGGCTGTGGCTGCTGATGCCTTATGTGAGATGAGTTGCTCTTTCTCACCTGAACTCTACAGCAGGGGCTGCATGTGTGCAGGGGGAAGAGGCAGCAGGTATTTATATTCTGTCACTTTTAAATTTCTTCTGCTGGCAAGAGGGTCACATTTATCTGTGCTGTAGTTACCAGTATGTGTGGGTAATGTGGCTTGGGCTGCTGAAGTCCTCTGCTGGATAGGTTTCCATATCATAAAGATTTTCTGCCTGCCAGCATACTCCCCTCTTTAGCCTAACTTTGTCAGGTTTCAGGGATTGGTGGCCCCCCTGTAGCCTCTGCTGAAACCAAGCAATTCTTGGTCTGTTCCTTTCTAAACAAGCAGGTGAAGTGGCTGTAGCTGTAAGAATGAATCTTTGCTGGTTTTGCTATGCTGGGCAGGAAGAAGTGCTGGTGACTTTCAGTCTGAGGGTTTTGAGACAAGTTAGGTTGCCTAGTCTTGACTCAGGCAGCTCACTGCTCATCTCTCAAGCCAGCTTAAGTAGATTGAAATTAATTTCCCAGGATGGATGGCCTCAGTGAGCTGCACCTACTTTGCACAACCCTTTGAGCTTATACATTGGCTGTGGCTTTCTTGTGCTAGCTCAAGAAACAAATGCCTGAACTATCAAGTATGTTAAAGAGCTGCAGGGAAGGATCTTTAAAGGAAAGTGGTTTGTAACATAAAATTGAACTGGCTGCTTCTCATGAGATTAGCTGCAGGGAAGTGAGCTTTCTCATTAGACTGCATCTTCAAAGCACGGGCTGCCTTGAACGTGGGAGACAGAAGGGACCCCACTTTTGGCCATATTGTGACAGCCTGTCACTGATAGAGTTGAGTTGTGTGCCTGTTGTGTGCCATGTCTGTGGATGTGTTGATCTGCAGTGAGATTCAGTCTTTGGCCTGGGCTGGATTGCTTGGCTGGAAGGAGCAGGTTGGTGTGAGTGAAAGCAGAGTGTGTAGTATTTTATTGTTTGATATATTGTCCAGGTGAAAAAGCAGGAGCACAGGCTGTAACTTACTTCTCTGTACTGCTGAGGGACTGAGCAGGCTTCTCGTGGGGCTGAGAGGGAGCTGAGCTCTTCTGCATCAGAACTGGCAGGGTGCTCTCCTGGCACAGAGGACTCCATGCCGAGCTGGTGTGCTGTCCCTGCTGCCATGTGCATGGCCATGAGCTTCCCCTGCTGAGGGATCCACAGCCCCCTGGGACTCCAGCTTTGCTCAGCCCTTTCTGATGAAGGATGTTCAGTGTACTCTTTGTCCAGGAATAAGCAATTGCACTGGGCCTCCTGTAAAGTTCAGGTGGCCCAGGATGAAAGTAGAACTGCTCCCTGTTTTAACATCTGTAGCCTTTGCTACTGTGTATTCCTACTCCCAGGGAGACTGGAAGGACTCAAGCACTGCTGTCAGACCTTGGAACAGACATTATCCATGGTGAGCAGATGCTGCAGAAGAGAACTCTCCCTACAGCCCCTCCTTGCTCTGTATGCTCTGTATTTTTCTGTATGAACCTGTGTGGCCCTCTGAGTCAGCCTGTGATTTGTGAGTTGCCTGCAGTCTGGTGATGAGCATTTCCATAATGCACGGCGGGCTGGGGAATGAGTGTCAGCGTCCCAGAGCTCAGGCTGTGAGTGTGTGAATGTTTAAGCAGCCTTGGCTGCCACGCTCTGCCCTCTGCCAACACAAACACTTGTGCATTCATGCACTGAGTAGGATTGGAAAACTGGTCCTGCTGGAAAATTCTTTGCATGATATTTTATCCTCCTTTTACTTTCTTTGGGTTTCTTTTTTTTGTTGTTAGGTTTGTTTGGTTGGTTTGGTTTTTTTCTTTGCTTTTTTTCCCCTTTTGTTTAGTTTAACAAGACCATTTCCCTGATCTGGTTCACCATGAGAGTGCACAAACAGACATGCAGGGGATGGTCCAGGAAGCATGAAGTGACATGTTCTTGTGGGAGGTGGGAGTTAAAAGGGCCCTGCCTGTACCATGTGAAACTTAACCTGATGGCGACAGGCTGGTTCATTTTTGCTTTTGGCATGTTGATTGCTGTGTTTCTGCCCTACTTAATTAAAAAAGTTGCCCTGTCACTCTAAGGAGAAAATGTAAAGCTAATTGGGCAATAGTGTGGAGCCTCTGGAAGCATTGGGACACTGGCTGCTCTGCCTGTGGAGTAGCTGGGTGCTCTTCCTTGGCCACTGCATCTTGTGCAAAGGGTCAGGGTATCCTACAGCTTGAAGAAAAGGAGGATCAAAGCCTAGTGAACAGTGGGCAGTCTACAGTGTGTTTTGTTCTGCCCATAGTGGAATGGATCCTAAGAGCTCTCATCCTATTTTGAGCAGCTGCTGGAAGGTATTTTGCTGCCTTTGAGAGCTGAGTGCCAAGAGGAAACTACTGTGTGATGATCAGGGAGTTCAAACACAACCAGGACTTCTCCTTCAAAGATAGTTCCTCTCTCAAGTCACCAGGCAAAAATAGTAAGAGGAGGCTGGTAAGAATGCAATTAACCAAGATTTTCCATATTCCTTTACACTAATAATGATCTGATAGACAAGCAGCCAGATTAACTGGCTTGCTTGCTTCTGTCTGCTAAAATGGTGCTTACCTTGCTGAGCAAAAGAGCCCCCTTTGCTTTCCACTTGCTTGTCTTTGGAAGGAGCACCCTCTGAGCCACTAACCAGCCTTGTTCCAGATGAGACTGATGGATGGATGGAAGGGTGGGGATGCTGAAGCTTGTTGATACATGTCAAAAGGTTGTTGAGGGTGCAGGGGATCACCACCATTAGGAGGTAAAGAAGAGTTGGTGACATAGTTTGTAGAATCATAGAAGGGTTTAGGTCGGAAGGGACCATAAAGATCACCTAGTTCCAACACCCCTGTCATCAAGGCAGTCCTTGATTGGAACACTAGCCAGGGATAAAATACTGCTTAAATCTAGACTGTCCAGCCTAAATCCAGTCTGTTTGTGGGGTTGTTTGTAGATGTCTCTGCGTTCTTTGGCCTGTGCTGTTAGTCTGCATCTTTGGCTCCTCTAGGAAGAGAAACACTTCATTAGCCTACATGATCACCAAGGAGCATCAGGGTTTATTTTGACCCAGCAGCAGGAGGAACAGCAGCAAGAGAATTTAGGTGAGGTAGTGCCACATGGCTGCTGAGTTCTGATGTAACAGGCTTGCATGCAAGATTCATTCTTGACTTGCCATATAAAAGCATCAGCTCTTTTTCTGCTGTTCCAGAATTTATGGCTGACTGTTAAAAGAAAAGGTCTGCGTAGCCAACTTAATTCCAGAGTCTGTCCGCCTGTAAAAGAAGGGGGATAGGTGAGGATGCTGGTGGTGGTTTTTATGGTTTTTGTTGTTGTTGTTTCTTGGTTGTTGGATGATTTCTTTTTAATTTTTTTTTCCCCTGAACCATTTAAGCTGTCTCCCAACCATGAGCATCTGGGATTGGAGTTAATTTTGCATGGGCTATTAACTGCAGAATATCAAGGTTTAACAAAGCTAAAGTTTCCTTCAGCAGGTGGCTTTGTCTTCCCCCCACACTAATACTAATATTACTTTGAGGTTAGGAGCTCTTCAGGCTACTCTGCCTCAGATAGCATTTCTTCTCTTCAGTGTATAGGAAAAAAACAAAGACAAATCTTTCTGTTTGAGTTTATTTAAGAATTAATTGTTCAAGCCTTTGTGAAAGTATTCTAGATGCTCTATTGTAGCCAAATTACAGGGCAAGTGCTGGTCTTGCTCTTGCATATCTCTTAAACAGGAGCAAACTTGGTTTTCCTTCCCATGCAGTTGGAATACTCTTGCAGGATGGTTAGGGAGGTGGTTGAGGTGGGAGAGCTCATTACAGTTCATTCTTTTTCAGCTGAGTAAGAAGGATTTATTAGGAGAAATAAATGTGCAAATTTAACAGCTTTATTCAGATAATGGAGGATTTCAAGTGTTTTTGATGCTGCAGATCACTAACTGGATTAATAAGAGTTGGATACAAACCATCCTTAATCTAGTTAAGGGCTTGTAGCAGCTTGTGGCAAAGCCAGTGGTTTTGCTTACCTCAAAGAGCAATTTGAAAAAAGCTCTTTCCTTTTGCATGTATCAAATTAAATAAATGTGGTTCCCAGTTGGGGCAGGGTTAGATCAACTAATCAACTACAAATCTCCCCCTCATCATGAGAGAGTGCTTCAAATCTCTGCTGTAGCAGGAAGGAGCTCTGCAGCAGCTGATGGGATAAGCCCAGAAACATTCATGTTTTGAGACTCTGACCAAGATGAAGACTGAAGAATAGTTAAAAATGATACTTTAAAACAAGTCTGGAGGATGTCAGCCTTCTGGATCCAATAATATTGCTAATGAGTTGTGAAAGCCCGGCCCATTGTTGATTAAATTGAAGATGCCACTAAGCAGCTTTCTGGTTGTCCCAGCAGAACTGAATAACTATTGTTCTGCAACAATACAGTGCTCAGCAAGAGCAGAAGCTAAGAGTCACCCCAGGGTTTCCCCTAAACAGGCTGCTTTGATCCTTGCGGAAGAGGGTCTTCCACTGGTTAATGAGAACTGGTTAAAGCATATCAAAAATGCAGTTAAAATTTTACCCCTCACATGCAACTGAATTCAGTGACAGCAAATCAAAAGTATTTCCAAACAGTTGTCTGAACTGCTTAAAAAACCCCAACAAAAACATTCAAATTTGTTAAGTGGTAAAAAAGCAACATCTTGTAGGTGCTCAATAAGAATGTAAAGATTTTTTGACTCAAGTATGTGAGATACCATAAGAGATCCTTCAAAGCATCCACTGTCTGAAAGGTGGAGTAAGCTTGTTTTAAGCTGGAATTATTCTCAGCTCTTTTGTATGATAACATAACCCAGTGTTCTATGCCCCTAATCCTCTTGGCTAATCAAAACCTTTCCCATTGGTGTAAGTCAGCTTCAATAAAAGGTCATGGAAAAACCTTGACTGTGAGGTGTTTGAACAGCATGGTCTGTCTTCCTGATGCAGACCCAAATTAGTTCAGTCCCTTCCAATGCTCTCCTGAGTCAGTGTTTTCTAACCTTGCTGTGTCTGAAATCCTTCAGCAGCAGATCATTATAGAAGCATGGCCTTTCTGCAGTACTTGTATATTGTGGGGAGGTTACTGTCTCTTATGCCCATTGAAGCTGTAATTTATGGAGCAAGAAATGTAGTTTTTATATAACTATACAGTGACATAAATTGGGCAAATGTTCCTTAATGCTCGTGTGTCATGAAATTGGATGATATCATGAAATTACAGCATTTTGTGGGTATTCTGACTGCTATCCACATGTGCATAATCCCTTGTACTGTCCCTCTATTTGGGCCAAAGAAAGTCCCTCTCACATCCCAAGCCTCAAACTGCCTGGTCAAAGGGAGGTGCCACAATGCCCAGAGGAGCAGCTGGGGACAAGACCCTTTGGGACGTGTAATTTCACTGAATTCTCATTGAAAACTGTGGAAATCAGGCCTTGCTGATTCTGATTCACATTTTCTATTATTTTCTTAAGTGCAGCAGCCAAACCTCGGGGACTGGGACTGGTTGTGTTTGGAGGGTGCTGGACAGCTGCTGGACAGCTCTGCCCTGGGACACCATTGGGTGGCCACTGGTTTACACTGGGCTTCTCTCCTCTGAGGAGAACCCCTCTATCCCTGCTCAGATACAGAAATCAAACTGGGAATCAAACGGGTCCATACCAAAGGCTGTGGAGAAGCAGAGGTTGCAGCAGCCTGGGAAGAGGCTCAGAGCTCAGGTGTGAGGGGAGGGGTGGGATGGCTGGGCACACTCTGTAAGAACAAAGGAAGTGTGATGCAACTGAACAAACCTCACCTATTAATCCCTCAAGGGGAAGGGGTGCAGGCTCAATAGTCAAGATCAAGAGTTGCCATTTTATTTCTTGAGCCTGTGATCTTTCCAGGAGGATTGTTGAGGTCTGTAGACGACCAGTCTGTCCAGGTGTTGGAAATCCGTATGAGCTACCTTTAAATATTCAGATTTGGGGAGAAGGTAGCCTTGATCCTAGCTGAAGGTGTATGGTGATACAATCTCACATTGTACTGACAGTCCCTTACTTCAATAAAAAGCTGGAGAGTTTGCTTTCTAGCTGCTGAAAGGAAGTCTTCCCACCGGGAGGAGAATGCAACCCCCACCTTTAGCAGCACGTTCCCCTTTTGCACTCAGCCAGGATGAGTGAAAGAACAAAGGGTTGTGCTGGCCACTGCTGGTGTGAGAAGTGAGGAAGAAAAATGGTCCCCAACCCCCCATCAACAAAAACAGTGCAATTTCTAAGGTCTCGCTTATCTTCTGAATGTACTGGAAAGGGCACGCGAGGGAGCCAGGTTTGGGCAGCCTGGCGGTTCTTTCTTTATTCTTTATGCACCAACAGTTCGTACTCTTTAATATTTGAAGTGTAGTGAGATCAGCCTGTGTGAGTCACCACCCTTCGACACAAGGGGGAAAACACATGGGAAGTACTTATCTGACCTACTTTCTGTGGAAGGGTGCAAAAGCACAGTGCAAACAAGCAGGGACAAATCTAAAAATCAAAATTACCTCATGACTTGCAGTTAAGCAAGAGATCGAAGGGCAGTTCACTCTAGAAATATGCTTGCAGAAGCTTAAGGAATAGTGCTTTGAGGGTTTATTTTCAGTAGGGAAGAAAAGAGCTAAAAAAAATTATATCCATATGAGGGGGTTTTGTTCCTAGTTTCTTGTTATTAAAAAAAATCACATAACTACAATAATTGTCTAGAAGGGGTAAGATCTTGGGGCTGAATAGGCTGGTGGCAACTTGGTTACTTGTCTTCAGAGAGGTAGACTCTAATGGGCTAGTTAATCACCTTGGAAACTAGTTATTTGGAAATGTGGGGAATGGATAAGGTATTAAGGATGGAAGAGAAAACTGGATAAACCTGGTTTCTTAAGTATAAGAAGGAGATAGGACCATTAAACACATCCACTGTAGGTAATAAAGTGACAACTCAGAGCTGGATTGTTTTGACAGTACATACTGATGCTGGCTAACTTCTTCCTGGGATGAGGATGAGTGTTGTATTCATTTTTAAGTGACATTATGTTAATGCAAGCTAGAGAAATGCAGTGGGCCTGGCTGCAAAGCTGGCAAGAATATGTCTTTTTTTACATAACAAAATGAGACTGCATTTCTTGGGATCATAGGGATCCCACAGCTTGGATGATTCAATGCAACCACTAAACTTGCAGATGGCAGTGCTGGAAAGGGGTGCAAAGGTGGCTTGAAGTCAAAATTGTGAAAACAGGGAATGTAGTTGGATATCAAAAAGATGAAATTTGGAAGAAGTGACTTACAGGGCTTTGGTTTGAAATGTGAGAAGAGAAAACGACTGGTTAGGTAATGGTAGCCCTCCAGAAATAAACCTGAGGCTAGTCATGAGCTGAGAGTCATGTTGTAGTGTTAGGGGCAGTAAGTGTATATAGCACAGGCCAATGAGATGCATGAAGTAATCACTCTGTAATTAGTAAATTAGTAAACACTGAAAGAGTCTTGTCATCTTTGGAGATCCTGAATAGCTTTGTTGTATGCTCTGACAAAAAAGTGCCACAGAACAGGGGTTCGGCCTCTTGTTTCAGCAACTGAATTTCAATGCTGGTTAGTGCACTCACTCCTTGGAGTGTGAATGGAGAAAGCTCAGGGCTTGTTCTCCAACAGTGAGGGCTGGCTTCTATCTCTGGACTTATTTTGAGATCCCACACTTAATAGAAAGGGACTTTGGTTCTCCTTCCAGCTAGGTGCTGCAGTTTCAGATATGTGTCCAGTATTTGAGTCAGAAAGGGAAAGAAGACAAACTACTTTGCCTCCCCTTCCCTTCAGCTCCTTAGAATTAATGCAGTGATTTGCAGATGGAGGGGTTGGCAGACAAGGAAGACACAATCCATCAGCACCTGAAACAGGCTGAGCATTGCCTGCATTACCAGGATGCAGCACTGAATGGATTCCTTGCTTTCTTCTTTCCCAAAGCAGCTGCAGCCTGGAAGCAGTGCAGAGAAGGGAGACAGCAAGACTGACCTTTGCAACACCAAACATATTAACCAGAGCTACTCTTTTGGGGAGGGAAGGTGCAACGAGGGAAGATGAAAAAATGCAATCTGAATAAAAAAAGTTTGTGTGACCTTTAGGACGCCCTAGAGGACCCTGTGCAAGCAACCTGATCACTTCAGTCTCATCACTGACACATCTTTTTGCTCCTCTCTTTAAAGCAAACTACAAATCTGAACCTTCCCCCTGAAGACCTTGATTCATCTGGTGATGAAGATGACACGTTCTCAGGTTCAGGTGCAGGTGAGTTATTGGCACTTGTGCTGGTAGTGCTTGATCCTTCTAGGATGTGGCAATGGAGATCTCAGTAAGCCCCCAAGTCAAGGGGGGCAGAGGGAGGAATCCACACACACACCCCTGCCCCAGAATATGAGGGCTGGGAACAGAGAAGGGGCCCAATCTATTAATCTATTAATCTTTTATTCCTTGTGATGCTGACAATTAGTAGAAAATGAGCTGTAGGAAACTTGAAAGGGAGCAGAAGCAGAGGTAGAGTGACTGCTGAAGTGAGATGTTGTGTGAAGAATGCTATCATAACAAGGCCCTTTATGAGCAGGTAGGAAATAATGTTTCAGGGTGTGTAAACCCCAGCCTAACAACATCTATCAAGTGCAAACTTTGTCTGTCATCAGATGTGCCATGTTCCCATGGGCCATAGTTATTGATAAGTGATAAAGGGGATTTAGGGTAGGGGAAAAATTATTAAAAATTATATAAAAATGATTGCTAAACTGCATGAGAGAGACTCTTGGTGTTCAGTACTGAAGTTGAGGGGATGCTAGTGAGCAAAGAGCAAGCGACTGCTTTAAATCAAATAAAAGTGTTTATGGAAAAAGACTCAGATAAGCACCCTGAGGAACCAGTGTACTGAACAGATTTCCCTTGTCAACCTCACCACAGACAGGCACTTCTGCCTTGGGGGGAAGCAGATGACTAACAAAGTATTGCTGAATAGCACATTGGTCTGTCCCTTCCTTATTCCACTGAAAAGGACGAGGAATTACAAACTGAACTGCTGTTATTATGAAAACTGACTATGAAGGTTATCCTCCTTAGACCAGTGTCCTGAAGATAAAATTAATTGGCCTCTAAACTGGCCAAGGATAATATTTGCTTGTTTGTTTTGCAGGCCCCCTGACTGACAAGTCTCACACCTGGAGAATCTCAGGAGAATCAACTAATTCCTCAGTACTGGCAGCACCAGTAGATTTCAGTGAACGGCCGTTTCCTGGGGTTGAGAGCAGAACTGAAAAGGAAGTAATATCTCCTTCTGCAACCAGTAATCTAGTGACAGAGGAGCCAGTTGTAGCTGTGAAGGATGAAGTGCCCATCCTGGGCTCATCTGATGGGAAGCCAACAAGCCACATAGTCACAACAACAGCGAGAAGCCCCACTGCTCACTTGCCTTCCGTGGTTCATGTGACTCCCTCAGAAGCCTCTGCTGTGGTCCATGAGCTGGAACCCAAAATCCCCAGTTCTGCTGTGCCAGACACCAGGGACGTGCCCGAGCCCCACTCCACTGTCCATGGTGAGGGGGACGTGGCTGCCACCCCCGCAGCCACAGCGCCAAAGGACGTCGTTCCCACACAGGAGGAGGTGTCTGAAGACGGCTCTGGGGACCCGGTGAGGACTGATAGTTATCACACCCTGTCCAGGGAGATGAGTTAGTAGTATGTAGTAAGTTGGTTTGGTGGGCATGGATGATGCCAAAAACAGTGATTGTTTTAATAGGTTGTGTTGGTGGAGGGTTTTAGGTGAGAAAAACAGTGTGCTGGAAAATCTCCAGAAACAGACATGATGAGAAATGTGAATAACCTGCCTTGTATGTCCCAACAGGGAGACTTCATCTTGACTAAAGACGAGGAGTTGGTCCCCACCCAGAACTCAGAAGTACTGGCTGACTCTGAGAGGAATGCCAAAGCAGCAGGAGCCTCAGGAATCATGGACAGAAAAGAAGTTCTTGGAGGTACCATATATTTTGGATTCCTAGCTGGTGAAAGCAGATTCCTGTGGGAGTCTCCAGGCAGCAGAAGCTGCAGTTGTGCAAATACATCTCTGAGCAAGGAAGCCAGCCTTTTATGTTAGACTTCTGAAATGAGGGTGATGATTCTGTGTTGTCAAAACCTTAACAGGGGCAAATATTAGTCTGCTAATAGCAACTAGCATTGGCTGCTTTTTTCAAAGCTGCAACTTTGTTTAAACCACTTCCTTCATTCCTCTGAAAAATGACAGTAAATCTTCTCTGTTGCTGCCTCAGTCAAATTACCGGGGTTGAACACCATAGCCTTGTGTGCTTTGCAGCAGAACCCAGTGGGAGATCCATGTCCCCAGGACTGGCTGCTGTATCTGAGCAGGTGCTTGGTAATAGTGCTTGGTTTGGGAGGGGGCAGAAGGACAAATTAATTTAAGTCATTAAGCCAGGGGCAGGTAAGGGACAATCTGGAACTTTAAATCATAGTAGCACTATCTGGCATCTAGAGTAATCTGTGTCTTTTTCTCCCCTTCCAGGTGTTATTGCTGGAGGACTTGTAGGCTTGGTGTTTGCAGTGTTTCTAGTTGCATTTATGCTGTACAGAATGAAGAAAAAAGATGAAGGCAGCTATTCACTGGATGAACCAAAACAGTCTAACGGAGGATACCAAAAACCACACAAACAAGAGGAATTCTATGCATAAACACTGACCTTCAGGACGCTTCTTATTCCATCTTTCTTGGACTCTTCTCTCCCTGCACGTGGACCTCCTAGTGTGCTTTGCATTAAACTTAAGCCATATGATCATTGGGTTATTTGCCCTTACCACTTTGCCATTGGAAATTTTATAACTACAAAGTAGATCTGGATTCATTGAACATTCCCAACATTCCCTGCTTTCTTGCACAACTTTTTTTTTTTTTTAACAGAATTGGAACTGCAAGTTCCTGAATTCACTTTGGTTTATCTAAAGACTGCTGGGACGGACGGTGGGGAGAAGATAAGGGAGCACTGTATGTATAGAACTCTTGATATTTAGGGAAAGGGCTAGCAAGAATAACCAATTTTCAGTGCTCAAATTCTGTACAGCAGGGATCCTTCCTATTTAACTCATAGATGTGTTTTGAGTGTAACAAATGGCTGTGCTGGGCAGACATTTGGTACACTGCTATCCTCTAGCTCTTTCTGACAGCTATATTTGGAGCACTTAATGCCTATGAAACATCAAGCTGAACTTGATCTCTGCCAAAAGAAGGTGTGAGGGGCAGCGTAAACAAATGACTGTCACGTGGTTTAAAGTAACTTATGTTTTAGAAGCATTATCCCATATTCAGAACCAGCTCCTAAGCAGTTGGTATACACACTAGCAAAAAACAATCCCCAAGAACCCCAAAGCTAAGCAGAGAGTTAATTTTACCAATACTGTTGGGCTGTCCCACTACCCTCTCTCTCTCTTTCTCTCTGAAGGCTCAGGTAAGACGTAGATTTTTCTGAGCAGACATTCGCTTTCCTGGGTGCTGAGTGCAGCTTGGCTGTCCTGCTGTAGCTGATCTTACCCCTGCAGTTCCAGGTGACCGGGGGCATGTTGTAGCACCTCCGGTCACTGTGGCTGTCCCAGAACACGGTCTGCCCTCTGTGCCACAGGGGGCCGTGGCACACAGGGCTGTGAGGTGGGAAGCAGCACGTCATGACTGCAGCTAAGGAGTAGAGAAGCATCTGAAATGAGCCTGGGGAGGGCTGAGTGTAGGTGGCCTTAAACAGGTCCAGCAGTTGGTGTGCTTGACTCTCGCTACTCTGGAGCGGCTCCTTGGAAGCTGTTCCTGCACTTTGGAGAGGAGCCAGTCCAAGGGATGTCAGGCTAGTAAGGGCAGGAAAGCACCTCCTGAGCAAAGTCAGGCTGCCTGGAGCTGTGTGTGGTCAGTGTGCTGTCAGGTGTCAGGCACTGGGGCCTCACTGGGGGTCTGGAGTTCTCCAGGCTGACTCAAACCGAGCGAACACAAGCGTGGTGTTCTAGACGAGCCTTACTTCTGCTCTGCCTTTGGGAAGCTTCTTGCCACTTCAGTTCCTTGTCACTCAGTGCAGAAGGTATGGGGTGGGTGGAGGAATGTTTACAACTGATGTAAATATTTTTACTTTTGAGCCAGAGGGAATGATGGGAGTATATTGGACAGTATTGCAACAGTTGGTACAAATGTTGCATGTTAACAGACAAACTTAAAATCCTGTGTAATTTAAATGAAGTATAAAACACTCCTGAGCTGCCATGCAGCTAAAATTGGTGCCTTCTCTGCAAACACAAGAAAAAAAAACCCCAAAATATCTTGATTCCAAACTCTTCTTTATGCACATGGAGAACTTGTGCATTTGTGTAGCTGGCTGGTTTTTTTAAGTAAAGCTGCAACAACCATTATGGTTTTTTGTTAGGATTGTTTTGTTTTCAGTTGTTTTTTTGTTTTGGGTTTTTTTTTTTTACTGAATGAATTTTTATAGGTTAATGCAATGACCAAATGGTGTTAATTTCAGCTGTAATTCTTTGCTTTGTATAGGAATGTAGAAATGTTTGATAGGTCTGTCTATGAAAAGGCTCTTGTAAAGCACAGGAAGATAAAGTAGTAAAATTCAGTTGTACCTCACAACCTTGTTAGGGGGAAAGGAAAAAAACTGTATATTTTGGTAGTCTTAACTGACAGTTTGTGAAACAAACATGACATTGTGTTATTTAAGTGGTACAAATGAAATATGAGTTCTGACAGAAGATGCAACATTGGGTTATCTGTATGCCATGTAAAGGTATACTGCAATAAATGGCATTTTGGCAAGAATGTGTCTGACACAATCTGTCTGTGAACACTGCGTATAATACTTCAAAAAGTAGATGTTTTTAAGACAGCCTAGGTCTGTAAGGTATTTGGGTTACAGAACTGTGAAATTTGGGGCTAAAGACACAGATTCAGTTCAGCATTTGCAGGGTAAGAGCGTGGCCTGCCTTGGGTGTCCTGCTTGCAGTGAGCTGCTGTTGCTGGAGGCACTGGTGTGGGATACAACTGGGCTCTGGTGGAGGCTTGAATGAAATGCCTTTGTTAGAGCCCTGCAACGTTTCATGCTGCTTTTGGGACCTCTCTTTGTGCAAAGTGTCACTATCCCCAAAATGGTGATAAAAGTTGCAAATCTTCCACAGGGCTTCCTCTTGCTCCTGGTGTTCTGCCCTCAGGAGTTTGAGAGCAGGGAGGACTGTAGGAGGGCAGCCCCAAGCCTTCCATTAAAACCTGCTTTCCAAGTTGAATTGGAGACTGTACTCCCAAGAAAGGAGAACAGAGCAGGCCTGTCCTCATTATTCTGCTGTGCAACATCAATTACTCTGGGGTGCTACGGCTTGTGTGGGGGGAGATGGAGCAGCACAGAAGTAGAGGAAAATGTCCTTCACAAAAAGTCAGGAGCTGCTGTCTGTCTGGGTGGGTCTTACTGCAGCTTTACAATTATTTTCTTTTGTAAGGTTTTAAACTGCAAGAAATGTATTTTTTGGTCTGTAACTGGCCACTGTATTTTCAGTTTGCTTACACTGGAACCATGGGGGGCTATATTTACAAAAACCACAAATATTTGGAGGAATCTTGGTAAGGAGGAAGTTTTGAGATCAGGCAAAAGGATTGAAGGATTGAATTCAGAAGACTTGTTTCCATAGCTAAATACAGCTGAAAAGTGCTTTTTAACTCCACGCCAACTTAGCCAGTCCCTTAAACTGGGTAAAGAGTTTTATAAGATCAGAGTTGGCTGGTTTGCATTGCAGGGCCTTACCAGCTGTGAATTCACTTCTTAGGGGCTACCAAGACTTTTGCTTCCCCTTTTCCAGTCAGTGATAATGTGTGAAGTTAAGGTGGCAGGGAGGGAATAAAATGAAGTGCTAAGGGAAGTGGGAAATTCCTGTGTGAAAATCCTTGCAAGTGCAACACTTGTCTTACCCTGTGTGCACTTGAGAGAAATTTTCTTCTACCAAGAGAGAATTATTTACAGGAGGGCTGGTCTGCCGCTGTACTTTGGCACAGGTTGGCCTGGGTTTTCCTGAGTCACATTTCTGTTCACTGTGCTTCCTGACTTTCTTCTTCATCCATGCTGGAGCAATTATCACATTTGCTCTTGTTCACAAGTGAGATGCAAAGAATGTGGCTGGCAGAAAAATTTGACCCCTTCTTTGTTCTGGAAAAATGAGCTGGAGGGTGTAAATGCACTGAATGTCAAAGAAGGCAAACTATGAGAGAAGGAAGACTTTTCACAATTCTCACTTTGTCAGGTTGTATTAGAGCCTATAAAGGAAGCTAAAGCAAATCTAAAAGGCTGTATAATCTTGTAATTGAAATAGAGAACAGGAGAAAAAAGAGTGCCACTCTGCAGGGGTGCTGAGAAGAAAAACTATGTCAGGCATTTCATAAATGCCTTATCTGAGGCTTCATCAGGACTAGTGTGTATATTGATGAAAATGAGTAGTGCAATGAGGGTGCAGAGTGAAATCTGCTCCATTTGAGATAGCTGAAAAACAAAACCCCACAAAACCAAAACAAAAACCAAAAAAACCCAAACAAACAAAAAACCAAACCAAACAACAAAAAATATACACACAGACACAAAAAAAGCCCCAACAAAAAATACAACCCAGGCTTTTAAAAATGCAAGAGGTGAGGTAGAGGCTCAAAATCAAATAGTTACTTAGCATTCTGGGGTAGTGTTTAGGTCATAAAACTGCAAGCCTGATGGACAGAATTTCTAATAAGTTTGTCAAGTTAGAGGACAGCAATTTTACTGCAGAAAATGAAATGCAGTGTCTTCACTAAGGAAAGAGGAAAGGAAAAGGTGCAGCCTCAGCAGTATGCAGGGTCTTACAAAAGGATCTGATGGATAGAGAAATTAAAAGATAGGATGATGATAATACAGCACAAAATAGATTCACCAAAATTAGATTGTGCCTGATTAATCAGATATCTTGCTTTTTGATAGCAGTGTTTTTTTCAGTCAAAGGCAATCTTTCCTAATTGAACTTCACTAAAACAAGTTATCAGTGCCACACAGAAAATGAATAGTCAAAAGGAGGAAGCTAGGGATTAGTGAAAGAATTGTAAAGTGGTGAGGAGTGAGCTAAGCAGCAGCAGGCTCTGCAAGGCAGAGAATTAACAAGGAGAAGAGACCTCATTTTGGCAACATCTTCCTAAATACTGTCTGACATAGAAGGAAATACACAGAATTACATTTGCTGTTGAGAATTTGGGCACCCTAGACATTTTAGAGTGTGAAGAATACATTAATATTCTGACAAGTAACATTTAGGGTCAACTTCAACCCCACAAGGTCAGGCTTGAAGGGGATAACAAAAGGAATTTCTGCTCTTACCTGGGAATAAAAAGGGAAGAAAATGCTAGGTGAATTAGTCAATTTTAGAATAATTATGTGAGATGTAGCTGTAAGAAAGGAAAAAATAAGTCAGTACAGGATGTAATAGTCAGCAAATATTTCCAGCAAGTAGGGGAAATTGTTGGCATCATGGGTGTCATTATACAAAGAATTAATGAGCCCTTTGCTTACCATCACCTATATGGCATAGGGTTAACTCATGTTGAGAAGGAACAGAGGAAAAACATTAAAATTAAGTGAGAGAACAGAGTCTTTTCCCACAGTAAACTAATGGTACTTAGAGCTCAGGAAAACACAGACTGACAGGTCCTACAGTTGCTGTCTGCATGTTTGTCATGGTACAAGACAGTACCAAGGATGGGGATGAGCAACTTAGGCAAAAGAATAATATGGGAACAGGAAAAGAAAAAAAAAGAAATTGGCAAGTATAAACATTAAAAAAATTAGAAACTTTGAGAATCATTCCATTAATGGTGAGGGGAAAAGATCCAAATGTCCTGAATACAAAGCTGGATGCTCAAGAAGATTACAGTATAAAATGTTCCTGAGCCAGTGGGATGTCTTTTAGCCAATAGTCTGGGCAAAGAACACAGGGACCAGTTAAAAACCCTTCCCCCTTTCTTACCCAGTTGTTGTTTTTGGTTGGTTGGTTTGGTTTGTTTTTTTAATTTACTCTCATTTATTACTTTCCTCCTTTAGCATGGAAAAGCAGATGAGCAGCCTTCTGGAGCATTCTTTGAGATGATAAAAAGAGGTGATTTGGACCAATGTACTCTGCTTTGTGCACACACACATGTAATACATGTACATGTGATTCTGTCTATGCATCTGCATGGACAGACAACTGTGTGCTAATGAGAAATTAAAATAGGAACAAGGGAAGGGCAATCACTAAACCAATAAACTTTAAAAAAATCAGAAAATATTAAGTGCTTTTGAAAGTAGAAAATCCTACTTCAAAATGGCATAGAGCAAGGGATAAATAGGTGTGATTTAAAAATAAATATTAGGATTTGGGTAGATCCTGAACTCCAGCACACAGCTGTTCCAGTTTAACCAAAGCCACGTGACACTGTTGTATAAAAATGTCCTCAGCATGAACCCCTACTTGTCTGAGCCAACCATCAAAGCATTCCTGGCCCCTGAGAACCTGTGTGGGAGAGAGTGGTATGCTTAACATGTGCCACAAGGCCAGGGGTCCCCAAACTGTGGTACCCCTCTGATATGCAATGCATTTGAAAATAGTGTGCAGAGAAAAACAATCACAAACCCCCAAGCCTCAAAAATTCCACCACCAAAACCTATCTCACCTGCTTTACCTCTGGAAGTCACAGGCAGGAGACAACTGGATTCCTCCTTTAGAGAAACACAGAGCTGAGGCCTGCTGCTGGTGACTGAGGTGAGGGCAGGGACACTTAGGAAAGGAGTGGGGCAGCCTGGAAGAAACTTATGCTGATGCCACTAGTGCATTTCTCCCTCTAAACAAAGCCTGAGAACCCGTGCCTTAGGAGACTGGGCAGCTGTTTCCTTCATGTGGCAAACCAGGCTGGATCTCTTCTGAAAGGAGAGGGTTTGAGTGCCAACAGAAACTCAGCAGGAGCTGAGAAAGGCAGGTTCTACATAAGATATTTCTCTTTTCTGGCACCTGACTCCCATCAGATTTGGAAGTGGTATATGCTGAGAGCAAGGGGCTGCTTCTCTGGAGATGCTCCCTAAACATGAGCACATACTGTTCATGGACCTGCTGCTGTGCTTCGGGGATGTGGTGGGTGTCAGTGTGTGACCACAAGGAATCACACAGTTTGTTAATCTAACAGACACACACAAACTGCCTTACACAAAACCTGAGCTGAGGAAAGCTTAAAAGTGTGGAAGCTTTAGGATGTCTGTGCAGAACAAATCCAAAACAATTGGAATTGAGGCTGAAATAATTTCAAAAGGCCATTAAAGAATACTGTTGTATTTTAAACCACTCCCTGCCCCAACGAGACTAGAACCCCTCAAAATAAAGCAAAAAAAATGAAAGACGTGGCATGTATCTAAACAAGGGAGCAGGTGGCTATCTAATTTCTTATCTGTCCATACCTGGAGGAGATCTGAAAAGCTGACTTTGCTGGCAATCAAAAATCATCTCAGTCAGGGTCAGAGGCCTTCAAAACCCACCTCTGAATGGACACCAAGGGCTGGCCAGCCCTTCAGGGAGTGTCACACAGAGAGTAGGACTGTACATGCAGCTACATGCAGCACACAGCCCTGATGTCATTTCTCATTCAGTACATCCAGGCCTGAAGTTGCCTCTATGAATAACTTGAAGAAACAGTTGATTGTTCAGTCTTCATTACACAGAGCAATGGTTCAAGAACTTCTAGGAGTTTTATTGCTCTCAGGGTGGCACAGAATAAAAAATGTCTGTTTTGGAGCAACATTACCTGCCTTTTATTCAGACTGAAAATGTGGTTTTATTATTATTATTGCTATTAGTGTATTACTGGAGGAAAAGAGAGTTTGCAAATGCTCTTGAAAGTGCTGGTTGAGTCTGCTCCTCCTGCTCAAATAGTGCTGTTAATGTTTGATAGCAGCTGCCTGAGAACACCAGCCTTTGAACTGTTTATTGTTCTCAGAGGTGGTTTGTCATTTTTTGTTATACATATATACATACACTGGAGCCTGGCTGCAAGTTTCTCAGGCATAACACAAATGATTAGAGCCCTGCTCAGAAGTGTTGTCAGTTTTAAGTATTCCTTTCAGATGTTGCCATCTCTACTTCCAACCCAAACCCGCCGTGCGCCCGCACTGCTCTAAGGAGTGGTTGTGTGGTTACTGCACAGTGAGGATTAGTCACACATTAACCACAGCTGTAAAAGCACATCTATGGGAAAATTACAGCCAAACACTGAGGCCTTTGAGGCTGCAGCTCATTTCCAAAGAGGTGGGTTTCTGTTCCATTTTTCTCCAGCATTGTGCAATAGAGTGTTCACTGGCATGTTCACTTTCCTGTAGAGGTGCATTGTAGCTTTTCCTCTGGCACTCCCCTACCTTCTCCACTTCCATGGACCATGGTGGACAGAGGTCTTACAGGTAGTACTGAGTCAGCCAGTGTCTCTAAACCAGCAGGTCCTGGCCGGGGAAGGGGTACAGACTGTTCCAGTGTTAAGCCACGTGATTCCAGTGCTACCTGAGGCAAAGCAGATGATGTCAAAAGATGACTTAGGGCTAGAAACTTTTGGTTTGGGGGGAACAAGAGCACCCTTGTTCATTGCTGAGATGACAACTAAACACTGTGGCAAGTTCTCTTGCTTTTTGCTCAACAGGAAATCCTCATTCATCACTGTTGTCCCCATCCTTCACTCTGTCCTTTTCATGGAACATGTCCCTTCTGCACAGTTCTCAGCAAAGTATAGATCCTGAACTCAGCTTCCAAGTCCTCCTCTTCACATCTTCTCCGCGGTAGTAAAGCTGGAGAACTTAGGGAATAAGGAAAAAGAGGACAGCAGCATACCCCCTAGGAACATGTGATGTGCTAGAGCCACCCTGTGTCAAGCTTTGGCCTCTGAAAACTGCTGGTGTCACAGTACACAAGTCAGGGTTTCCAGGAGAGCATCCCAGATCATCATCCACCAACCATGGATTCTGTTATTCCCCCACTGCTCTTGGATTCCATGGAAAGAATGACAAACCTTCTTAATGGGAATATATTTTCAGGGGAACAAAAAAAGGCAGTGCAAATGAGAAATACACAATTAGGAATGCTTTCTCCAAAGCTGCTTTGGGCAAACAAAGAAAAGCAGCACTCATGGAGAACATGTAATTACCATGTCCTCTGCCCCACCCATGCCTTCTCAAAAGAAAATTTCTGTATTTACTGATTTGCTTCAGGCCTGTGTCACATGTCCCACTGCAAGTCAGCAACCAGCAAAGTCCCTTTCACATAAATAAATCAGGTTCTTTTAGATTCGTCTTGAGTACCTCAAGGAGAACTGGGCACTGGGAACAAGGCAGTCCAACTTCTTGGTGTTTCCGAATGTGATGTCTCTGTGTTTGGGAACTGAAGCTCAGAATCCTCAGCCAGTTTCTGTGGTTCCATCAGGATTTCTGAAGCCATGTCCTCACCCTGGCTCCTGCCTGGAAAGGGAATTCAGGCTGGGGTAGGAACTTACATAGTACCATAATGTGAGAAGTGGTATTGTTCTGAGAAAGTGTGTGTTTTCTATGCACTGAGGTTGTTTCCCTCCTTAGCAAGCACCACTGCCTCTAATGCCTGCTCCAGCTTGTTTGCCTGTTACCTCAGTAGCACATTTCAGACCATGCCTCCCCTTCCCTGCCTGCAGTAATAGAAGGTTACTTGGGACTCCTTACATTGGCTCTGAATGAGGCAGCACAAACTCCAACTTCGCCTTGAGCATGGAGGCATTACTAGTGATGTAGGACAGAAAAAAAGATCTGAAATTATTCCATGCAGAGGGTTCCTACACTGATCCCCAGTTTCATAAATGGGAAAAGAAATCCTGCATAACACAATCCTCTGGCCAGTTATGGCACTTTGCTTCTTATTTCAGCACTGCCTTTTGAGAAGTTTGTTTGTCTTCCCATCAATCCTTGAGCTCCTTTCCATTGCATTCATCCATGTTAAACGAGGTATGAGAAATGAGAAACACCGTGGTGCAATCTTCACAGGGCACTGCTGGCATTTCCCCTCCAGAGGCAGCTACACAACCTTTTGTGCTGTGACTCTTCTTCAGGTACACAAGGACTGAAGGGGGGCTGAAAAATTTGCTGAAGTTTCAGGAATGAACGTTTGCATTTTTTCCTGTCCCCCTGCCTTCCCTCACCCACTTTAATGCTAATGACAATATTTCCCCAAATATTCTCTTGTTTATTACAGAGAACAAATATATGTTTTCAGAAGTTCTTGCACTACAGAGTAAAGAAAGGCATCTGAAGGCTGGTCTCTGCAGTCTGGAGGTGGTGGCAGATCTGAGGGTCTCTAAACCACACACCCCTCTTGTCCCTGCAAGAGGAAGAGCACAGTCACATTCTGAGGGCTGGGCTGCTCTCTGCATTCCCAATAAGCAGCATGGGGACAAGACTACCCATGGGCAAGAGAAGCTGTTGTCAAAACCCGTGAGAAAGGCCTCTCCAGGTATATAAACAACAAGAGGAAACAGAAAGAAAATATTGGCCTGTTGTCCGACAGGAGAGCTGAATTAGTCACCAATAACACTGGAAAGGAAGAGATTCTCAACACTTTCTTCACTCCTGTGTTTACCAGCACTGCTGGACCCTCAGGCCCTCAGAATGAAAGTCCAGGCTGAGGTAAACAGAGACCCACAGTCGGTGAAGGAAGAGTCGGTCTGTGAACTATTTCAGGAGCCTGGCCCCTGCACATCGATGGGCTCTGACAACATCCACCCAAGGGTGTCAGGAGAACTGGCTGATGTCATGGCTGAGGTCACTGTCTGTAATTTTAGAGAAGTCATGAAGATGGAAAGACATCCCAGAAGACTGGAAGAAGCTTAAGGTCAGCCCCATCTTCAAGAAAGGCTTAAAGAAGGACCCATGAAATTATAGGCCCATCAGTCTTACTTCAATCCCTGGGAAAATAATGGAGTGAATCCTCCTGGGGGCTGTCACAAGTCAGATGAAACATATTATTGGGAAAAGGCAGCATAGATTCACTACAGGCAGGCTGTGCTTGACAAACCTGATTGCCTTCTGCAATAAAGTAACCTGCTGGTGGATGTAGGGGGAGCAGTGGACATTGTTTACCTAGATTTCTCAGAGGCTTTTGATACAGTTTCCCACATCCTCCTACTAGAGAAACTGATGTGTTACAGTCTAGACAAGCCATTGGAATAATCTCCCCAGGGAAGTGGTGAATTCCTCAGCACTGGACACTTCTGAGATTTGGCTCAACAGGGTAGAGGGCCATCTTGCCCAGACCATGCTTTTGCCAAGAAAGGTTGGACCAGATGAACCTTGAGGTCCCTCCCAACCTGATTCTCTGCTACACAATTAATCTACTTTGGATCTTGTATGTGGTAATGCTGTTCTTCACCAAGCTCATAATCTTTATTTAAATATCTTTCTCTATTAAGGGAAAAAAACCATTGCCTTACAGTACTGATTGAAAAGTTAATAGAGGGAAGGCTGAAAAGTTTTTGCGATCCTACAGCAAAAGTCTGTATATATGCAAATAATTGATAAAATAAATTTGTTTGAAAGAATCTGTGCTCAATTCTAAATACATTCTCAGCAGCTGGCACCTCTGCTGAAGCAAAAAAAGGCATGAGTGCCTGATTCTACAAGGATTATTCCTCAGTTACCAGTCCCATGTTTTTGTTCAGTGTGAAACCAGCAGCTGGGTTTTGGTGGAGTTATCTTTCTGCCCTCCCTCCTACCTACGACACCATTGAGGTGCTTGGTCATCCCTAGGGATGGGTGGCTTTGACCAGAATGAGGCATCTCTCAGGTGCCCCATCCTGTGTGACCTCAGACTGGAAGTTTGTGAGGGGCTTGAAAATCATATTTATTTTGAAAAAGAAGTTTAGCTAAACCCTGACTGGTGTTTACATGAGGCACATAGATAACAAGGAAGATCTTATAAATACACAGATGAAGGTATAAACACCAGGAGAAAAGTTTCATGGAACTTACTAAACCTGAACCAAATGTAATATTCTTTTCTTGAGAAATTACCAAATGTCAATCATGATAGGTCATAACCAAGAGAAATAAATACAACACCCGAGATCTGTCATACTCTGCAATTCTTTTCCTTTAGCTTCTTTGGATGTAGCCTTGTGCTTTTTCATGTACCCAGTGAGCATCCCCTGTGGTGTGAGTTCTGACCCCATTCAGATGTAGTTAATGCTCACTTGTTGGGAAACATCACACACCACCAGGATCTGCCAGTACTTGCTGACTTTGTTGCTAAAAAATGAAGTAGTTTTACAATAATCTTTGCAAAACGAAATGTATCTGACTAAAGGAAAAAGAAAAAACAATAACTGAAGTTCAGGATGGAACTCCTCCTCTGGAATAGTTTACCAGGGCCACTAGGCAGGACAGTGCATGCAGATGTGAGCATCTGGTGGTGGTGAATCAGAAACAGGCAGGAAGGAATCTGCTGAGGGGGCAGGAGTGCAGCCTCATGCCAGCAGCCTGTGGTTGGTGGAATTTCCTGTCTGTCTGTCCAGCCTGTGGTCAATGTCACCGTGTGGCTTTTGAAGTCTGTAGAGCTCAGACTGAAGGAGCCTGTCCCATGCAGGTTCTCGTGTTCCTGTTCTTGCATGGTTCTGCTTATGCAAGGGAGGAAGCCCAAAGGGTTGCCCAAAGTCCTCCAGGAGCAAGAATCCTGGTGAAATACAACACCAGCTCTGAAAGCCTTAATTGCTGAAACCTAGGTCTTTGTATTCTTCCCAGGGAACAGAATTCAGCAGGCAAATCTGGCTGATGGAGCTTCATGTGTGCCTGCCTTCCTAAAGGAAAGTCAGCCCAGGGGGAAAAGCCAGCTGGACTGTAAGCATGTCAAAATAACTGGGAAAGAGAAGGCCCTGGGGAGATCTTACGGCACCTTCCAGTACCAAAAAGGCTTTCAAGAGAGCTGAAGAGGGACCTTTTACAAGGGCGTGGAGTGATTGGACAAGGGGAAATGGCTTTAAACTGAGAGAGGGTAGGTTTAGGTTAGATGTTAAGAAGAAATTCTTTCCTGTGAGGATGGTGAAAGGCTGGAAGAGGCTGTGTAGAGAAGTTGTGGATGCCCCATCCCTGGAAGTGTTCAATGCCAGGCTGGATGGGGCTTTGAGCAACCTGGGAACGTGTCCCTGCCCACAACAGGGGAGTAGCTGTATGTAACTTTAAGGCCCCTTCCAACCCAAACCATTCTGTGATTCTG
This sequence comes from Argya squamiceps, assembly GCA_037834095.1. Lineage (NCBI taxonomy): Eukaryota > Metazoa > Chordata > Aves > Passeriformes > Leiothrichidae > Argya > Argya squamiceps. The sequence continues at coordinate 103,206,051 of JBBMKD010000145.1, read as the reverse complement.
TGTGCAAAATAGATTTACACACAACCAAATTTCAGCAGCAATAATTTGCAGAACATCTGTAACCATTTCAGGTTTCTGGTACATTTAGCAGCTCTTCTATGCCCCCCTGACATCAGATGAATACTGTGCTGCTTGTTAGGTACAGGAGCACTTTGAGAGGTCCTCCTACACTGACCAAGATTAGAAGTATGGCAAAATGGATTAAATTAACATGATTAAGCAATACTCCCTTCCTAGAAAAGAGACTCTGACATTTGTGATGACCCAGTGTTGATAAGCTGAGTCAAGTATAACACCTACACAAACCCCTGAACTCACAGGACAGTCAGGACAGTAGGAAGCCGTTGCAAAGGTCTTCGTTTTCCACGGGTTTCACAGAAACAGAAAAAGAAAGCAGACTCCATTAGTGCCTGAGTGAGGGCTGCAGAGTTCAGCCCATGTTAGATAACTGAATGAAGAGAGAAAGAGCTTTGTAATGAATGCTTCAAGCACAGGAAACGACCAATTAGTCCCGCTACTCACAGGGTGACTTGTTTTTCCTGTCAGTGCTCGGAGGACTCCTAACAGGGAGTGACAGGAGCGATTTGTAAAGGTCAGATAACACCTGCGGGCATGTTTGGCTCCAGCAGCAGACCCAGCTCTGCGGCAGAGCTGAGGGGCAGTGCCCAGGCTCCAGGTGAGTCCTGCCCCGTGTTTCCAGCCCCGTGTCATGGCCTCTGGCACCAGGGAGCCGGGTGAGCCATGTGTTTGTGGCGGGTTATGGCAGCACACGGAGCTCCTGGAGTCTCCAGATGTTTCTTGATCATGCGCCTGGAAAGCAGGAGTTTGACAGGGTGTGTGATTCCCGGGGAACCCGCACGGGAAACAGAGGGGCAGCTCATCTCTCACCTCCTCTGGCACATGTGGTAGGCATCGTTTGAGCTAATAAATTAAAAGTTTAAAGTTGAGTTCTGGGGCTAACCTATTGACATCCTGCCTTTCAAACTAGTATGACTAGGCTATAGATGGTAATTTTTTCACTGGCACTGGGCTGATAGGCTCAGAATTCAGTGGCATACACTGTGAATTACATGAAGTGTAATCTGACTCTTCATTGTTTTGGCTAGAAAATCAAATAAACTACATTAATACCCGCTTTGCCACTAGTGTACAATGTATTTGCTATGTGAGATGCCATCCATAATATAACTGTGTAAGTTCAGTAAGGCCATCTTTTTTGTGAAAAAGAATTATGAGGTGATGACAGATAATACATCCCCAAGCTTTCAGCCCTAGCAATTCCCGATTCCTAAAAATGGTTACACCTAAGAACTAATAGAGACACACTCAAGGCTTCAAGTGCCTATCACTTGCCTCAGGAGCAATGCAGCTAGTTAATTGCTTGCTAGGCCAAAGGTGAATAAATCCTATGGAAAAGGTTTTAAGCAGAGTAGTGTTTCATTCCTACTTTGCAAAGCTTCCTAAGAGCCAGGCAAAAAGCTTTACAGTGCTCAGTCACCATAGGAACCTGCCCTTGGGCTTTGGCTGTGCAGGGGTTGCCTGGAAAACCACCTGCCCACACTCCCATTCACTCTGTGGCTGAAGCTATCCAAGACATGAAGGTGTTTAGTGAAGAATAAATAGCAAAGTAATGGTCTTTGTGGGCTTTATTTCTTCCTGAAAATGTATCAAGTTTATCTAGTCCTGTTAAAGAAAACCTTGTGGTCCTTGACCATTGGAGGATGCAGATTAACTTTCTTGTTCTCCAGGATGTTGGTAGGATCCCTTAGGAAAACTAAAAAAATTGTCTATGATTCTCTATGGTGAAAGCATGAGTGGCTGTGTGGGTGTTGCATTTCAGAATGATTCTTGTTTTGTCAGGTTTTCCTAGACCTTGTTCTCTGAGTGTGCTCTGTCCCCTGAGCCATCTGCCTGTGTATTTCTTCTGACTTTCTCACCTTTGCAGATGCAGTTCTTAAGCTTCTACCAGCCACGTTTGCACAGCTTGACACCCTGCTTGGCCATAGCCATGAAGTTCCTGAGTTGAAAATTATCGAGATAAATCATGACATAAATTAAATAAAATTGTCAGTTTTTTTTTCCATCCATGCTATTTAGAAGCATATGCCACAAGTATCTAGAAGGCATCAGGATTTAGACAACTAAACTGGGATGAATTAATTCTCCCCAGGTACAGCTATACTGGTCCATAAAATGAGGCTGGAGTGGGGGTTCAGCCACAGGCACACATGACAAGCATGTCCTGCTGTCTTATACTGCCTAGCACTGTTCCAACAGCACCCTGAACCAGCCAGGGAGCACCACAGGACAATGATTTTTCCCTGTGGTTGGTTTTACTTCAGCCAGAGTGCATAGGGGCAGGAACAGAGCTCAGCCATGTGGATGGGAGCTGCACTGTGCTGCTCTGCCCCAGAGCAGGCAAAATGGTCCCTGGCCTATTTTATTTATTAATGAAGATTGAAGAGAGAAGCAAAACCTGGATACATTCCATTAAGTGATTTTAAAATTGAAATAACCTGTAAATGTCCATCATGGTTCAAACTGGAAATTGAGCCCCACAGAGCTGTTCCCTTCCCCCCATCCCATCTCATGAGAGAGACAAAAGGCAGAAATCCTGAGCTGAGATGAGGTGAATTTACTAGAAAGAGCAATGAGATAAGAAAACAAACAGCAACAACACCAGCAACAATATTAATAACAAAAGTATACAAAAAGAAGGTGATTTATATACAAAAAACATTCTCACTGATTCACAGACCTGAGCTGGTGCTGCCAGCTCCTGAGACAAGAACAAAAATTGTCCCCCAGACCCTCTGCATGCACCTTTTCCTTCCTGACTGCAAGCCATCCCCCATCCTCGCTGGAAGTGAGAATTCCATAGTTCTACCCCCTTCAGGGATGTGAGTGGTAGAATAATAACCCAGACATGCCCACACAGCTCCAGGCTCCACCCTCCTCACGGCCTTGGCCAAAACTAGGACAATGTGAAATTGGGAATTTAAAAATATAAAGTGTAAATTATTTCCAACCTATAGACTTGATGAAGAAATGGGGTGAGCATACTTGGACCATGTTTTGGCAGAGGACAAGTACACCAGGGATAAATGTTGAGAACACAAAGCTCCAGAGCCATCCTTTCATTTAGTGCCTGGATTGGTGAAGGCTGAGTCCATGGCAGAGCAGTGGAGCACTGCAGCATCCCTTGCTGTGATGATGGGGCAGCAGATGGATGGCGGCACAGTTTCCCCCTGGAGTCCCCACTTCCTTCCACTAGGAGCCAGGACACATCCATCTTGGCTCAGGAGTTTGGGAGCATTGCCAGCTACCTGAAGCCAGAGTGATCAAGGGAGCATTGAGCGAATTTTTAAAGCAAAGTTAGATTTTCCTTTTTTAAAAAAAGCAGTCCACTGGCTTCTGTGGTGGCTGTTGAGGGACTTTTTATTTGTACTTTACTTCAGCAGCCAGACTGCAAAACACATGCTGGACTTGCTTATCTGCTCTTGTATCTTCCATAATAAATGCAAGTCTCACCGTTCCAGCAGCATTGTTTGGAAGAGGTTTTTCTTTCATGAAACTCAGTTAAACATCTTTCAACTAAGCATCTTTCAACAAATGGAGTTTTTCCCCTCAATATGTGCAAGTAGAAAAAGATGTGCCTTCAATCTGTGATGTGCCAGCAGATAGATGGGTGTTTAGCAGGTGGAAGGCTCAGAACTTCAGAAAAGAGTGACAACAAGCCTGAGGGGCAAAATGTTTGCTCAGACACTTTTAGTAAGGCAGCAAAGAGGAAAGAAAATAATTTATTATTTTTTTTTAATGCACTTCCATCCCTCCACAATTCAGAGGGACTTGAACTTCCAGAGTTCAAGAAGTGTTTGGACAACCCTCTCGGGCACATGGTGTGACTCTTGTGTTGGTCCTGTGCAGGGCCAGGAGTTGGACTAGATAATCCTTGTGGCTCCTTTCCAACTCAGATTATTCTGTGACTATAATTCCATCTCTGCAGCACCAGCTCGAGGCATGTCCCAGTGGGGTACAGTTTTCTGGGACCAGTGCTCCACCCCTCCTCATGCTGGGATCTCAGCCATGGGGATGGGTGGTGCCCCAGGGCAGCAGCTGGGTCCCCAGTGGAGTTTCTGTGGTTCAAGGAGTGAGCAACAGAAAGGCTTGGGCAGGCAATGGGCCCTGTGGGTTGCTGCATGTGAAGCTGTGGGATTTGGGACAGAAGGATACAAATATACAGGAGTGTCAGTCCAGCCTGGGCTTCCAAACCACCATGCAGAAGAAATGAGGGAGATGGCAGACCTGAGATCACACCTTATGCTATTTCCTGGGCCAAATCATGAATCTTTGTCTAATCCCAGTGGGGTTCAGGCCCCTGGGGTGTTTGTGCTGCAGCCAGGCCTGTTTGCAAAAACACAGCCCAAAGGGCTCCCAGAGTGGATGTCAGTAACCATCCAGCCTTGGCGGAACTTTGTTCCCAGGAAGTTGCAAAACCCGCCTGGGAAGACAGGCAAGTAACCAGGCTCCAGGCAGCCCAAGTGTTTCCTTAAAAGGCTTCTGGAACTGATCCATGAGTGTTGTCACACATGGGATTTTATGAAGTGCTCATCTTCAACCTTCTCCTTTTGCAGTCACTGGTAAGATTTCACTGAGGGTATGGCAATACCCAGGAGTGAATCACACACACCATATGTGTAAAATTCTGTGGCCTATGAGCAGTTATTATATGGCCCAGACGTTCCTGCACCCTGAAGAAACCTCATGGTTCCCTGGAAGGGGAGGGCTCCTTGCCTCAGCACTGGAAGCAAGGCTGGGAGCTCTTTGTCCTCCACCTCCTCCTCCTTATTTCATCTAACACACTGAGCATGGTGAGGGGTGAACTCATCTAGAAATGACATCTGCTGTCAAAACAGCAAATAACAGCCTATTATTTATTATTTAGAGCTAACCTGCTGTTTGTCTGTGTTAGTGGGATAACCAGCTGCTGATGGGTTTGGTCAGTAATACTCAGCACAAGTTTCCACAGTGGTGTTTTTTAAGACTTCAGGGAGTAAAGGTGCAAGTTATATCATTAATAGTGTTCCAACAATGTATAGACTGCATTATTTTATATATGGTGTAAAAGAATATGAAGGATACTGCATTTTATGGCACGTGGAGGCAGGATTGAGGCAGGACTTCCAAGCTCTCTGTCACATTTGCACATCAAGAAATCTCTACCCCCCTGCTGCATTGTTTCTAGCTGTATATTGTGTTTCTAGCTGTGATTGCCACCAGACATCATTTCGACCATTCACAAACAGCACCTCTTTTGGAAATGCAGCCAAGTCCTGAACTGAGAAAGCAAACATCAACAATGTATAAACAGGCTCCCAGCAGTTCAGGAGAGGAAGTAATAAATAACTTGCCTACCTGGAACTGCAGGAGGAACCCAGCAAGTTGCATGCAAGGACCCATCTGGGCACCAGGAAGAAAGCTCAAGTGAGTTCCCCTGGTGCAAAAAATAGGCTTGGGTGCTCCCACGGACACAGCACCTGGGCAAAAAATTAATGTTTTTTTCCTAAACCTTTCCTTTTGGCAAAGCAACACACTTTGATGATTTGTCACTTTGTTACTGACACAGACAAACCATTACAGACAAACCAGCCAAATCACCCCCATTCATCTATCCCTAAGCATTCTGTGAAGCCAGGGTTACTTGGGTAAGTTTTGCTGAAATCAAGCAGATATTTTCCAATCAAGCAGGTCTTTTCCCAGGAATCATGCACCAAGAGGAGCTGTGCTGAGTCCAGGTGTGGAAGGAGCCATGTGATGCATGTGCCTGCTTGCCTTTTAGAGTGCAGGGAGAGGCTGGGATCTCTTGCAGGAGCACAGGTGGCAGACCTGGAGATCAGACCCTGAATTCAGACCAAATCTACTTGTGGATAGTTTTGTTTACCTCCGGAAGTCTCATGCCCCAGGACTGGGGATCTGAGCTCCATCTTTTAAAAAGACTTCACTGCCTGCCTGCTGGGGTAGGAACTCAGTGATGGGAGCTTGCCACTCTCAAATGCACATTCCAACTTTATAGTATAAAGTAAATATAATAAATATAATATACAGTAAATAAGTGTGCCTCCATTTAATTCTCAGTTTAATGCTTTGTGCTTCCTTATTGCCTCAACTTTAATAAAGCATTTATTGCTTGTGATTACACTGAATCTGTAACATGAATGAATGATGAATGTTACATGACTGTTTTATTTCTAACTTTAAATAATGGTGAAACATTTTTAATAAAGTATATATTACATTTCCATATACTACATACACTGTGCTTACCTTTAAAGTGTGTTTTGTTATGTTAGTGTACACATTTTTTCATTGGGCGTTTTATCCTGGCAAATTATTAAAGGTGCTGCAAATCCATATTTGCCACAAATTGGTAGAATCACTTGTGTTCAATATCTGTTAGGACTTAGTCTTCAGAGATTATGCAGTACATTTTTGAGATGATTATTAAATATTAGCTTGCTCGTATTCTTTATAACTTCAGTGGAAGTATGACTGACAACAGTATAGTCATGTGTCAATATGTTTCATTGATAAAAAACATTATGTTCAATATTCCTTCCGTATTTGTAGCTAGGAGCTCAGTTTTTGTATTGTTTGCAGAGCTGAAAAGCAGTGTAGTGTTAGAGTGACTCAGGAATGGAAGTTAAATAGATTACAGTGGGTGATAATGCAGTCTGAAAAGGCTGGGTAAATATAACCCCCAGAAGGGAAATTTACTGTATTTTTTCCATGAAAGATCAGCTGAACTTTGTGTTTATCACTCAGGAACGTAACAAGTTCTGGCTAGCTCCTGTGGTTTAGAAACTTTTCACCTTGAAATTTGATGTTTTATTTCCAAGCTCCCTGAGAGAATTTGATTTAAATTTTCATTCTCTATTATAGTTTTTTCAGGTAGAACAAAATCAGATGTTTTATTTCAATGTTCTGAAGTTTTGCTTTTGGGTTTTTTTCATGAAGAAATCACACAATGAAAATGTAGCTCCAAAGTATTACTTCTCAGAGCTGCATAGTGCTTCACATCTGCCCTGACTTGCATAACCTTCTCTGTGCATTGAACAACCACCTTTAATGAGGGAGCTGTTAAAATGTGCTCTGTTCTGTACTGAGACACGTGGGCAAGGAAAGAAAATATTTTCAATTGCTGTTAAGAGAACTCTGGCTTCCTTTGACTTACTTTTTTTTTTTATCTTTTAAATTTCATTTAATAAATTACTTTGGCTGCTTTTAGGAAAACAGCTCATATGCCCAATCCCAATGTCATTTTATTTCCATACATCCCTATGACTGCCTGTTTACAAACATCTTCTGTAGGGAGAGAAGAAAAGAAACAAGTAGATTCTTGCACCATGGTCACTTTTGGTCAGAGGTTTCTCCCATCCAGAGTATATCCACCACATTTATTTTCCTGCGTGTGCTGTGGTACCCTGTGTGTTTATTCAGGTAGTGGTATGTCATCTACAGAAACACTCTTCCAGGGGAAATTTTTCACTCTTCAGGGGAAAACAACACTTGGTTTATCTGTGTGCACCTGTAAAAGCTGTTGCATTTATTATCCCTTTCTGTTACAGTCAATCTTGAGTAACACCCCTTGGATCCTCTGTGAATGGAGGGGTGAAGAACCTTAACTTGGAGGCATGGAAGAGGCTGGAAAATCGGTGTTACTTACAACTTGCCAGACATTATGTGCAAGAAAATATAAAAAGCAAAAGGAACCTCAAAAGGGATGAATAATTACCTTTGTTCTTCCCATGCAGTTAACTGCAAATAATAAATTGTGATGTGTAATCACATCTGTAAAATGCTGCTGTTTGTCCTTCCTCATATGTTACAATGGGCTATACAAGAATATAGATGCAAAGGCCAGAATTCACATTCCAAGGGGCTTTCTCCCCTTTTGGGGGAAATAAACCAAATCAAAGATATTCCAGGGTCTTTGTGGTATAACAGAGCACACTTTATATTGAGGTGTGACTGTTGTCTTCAGATGTCAATTTTGCAATCAGAGTCCAGAGAATTATTGAGAAAACCGCTTGGTAACAAGCATTGGAGATTTCAATCTGAACCCTGCAAAGAGCAAGGCCAGCTTCAGAGATAGATGAGATTCCCTACAGGATTTTTCCAGACAGGTTTTCAAAAGTCTCTGAGGATACAGGCTCCACAGAACCTTCACATTAACCAGGTTTTAAGTTCTGGAGACAAAAAAATCCTGAGATTACCCCAGAGAAATATTTGAAAAAATATGTAATTAATTAACTCTCATGTGTACTGCATATTATCTATGGCATAATGTCTAGTTTTTTACAGAAATGTGTTGAATTACAATCTGTTGATGCTCATAAAGGTAAATGCATGAAAAAACATGAAGAGGTGTGATGTGTGGTTTAGATAAGCTGGGAGAACAGGGGGCACCTGTGAACTTCACCCCCACCCAGCAGATGGGTGGTATTTCAGATCTCTGTTTCTTTTTCCTTTTCTCCCTGCTGAGCAAGGTTCGATTTAGGTCTTATCTAAGTGCAGGCTCTGTGTGGCTTTAACAACACTGGGTTCTCAGCACAATTATAAAAAGGATTTATTTCTTTGTGCATTAAAAATCAGCAGGAAGAGGAGTAACCTCTGCTGCTACATGATCATTTAATACGGGGGATAATACTGGTATATTGATGAAAAACAATCCAAATGTAAATGGCATTATGGCAGCATTAAGAAAAGAAATGCTGGATGAGAATGCAGATTTACAGTTATTTATTGTATTTATTGCTTGCAATGCAAGCAGATATGTGGACTTAATTATTCCATGGTCAAGAGAATAGTTTCAGCCAGAAAGGTGAAGGGAATGTTATTCCAACTATACAGGCTGATGGTGGATTTACCTGAGGGGAAGAGAATAGGGTTCAGCTGAACAAAGCCATTTACCTGAGAAATAAGTTTCCCTATTCCTTGAAGAGGAAAACTTCCCTCATAAGTGCACAAGAGGCAGACACAGCACTGTTTGGAGATCTTGGGAAAAGCAGTAAAGTGCTGCCACCTCAGCATTCCCATGAAGGGTGCACCTCTAATCCATATATACATACATATATATACATATATATATAAAAATTCTATGAATAGAAGTATATATTTACATATATATTTGTATGCTCTGTAACCAGACTTCACAGCCTCCCTTTCACAGGAGTCCACTCAGGGTTGGAAATAATCTTGATATTTTGTTCCCAGATGCCAATCTGCTGCAAACACTTCTCACAATCTCTGAGTACTCAAAACCTTTTTGGTACTCAAAGTACATTCCAGCCACTGTAAGTTATCATCAAATATCACATGCAAATGTTTGCATTTATGGAAACTTAAGTTTCTGCTTTTTCTTTCTGCCTATCTTGGTCTCACAAAGACCGATTTCTTGAGCAGTTTTTGATAGCGCTCATTAACAACAGCAGTTTTATTTTGAGCCCATGGCTAGAAAATCCGTGGCAAATCCTCCACTGATCCCTACTGCCTTCTCTGCCTTGACATGGGCAAGAAGTGTCAGGTTAAGCTCAGCCCACCTGCCTGTGCTGGGCAGGACAGCGGTGGTTTCGTGGTTATTCATAGCGTGGGGTGCAGCTTCAGTGGGCAGCCTTTTAATAATGCAAGCCAAAAGTGAAAGGGTAATGTTTACCAAACCTGTTTCAAAATGGCTGATTAATCACATAAATGGGTGTTTATTGAGGCTGTTGCTAGGTACTTACTGTTATTGAGATAATTGTGTGACTCAGCTAAGCCAGACAAAGAGCTCCACTGTTGCTTTAAAGTACTGACTGGCCAAGTTTGCATCTTATGCCAGAGTAAGGGCAGAGACTTTGCTCTTTCTGCTCTGCTTTTTCACAAAGCTAATCACTTAGTTCACTTATCTGTCACATCATCCCCTTTTACATCCAGCTTAAAATGCCTTCTTCCCATAAGCCCCAGAAACACTGACCCATCTGCAGAACTCCTTCGTTTTCATTACGGACACCAAGGTGTGGACAGACCTTTCTCTCGTGCATTTTCTATATTATATTAAATATATTATATTATATTATATTACATCACATTATATTATATTATATTATATTATATTATATTATATTATATTATATTAATATTTATAGTAATCATGCCTTTTTCTGCTAAACATCTCTATAAACCATAAAGTCATCACCATTCAAAGCAGTTGTTTACTAAATAACCGAGTACTTGATTAGACAGGTTATTAATGGAGATTTTATTGTAGAAATTGCATAATACAACTCCTGGCTTATGTTTTTCATGTAAAAAATGGCAACATTTTTTTAAGAGAGCTACTAATGAGTATAATGATAGAAAACTCTCCTTGCTTCTCAGAAGAAAGCTTGGAGTACATGAAGTCTGAGGTACAGGAAGAGATTTATATCTGCTGATTGGGGGGAACACTAAGAACCTTTACCTGCCCTCCAACTAAATTCCTTTTTACTTATATCTTGGTTTTATTATTTTCATATAATAGGCGTTTTCTCATTCCAAAGAAGCATGCCTGTGTTCTGCTGATGGTAGTTTGCCTACCTCAGTATTTGAAATCACAGGGACATGTTTACTTCAAGACATCAGTCTCAAGTTGTACCAGCACAAATTTGGAGTAATGTTACCAAAAGTAGTGTTACAATCAGATTTGCACTGATATATCTGAGAGGAGAATTTAACCCTTGCCAATCATATTCTGTAGCAGATTTGTTGGTTTTTTTTTAATTTTCACCAAGATAAATTATATATTATAAAGAAGCAGTATTTTCCTTGCTCAAGATTGTATTTTGGTTAGAAAATCTTCTGGTGTATGTTAGAGAGATCACTGCAATTTAGCAACAAACACTTTCACTTCCTGGAAATGCTCAATATTTATTTAAAATGTTCCACTAACATTTTCTTTACTGTAACATCCAGGCATAACTGAGAAATTTAGGCTTTCCCTTGTAACAAATTCTGTGAGTTTATAGATCAAGGTCTGAACCAGGCTTTGAACCAGGAAGCGGGCTCTGTTTGAACCCTTGCTTTTGATTTTTCAAATTAATGTTTTACTAGAAGAGTTTTCACTGGAGGAAGAGAGCAATCCTGCAGATGATCTAACACTTATTACACTCCCAAATAAGTTATTGAAAAAAAAATGTAATGCCTGTGATAGCTTTTTTCCTTTTACTGGTCGTGAGCATAAATCACATTGAGCCTGTACTGGAGTCTGGAGCCAGCCTCCCAGATATGACAATTTATTAATGGTCTTTGTGGATATCCAGAGTGGGAAAATCCCCATAGCAAGCCACTGTACAGAGGCAAGTTAATGAGAGATTAGTGAGTGTTAAAGGAAAGTAAGGGTGGAGCAGAAAACTGTTCCAAGTTCTGCACATGGCCCAGGGGGAATTAGTAATAACATGACCCCAACTCTCTCTGTCAACTCCCTCCAGCCTCTCAGACATCACCTCTAACTGTCATACTGATACACAAAAAAACAAAAACAGAGGTTTTTCTCACATCATCACTTTGTGAAGGGGGGGTGGTACTGCCTCCCCAACAGGCGGTACAGGACTGTCTCTGCTGGATTGTTGGTGTCAGCAAGGCAGGAAGCACAGTGGGAAAACTTGAAGAAGGTCTCAATGTAAGGTTCAATCATTTTCTGATTTTCTCCTCAGGGCAGAACCTGTTAGCAGAAGCCAGCTTTTTCTCCAGAAGCATGTGTCAAGTGGCCCTCAGTGGAAGATAATAATGGTGTTAAGTCAAAAAGATATTTTTAATACAAGAAAAGGTTAAGAGGCAACAGCTCTTCCTTGTCTGTCCTTTAACATGTCTCAGAACTGGGAAGTTCATTTCCCTGCTGAGAGGGCAGAAAAAGCCTTTCCAGGGTCCCTTATTCCATGTCCCTGCTGTAGGGAACAGCAATCATGATTCATTTCTCCTTGCATCTTTGGGCAGGAGAGAAAAATATCAGCCTTTTTGATAACAAGTTATTTTACAGGCTAGATACTAAAGATATGTAATCCACCTACCCAGTGGCTGCTAACAATCTTTTTTTGACAATGGACAATGTGATTTACTAGCGAGTTCAAGAGCAACAAACTACCCTTCAAAACACTTCCCCTCAGGTAAATTTGGATTTTTAAATCAATTATTCTTGAGTTGTTTTTTTAAGCCCAGAATTTGATTACATTGCATTTGCCCTGAAAACAGTGGGAGACATATTTAGTGAAGGGGGTCCAAATACTGAAAGTAATTAGTCTTTCAGGCCCTTGAGGCTTGGAAAAAAATGGCATACTTCAATTGATAGCTGTTTCCTCTTCTAAATTCCCAAGGTAACCTTTGGGGTTTTTTTCTTCTTTTATTTTCCCCTGTTTGCAAGCAAATAGAATGAAAAAGACTTTTTTTTTTTTTTAATGAAAAGTTTCAGTTCTCCCAGCTAAATGCTTGCTTTTGCCTTCTCTATGGCCCAGCCAGACCTTGCTTACAGACTGCAAATCCTCAAGGGATTAATTCTACCAGAAGATATGATTCCTTTCATTCCTTTTACATTACCCATTCTTTGGACAATGCTAAACAGAGCTGGGAATGCTTGCTCCACACCCTTGGTCCTCCTAATCTAACATTTTCCCAAGGGAGAAGCATCCTGTTGGAAGTGGCAGCAGCATTGCCACCTCAACCTGAGCAGCACGACTGGCTGGGCTGGTGAAATGGTTTTGGAATCGGGTTGCCTTGCAGCAGCCTCATTATGCCACACCTAGGTCATGTGCAATATGAACTGCCTTGATGAAGGACAAATGGTTTATTTTTGTTTTAACCCTGTAATTGGTTGGTGTGTTTGCACAATTCCAAGCAGTGGGTGGGAAGGAGGGAATGTATGAAGGGAAAGCTCTGCATGAACTTTGCCGCTGCTGACTGAGTTGTTCGTTGAATCTATTTACCAGGTATTACAGGAGTCATATGAAAACAAAAGCCAAAATATCTGACATTTGGTGCCATCTGATGCATAAGATGAAGTTGGAAAGGTGCTTCCCTAGTTTTCTCTCAAGGTGGTGTATGTGTTTGAGTTGTTTGGATATTTGGACCATTAAGCATCTCATCTGGGAAGCACAGACCAGCTCTCACTGACACCAACCTGTCCAGACACCTCTGTACTGCAGGGAGAACCTGCACATGCAGGGCAGGGACTGGGGCAGGGTCAGTGCCTGGGAACAGCCTGGAGAAGGTCCAGGGTTGTGTGTTCAGTATCTGCCCCACTCACACTCCTGTGACACCAAACCAGACCCGTGAGTGGAGACCCCCTGACCCTGCCTGAAAAGCCTGTCCAGATCATCCCCCAGACAGAGCAAATAATACAGGCATGTGATCCTGATGGCACTGGAGGGTTTCCTTATCTGTAGCAGGACTTCTGCATGTATTCCTCACACTGCAGTGCAAAGGGATGTCCTGAGCTAACACATTTTGCAATGTGCATGTCCTTCACTGGGACAGTGCCTTTGTTTACAGCTCTGAACTGCTCTGTCTGGCTGTATCCCCATGTCTCCCAGTAGTTGCATCAGTTTGGCTTTGTTAACCCTCACCTATGATTAGCAGTCTGAGCTGCCGTGCAGACTACATAGCACAGGGAACAGTGGAGTGAAGTTTGCAACATGTCCTCACTTCAACTTTAAAATACTAACCTCTAAAATAAAACCAGCTGCACAGAGCAATTAGCAGGCATGAAAATTAAAAAAAGCTTAACAATTTGATTTGGGAAGCCTCTGAAGACTCTGTGCTCCTCTCCCTGGGAACCACAGCTTTACAAGTTCAGCAAATAAATTACTTTCTTCTTTCCTCCCTTATCCAGGCACAGAATATTTTTTTTCATATAAGAAGATTTAAAAATAAATATTAGAGGGTCACATGCACAGAAGCACACAGGTGCTTACTTTTCCCAATTAAACTGGTATACTTTAGCAGTAGGAAGATGCATTTGGAAATTGGAGAGTCTGTTTTGCTTAAGAGATATGGGAAACACTTTGGGAAAGTGTTAAAGAGCATCTAAGTTGCATACTGGAACAATATAGTGCTAAGGCACTTTCCTGGAGTGGAACTAGTGCCACTTTATTTAAAATGGCAGTGCTTGGTGCTTGCATTAGAGACTCTGGGTTTTTTAGGTAACATGCAGAAGTAATGGGAAGAGAGTCCTCCTCGGGAATTTCACTCCATTTCTTTTTCCCATCCATAGGCAAATCCAATTCCCCCTCCAGCTGGCAATGAAGGAGCATGCTGAGACATCCTTATCACCTTTCAATTGATCATACAGGTATTCTAGGTCCATCCAGGACTTGACACCACTGCCTGGAGCCCTGCTGCTTTTGCACCTCCTCTGCTGTCACTGTGGAGGTGTCACCCTGTCCCTCCCACCCAGCCTGTCCAAGGACATTGGGGTCAAGGCTGTCTGCTGGTTTTCCATGACACATCACTGTGTGTTCCATGGCAGAGAACTTTGGGGGTGGATATGGGGGCAGACTGGTGCTGCCCCCCTCCTTCTTCCCTCCTCCCTTTTTTGTTCTCTTAAATTAAAAACTCGAACAGTTGTATTAAGCAGACACCCAGGGAAGAGCAAAAACTCATTGAGTGCACACAGTGTATCTTCAAGTACTTTTCCAGCCTCCAGCTACTCCAAAATCAGGGATTTTCTGAGTCTGTTCAGCAAAGCTCTGTTTCAAACCTCTCCATAAAGTCACATGTCACATCAGCACATCAAACTAACTCAGAATGATGAAATCCTCCTGGAGAAGCTGTTCCTCAATCCAGCCGGGCCAGACTCAGCTGCTGGAGGTTCCTCACACAAGTATTCAGACACCTGGGAAACCAAATGACATCTCCACCTTGGTGGCAACTGGCACTTACCATCATCCACGATCCTGAAGGTTGAAAACCCATCCTTCACTGCAGTTTGCTGGGGAATGTTCAGCTCACTGCCTACTGCCTGGCCCCAGTGGGGTACCAGGGCTTTACCTCTGCCACAGAAGAAACAACCACGAAAGGTCCTAGCTGCTACTCCCACATCTCTGAGTCCTCTGAGCTCTCCAAAATTGCCATTTACTCCCCTAAACTACCTCCACCACCTCTGTTTACACTTGGTGGCTTACGGTGAGCCTACATCACCTTAACTTCTCCACCTCAGCCCTGGGCACAACCACAGGTCAGTTTGCAATGGCACTGCAGAGGACGAGCCATGTTTCAGCAGAGGCCTCTCTGCACCAGACCCTCCTGAGCAGAGCCCTCCCATCCCTGCCTCTTCCCGTGTTTTATTTCTCCCCCATGCTCCTTTGCCCCATAGCTGCAGGCTACAATTACTAATAGCAACTAATAAAGCAGCAGAGCAGCTCCAGATGAACCAGGAGAGGTCAGCCTGAAAGCAACGGTTTAAGAGCAGCCCGAAAGCAATTATACTCCAGCTAACATTACCCCTCCACATAAATAACTCCTCCTGACTTCTCCAGGCCTTTGATTTGCTCTGTTTGAGGAGCTCTGCTGCTGCTGTCCCTCCTGGCAGGTCTCACCTCTCTCTGTGTGCAGCTGTTTCGGCTAGGGCTGCACCTCTGCCCATGCCAGTTCACCTGGAGCAAGTGACCTGCACATTGTCTGCCCTTCCTTGGGCTCCAGGCAGTTCCATGTGGTGGCATCAAGTGGGCTTCTCACAGTGCTCTGCAGCATCTCCTAAATACCCCTTGGATTATTTTTACTTTTTCCTTTGGGCTTGTAAATGTAGAAATCATGTCTTGATGCTTTAAAAGCTAACCTTTGGTGTCTACAAAGAAGAGCTTTGCCAGTTTTTTCCAAGAATGCTGTAGAAGTGGAAGGGGCCACTCAGCAGGTGCTTGAACAAGGTGCCTTTAAGCCAAAAAACCCCCACCATTTCCATGTGACCATGTGAATGGTGAGCCTTCACATGATTTCAAACAAATGAATGAATTCATGCCAGACAAAAGCCCATGTGGGTATGAAATGCAAAGTCTCTCCCTCTGGTGCAGAAAGCCCTGTGCTTTGAGTGAGAGAGGCTGGGAGATCACTGTGGGTAGGCTGGACATCGGTTTGCCCCATTCCCATGATCTGCCTGGACCAGATGGGACAGGGACAGGGACAGGACCTGGGGCTGGGTAGTTCTCTGATCCCACCTGGTTGTGTCCAACCATCCCTGTGCTCTCTTGTAGTGAGCAGTAAGACTGCAGGGGCAAAAAATTCAGCTGATTTTACACTTTAATTAATATATTTGTAAGGGAAATTGCATAATGTGGTGGCTACAGTGAAGCCTCCTCATCTTTTAGACTCCTTCCAGCCTTTTCTTTCTCACTGCAGTCACAGCCATTTCCAAGTGTCTGATCTGAAGGCCTGATCCATGTTATATCAAATAAAAGATCAAATCCCTTGTTTTTTCCAGGAGCAGGGCTAAAAGTGAAATTCCTGTGTTTTGTCTGGATTCAACCCCAGTTTCTTGCTGATATGAGAGATACCTGGAATTTCAAACCATTTTTACATGGTTTAAAAATCTCTGGAGCTCTGAGAAAAGTGGGAAAGCGGTGTCAGATTTTTGACAAAAGTATATGCTGGGTAAAAGCCTTCATGTTTTAGTTGAAGTTCACACAGTTGCCCCTATTCTGGATGAATCATAATAAATGCTTTATCCTAATTGTACTCAGGATTTCATCACAGAGCTCTCTGCAGAGATTAGGACTTAAGAAGAGGGAAAGAAAATGGTTGCAAAATGTGGGAAATGCAAAAGAGACTTTTGCATACAAAACATGTTACAGAGCATACTTATGCTCTGTAACAATGAACCAGCATTGTACAGGTCCCCAGTAAATATTCAGAGCATTTCCTAAACACAAGAAGGCTTGTGAGTTAATGACAACACAATACCTGGGTGCTGCAAGCATTTGTACTAATTAGATCAACATCCTTTACCCAAACACAAAGATGAAATGTCACATAAGAGAAGTAGCAATGAAAATGCTGCAAATAAATGCCTAAATATAGGGGTTTTTTTCCTACAGCAATAGTGAAAGTCTGTTGTCTGGTCTTCAGAAAAGGTGTCAATAAGCAGTGCTGTTTCCCAGCATGTTTGAAATTCAGAGCACTGTTTAAATACCTCACTGTGGAATTAAGAGTCTATTTAAGGTCTTGTTATTGATGTTTCACCTGGTAAATATTTGAGGAATTTGCAATAAATATTTTTTCCACATTTTTTCTCAGTTGCGTATGACTCACCAAGTCCTGTGAATATTTAAAGGCAGATTTGTGTTGCTCCCTGCTGCACAGTATATAGGAACTCCGGGTATTTTATAGAAAAATACAGAAACTATAGAGATTTGCATGTGAGTTGTTGCTATTTTATGCTAAAACTTGTTAGTTAGGTGTTCATGTTCTGATCTCACAAATATTTATGCCAATAAATAACTTGAGTCAAGCAACATTGCTTACATGTGTGACACTAGTTACAATCACAAAAACGTGCAGGACTGGGGTTTCATCTTGTAAACCTTCATCTGCTGAAATTAAAATCATAAGAGGTCATCTTATTTTAAGCAGCATACATTTTGACAATATTTTTTGGATATTTTATCTCAGGGTGCCATCCATGATTTACCGGTTCATTATTGGAGTGGCTCTATTGCAACCAGGGGATAAGACTGTTTGTACTTTCTACATGCAGGAATATGGGATCACCCTTCTGACTCAGTGTCCCTTGTGTTTCACTGCAGCTGCCCGGAACTGAGCTGGTAATCTCAGCAGCAAAAGTCTTTTCACAGGAAATGTCAAAACCACAAAATCCATTTTTTTTCAGGAATGTGTTTGGTTTGATCAAACCCACTTTGAGACTTTCTGTTAAGAGTAAAAAAAAAAAGAAGAAAATAAAAAATTCTGATTAAATTTAGAGAGGCCCATTGCAGACTAACAGAGCAGAGAGGCATCTACAAGCTTCCAGGAGCCCTTTATCTATTAACTGGTTTGGGTCAGGCAGAGTAGAGACAAACCTTGTTTCCCCCACATAGGCAGCCTGGTGTTTGGTTTACCTTACTCTTTACTTTCCACATTTCCTGGCCAGTCCTGGGAATTACAGCAAAAGCATCGACTACTGCAAGCTCTTTAGAAGGGCAGCAGCACCACACCATGAGTACATCCATGCCCTGGGATTGAGTAAACTGAACAGTAAAGGAGCTAAAGAACAAAATTATACAAAATGCAAGCCATCAACAAACACATATTCATGCTGGGAGCTCTGTGAAATGGTGACCTTTTGTTTTCTAAAGGGAATCTATCCAACTGCTTACCAGGTTATTACAGCATCAGCATTGCATCACTCCCAAGTACACTACAGACAGCACCAATATAAAGGCATCAGAACAATGAAAGATGACTGTGACAATTATTATGTGGGATGTAGCTCTTGCCTTATTAAGCAATATGTTTCCCACTCCCTTAGGGCAACCTGAATATGCTTTCAGCAATCTTGCTTCATTCCCTGGCAGGCCAAAGATTACAAGGCTTTTAGAAAAGAGCCTGAGACGGGAGAACCCTTTTAAAACTATTTAGGGACTAGTCCTGTCCCTGGAGAAAATTTGTTTTAGGTAAGGACAACATAAAACCAGATCAACAGGAAATTCTTGTCAAGGGCTTAGAAACAAACAACTGCTGCACAGAGCATCCTAACTTCAAACACCTTAATGCAATAATTTGTTTTTAATCATCCATGAGATGGAAAATATGGGGAAAATGTAATATAAATGTCCAAGAATAACAGCGGTTAGTTGTTTGGATTTAAAATCAAAGGTGGTTTCCGTGCTGTTGAGGGTTTCTATGCTGATGGGCCTGGGGGAGCCCAGGGTGCAGTAGGCTTCCATCTGCCAAGGACACGAATGAGTTGCACTTGTCCTCCCCATATCCTCCTGCAGCCCCAAATGCTGGGATAGCACTGCAAGGAGCTGTGCTGATGGGGCACTGTGGCTTAGCTGACATTCCCTGGGGGGGAGTGAGCCTGGTTGGAATTATTCCTCCTGTGGAGATCCTTACCTGGGGCCAAAGTTTTGCTCCAGCGACACCTGGCAGCCACCTCACCTGGACCCTTGGAGTGTCTGCAGGCACTGCCAGCCCTGGGACCCTGCCAAACACTCAGGTCTACAAACAAAGTGGTTAGAGGTCCACCTTGGAAAGACCCCTCTTATTTCCATGGTGGTAAAAATAAAATGTTTCTACCCTCTTTTCAGGGGCGCTCAAGCCTGGCTTGGGATAGAAAGGAAATAAATTTTTATCGTGGGGAAATGGAACACAGAAAATCTTCAATGCACCTGTCTGTTTCTTTTGGTGCCTAAATACCTTTGAAAGTCCTGCCTTGAGTGCCAAAGTGATGATGGATCACACAGTATTTCCTTTTTATTATTGCACTGCATCCTTTGGGCCTCACATTAACATAATTAGGGCCATATGGCACCAGAATCTTTGTTGGTTCAAACCGACTCAGCTCCTTTGAAGTCAGAAAGCCTGTGCCAGTTTATACCTGCTGAAGATTTGGTTTATGGTCTGGGAAATAAGAGAGAGAGGGGGGAAAAGGGACCCAGGCACTTTTTTGTAGTTAATTAAGAACTACATAGATGTATTTGTGCCCCGCTGCTGCTGTCCACCAGGAGCAGTGCCTGAAGTGCCTTAATGGCTGTAATATCCTTTGTGTGATTACCTTTCACTGTCAGCTGCTATGCCTCTCCTTGTGACTCAGAGTCTTTCAGTGGCTGCAGGTAAAATTGCATGCAGTGAGTCAGAGCCAGCCAGCCACCTCTGGACAGAAACCAAAAACATCCCATTCCCATTCCCATTCACTTGGTCCTAAGGAGGGAAAGAACTGCCTGAGTGACTGTTGTCTCTGTGCAGAGGAACTGCTCACACTTTTATCCCCTTGAATATATTGTGAAAACACTTGACACTTACAAGTAAATAAATTCTTATTAAAATATCTGGTGGGTAACAACAAAAAGATAATGAAACATAGAGAAGGTAAGTAATGTAAATCCAAAGCACAAGACCATGGAATTAGAGCCAGAGAGCAGAGAAATATTGTGACTGGACGAAAATTCAAATCCCAGGACCAAAATTCACACCCCTGAACCCCTTTACCCAGATAAAAGTAAATTATACTGTCAGAAATGTTGCAGCTGGAGTCACTGAAAGCTCTGAGTTGTCAGTACCTGGAAAACTCTGGTAATTGGCCACTTGGAAAATAGAGTCATGTTTTTTGAGAAACTGAAATGCGAGTTCGTGCATCCACATTCTGCCTAGGTCCTGTAATGTTCCTAAAATGATGTTTCAATTCCAAATACTTCCCTGTTTTGAGGTAGTTTATATTCACATCTAACCAAGGCTGGTCTTCAGTGGATCAGACACTCATGTCTTGCAGCCAACCATGGTCTGACCCAGAGGGTGGCTGTCCCCCACCCCCTGCCCCAACTCACACCCAGGGCTCAGACCCACCCCGGGATGCAGCAGCCCAGGTCACCACTGCACACATGAAATACATTCCTGGAAATCCCCCAGCAGCTCCAGTTAGCACCAAAATGGGCCCAATAAAAAGTTTTTTGCTTTGCAGTGCTGTAGGTCACATGAAGAGAAGGATAATTCAAGTGCTCAGCTGTGGGCAGCAAATTCCCAGGCTAAGTCAGGAGCCCAAACATGCCTTGGCCACTTGGTAAATGCCACACTGTACCTGTGAGCTGAGCCACTCTGTGGTCACTGCCTTTTAAATGACCACTTTTAACCACAGAACCACATAATATGCTGAGTTGGAAGGGTTATCACGTTCAACTCCTAATGCAGAGAGGCAAATTTTGGTCTCAGAAGATCCTTGAGATGTGTAGCAAAGGGGGTCTGAGACTACACTGTCTGCTTTTCCCAGCTCTCTCAGTTTGCTTAAGAACATGTATGACCACTCCATGCAACATGAGCTCTTCCTGTGCCCCTGGGTGAGAACAGCAGCACTGTGACCTCTGTGTTCTCAGGCACCAGGATTTGGCTGGGGGTATTTATATCACAGGCATATCCACCACAGTGGAAGCTGTCCCTGCCTGTGGTGAGGGGCTTGGAACTGGATGAGCTCTAAGGTCCCTTCCAACACAAACCATTCCATGGTTGCATGATTCAATTAGATATAAAGGCAGCTCCTAAGAAAAGGGAAAAGATCAGCTCTTCCCATGTGCCAGCAGGGAGAGAGCAGCAGCAGGACAAGGTACAGAGGTGCCAGGCAGGCACAGAGTGCCAGATGTTGCTGGAGCCAGGGATGCTGGGCAGAGGTTTGTGTTTGCTCTGGGTGTAGCTGCTTTTCTAGATCCCATCTGTTATTAATCTTCTGCTACTATGCACAGTTAAATATTTCACAGTGGTTTTATCAGCCAGCTCTCAGCTGGGACTAGGAGCTGGTTATTCTGAGGAATTTCCTGCTTTTAAATTCGACTGTCACAGGGCAGAGAGGGCTCATCTCTGACCACAGCTTCAGCACACGAGGACTCCTTCCATATCTCACTATATGGCAAAGTGATTTTATGCGGCCATTACCTCTTGGTAGAAATAATGAAGATCAGCAGCCTTTTGTTAGATGTTCATGTAACCAACACTGTGTTAAGCTTTGAACAGACTAAAGAATGTGGATTTAGACAATGAAACCAAAATTTGGCCTGAGAAAGTTATTTCCCCAAAAGAAATTTTAAAATCCCCCATCATCTCATATCTCATCAATGAAAATCAATCTAATCCAAATATGGAAAAAATTTACCATTGAGATGAACAGATTGCAAAATCTCTTGCCTAGATGTGAGGATTTCTAAGAAGGGGGGAAGTGTAGGTCATCAGGGATCACTGTTTAGAGTCAGTCAATATGGGGTCATTCAGTCCCTCGTTCATGGGAAGAAGGAAAGCTCTGGCTCAGGCAGGTTGGTGGAATGAGAGACAGTACTTTACTCCATCCTCTTCCTCTCTGTGATGCAGAAAAAGTGGAGAATTATGTTCTAAATAACAACATAAAGAGTAATTATCAAACTGTGGTGAGTGTTTCACCATAAAAATCAGCAATTGATTAATTGTCTATATATGCAGTAATGTGAGTGAGTTGAATTCTTAGCACTTTTTGACTATCCCAGCTTGAAAAATCATAGCTTATCTTCAGTCTTTTGGTGTTTAAATGCCACTGTTTTAATGTGGTTACATAACTTACAGCAATTAAAGCATTTCATTAAACTTGTTTTGCAGGTTACATATCACTTTATACTTCACAAGTGCCCTCCATCAAATAATCTTTGTACTTTTGGTAAGCATTCATTATATCCTGTGCCAGTCCAGCAAGGTATGGCAGCAGTGTCACAGTCAAATTGATTTGGCAGTGCAGAGTCAAACACCTGCAGGTGCTGGAAGAGATCAAGATTGTTTGGGGGAGGGCTCAAAACTGCATAATTCAGACTTCTTTATCCCTATCCCAAACTAACATAGAGTTGGGACAGTGGAAGATATTGAGCTTTGGCCTTCAAAAAACTTTGTGCCTTCAGGTTTCAGAGCAGGGCACTTCCCTGGACAGGGATGAGTAGCAGAACAGGGATAATGCTGCTTAAAATGTAGGTGTTGGTGAAACAGCAGTGAGAGGTGTTTTGCTTGGCTGCAACCAGCCAAAAAACTGGGGCTCAACCCTCCTCTCTCCTGGTCTAACTTTATGTTTTGCCTAGTGCTACAATGACACAAAATGCTCCTGGCCAGGGGAAGACGTGAGTTTCCTTCTGCCAGTGGTAAGGACAAGGTCAGACCTAGACTGGTTACCCCTTGCTGGAATTGCTCCCCAAAGCTGTGTTCTTTCAGCACACACTCAGGTGTTGGGTGGCTTCTGTGACCTCTCTGGCCCTTGTGCCCTTGTGTTAGGGGCAGGAAAATGACCATCCCCTCAAGCAGAACATGGCTTGAGAGGAGGTTACTGGGTAAGAGGAGGGAAACCAGGAGAAATGTGAGAAATGGTTGATGCTAAGAAATAACCTGTGTAGGGAACCGTATTCATGGTTCCATATGAAGCTTTTCCTGGCTGGCAGGGGAACAGGTATGTCCTGGAGCATGTCACCAAGTTTGTTCCTATGCCTAGCTGGCAGAATTGGCTGCCACCTTCCAGTTCATCACACCCTGGTTCTGTCTGAGTCCATCACAGACACCATCACCAGCAGTCCTGACCTTGCTCTGTGCTGTTTGCTCTTCCTCCCACTCCCCTTTTCTGTCTTACACCAGCTAAAGTAAATACCCAAAGTGTTTTTGAAATGCTTTGAGTCCCAGCAGTGTCCACCTCCAGGTAACCAGAATCCCAAATATAAACTGTTCCAAACTCTTTCTCACTTGCATCCAAGCACTCCCAGCTTGTCTCCATTGACTCTTTTAGCATAATTTGGTCACTTTCCTCCAGGGCCCAGGTCCCTGTCATCTAACTTCAGCACCAGGCAGAGGAGCACAAGGTTGGGAAGTGTGACAGGAGGGAAACAGTCAAACCCCTTTGGACCTCACATCCCTGGCATAATACTATTAACTGACTTGGCAGGAGTAGCATAAAGCTTAATTAGTAGCTATTTGTAAAGAGCATAAAGATAATTTGAAGTGAAAGACGATGCATCAACCTGAAGGATTAGACTAATTAAATGCTTGAAATTGCTATTAGATACCTAACATTATTAGAGCAGGGGCTTTATATCAATAATGTAATGCAAGCATAGTTTTGATTTTCTGTTTTGAAAAATACTGCCATGAATTTAATTACAGGCTGGTTAATTATTTTATCCCTATTAACAATAGTCATATGTTAAAATAATGTTGGCTTCTCTATGTTTTTCATGCATAAAAAACAATGTGTGACTAAAACAACGGGTTTTGTTTCCAAGAAATTAATGCCTGAGCTGAAAACACAGGAAAAGATCCATCTTTTTATTTCTCAAAATCATCTTTCAAAGGACTATAATATGCAAATTTGGCTCCACGATGAAGTGATATGGACAGAGGTGTAAACCCTCCATCCAGGCAGATTCAGAGTTTTCTGGGATAAAATGTTCATTATGCAGAGTCAAACTAACAGTGGCTCATGAAAAGTGTCCTTCTGTTCCCCTTTCCCATCCCCTCCCACTGTTCCCTTGGACCAGTAAGAGTACTCTGACCTCATTGTGAACCATGCTGTGGTGCTAACCCTTGGGAACCATAACCCCACAACATACAAAACAATTTCTGGGGGACTGAATCACTGAATGAACTTACTGTACAGTAAGACACAAGTGGCAGAGGAGAGGAGAGGTGGCAAGAGACTGTGCAGCCAAGGATGGAGGAGAAAGTGAAGCAGTAGCACTGTTTTAAGCACCAGCCTCTTCCAAAATGGCTTCATTTGTAACATAAAGCCTTGCTGTGGAATGAGGGGCAGCCACCCTGGCACACTTCTGCCAAGCAAGGAGAAAACAATGAAAGCAATGCACACCAGTTGTGATCAGAGGTGCAGGTGATCTCAGGCTGCTGCAACATGGATTTGCCAAGGACAGGAGCCAGGAACAAGAACAACTCCACTGAAACCTCTCTCCTGCTTCCCCATCCATGCAGTACCATAAGGAAGCGGTTTAAATAGGCTGTGTCTGATGGTGCAGTGCTGACACAACTGAGCAGACCTGCACCTACTCTGCACAAAGAAAATATTCGTGCCAGCTCCAACCAAAGGCTTAGGCAGCCCATAATTGTGTTGCCAACAGGGATCAAAGATGGGCACCTATGGAAATAAATACGGAAAATGAAAATGTAGCGTGACACTTCCCCCACATTCTCTGTCAGCCTACACGTGCCCATAGCTTATGGGCTCAGGCACTGTATGAAGAAGCATTTCATTCTGTGAGTTTTGAATTTGCTTCTCTTATCTTTGTTTTCATCTTGTAGTGACAGTAAAAGCAGACAGTTCTTCTCAGCTGGCCCTCTTCATGATTATAAAGACATGTATCTCAAAGTCCTCAGTTGCCCCTTGTGGCAGATAAATTGAGGCACACATGGGCTTTCCTCATGTAGTGACCATCCTCTGCCTCCTCTTCTCCCTGCTGGGCTTCTTGGGTATTCCCTTTCCATGTGTGGGAAGCTGGATCCTTGATAGACAGGACAAAGGACAATATTCTGAAGGTGTAAGGTGACAAGCAGCATATAAAAGGAGAGTCAATACCATAAAAATATTGGTCACTCAACTCCCAGAGGAGACAAAAGGGAGAAGGCCAGGGATTCTACAAATGTTCCTTTTCTGTATCAAGGTCTCTCAGTGAGCTACCCTTCAATCTTCTAGGAAAACCTACTATTAGCTTTTTCCTGGTATAAGACTATTTAAGGAAAATTCTACTGTTCCTTTTAGTAACCAAACACTTTGAAAACTTTCCATACAGTCATGATTAGTCACTACTGACACATTCCATCTACACTGCTCTCAGAACTGCACACCATGCCCACTGTAGGACCTCTAAGGGAATTGTTTTAAATGTATTTAAGTGAATCCTTTTAAAGAGGTACTCCATGTGCTTAAGGTCAGATATTTTAAGGACCTAAATGTGCAGGTAGGGGTTTATCAGAATTTGAATATAAGTGCCACATGTATATCACACAGCTAAGCACTACAGAAAACTGCACTAGAGCTGAAACATCCATGAAGGCCACATTACAACCCTAAGATACTGTGGAGAATTTGGAGATCACAGTCTATGATTTATTTTATTGGTATTTTTACTTTATTTTTCTTTCCATTTCCTCAGTCTTTCCATCCCGTAAGAAGAATCAAAAATGCATGAAATAAGACATTCAAAAGAGAGGGGCACATCAAATGAAGTATTGCCAGCAAAAAAAAAAGGAAATATCAGTATTGTTGAGCAAAGCCTCAATAAGACCTCATTTTGTCATTGTAAGGTAAGGAAAGAAGGATTCAAACTGGAGCAAACCCAGAGAAGAGTAGCTTGAATGGCTGGAAGAACTGGGAGTCTATTAGACATGGAGAAACAAAAACACCTTGGCTCCTTAATGATCCCATCCAAGATTGTGTTGTATAATATGGCTGTTATACAATATGAGGGTACCTGTGAGACATGGAAAAGATGCTTAAGGAAAAGGAAAATGTTGGTGCAGCAAATTATTTATAAGCTAGCCATGAATGAGGTTAGGCTGGAAATTGGGAAGAAGTTTCTTCCAGAGGAATGTCACTCTCTGAGCCTTTCCCAGAGAAACAAACAAGCCAGTTACTTCTAAGCTTAAACAGTTTGTGAAAGGGATTATATCATAAGGCCACAAGATTATATCACAGCAAGTCTCTGCCAGTCCTATTTGCCAACATCTTCATACCCAGATAGAGCTGAGCCAGACAAAAACAGCCTACATGAACAGGGGAACTTGGCACAGGGACCAGACTGCAAAACTTCCTTGTAAAACTGCAATCAGAAACCTCCTTTAGGGAGATCCACTGAAGAAAGCAAAACCAATCAGTAAGTATTTCTGTACTGGCAAGAAAGAGAGCAGTGAGTCTCTATGGCTTCCCAGTCCATTAACAGCACAATGGTGAATGTGTTGGAGAATCAGCAGGTCCAGGTAACTTGAACTCCAGAGCCACAAAGGAATTAGGGGAGGGAGACATAGTGCACTGATGATAAACACTGGAAAAGCTGTAAAGTTCAAGAGGGAAGAAATGGTCCCATGTTAAGGCAGTCACACATGGAAATCAAGATTATTTGCATAACTACAGGCCAGGTATCCCACCACTCTCAGACAATGTAATGGGAATAATTCCATTAGCAAGATTCATTTCACAAAGAAGGCACCAGTAAGAACATAATTCATGGTTCACTGTCTTATTCAGACTAAATTGATTTAGTTATTGGAGGGACTGAACAGCTGAGTGGTAAATAGGGCTTCTCAGAGCTTGGTACTCCTGTAGCATTGCAGCTACAAAGACCAGCATACACTGCCAGTAAAGCACACATTAATTGGACTGTGAACATGCTAATTGATAGATCTTGAACAGTGACTGTCAATGGGGAATCATCTAGTGATGAACTGCAGGGATCAGTGTATAATAATCAGTGCTGCTCAAAATTTTCTGCACTGTTCTGGGAGCAAATATAAGGGACACTGCTGAGATAATTTGCTGTAGGTGACACAAAGTTTGACAGGATGATAAATAACAATGAAGATAAGGCTGTCATCCAGAATCAGCTGGAGAGAGAGCTAAATTGAGCTGATTCAAACAATATGTGTTTTAAATTAGAGAGCTGGAAAATGACAGATTTCATAGCAAAGACAGCTGACCATCTGCAGAGTGAGCTGCCTCTGAAAAGCCATTACACTGGAAGGATTGAGGGATCTTATCTGTCAAACAACACAATAAAAACTCCCACAGTGACAGAAGAGGATAAAGCATTTTCTGTCTGTACAAGCAAGGAAGTTGTTTAGTAGTAGCAGAGAAAATATTTTGCCTCTCTAATTGTCTAAAGCTGATCCTGAAAAAAAAATTCTTGCAGGTCTGGTGTCCTTTTTAAAATACTCTGGCAAACAGGAGAAGTCAAGAAGAGTGTCATGGGAATTAGTTGAGCAAAACACTTCTAATGAGAAATACAGACTCAGCCCCCTCAAATTATCAAAAACAAGAGTGAAGGGAGTCTGACTACAGTATATGCATTTGTTTTGCAAAATTGAAACTTGAAAAAAAGAAAGAGATAATAAAAGCCATGGCTGCACACTGTAAGCAGGTGAATTTTGAGGAAAAAAAGGTACTTTTCTAACAGCATATGTGTTGCAGTATCAGAAACCACAACCTGTGCACACTTTGGCAGCCACAGGTGAGCTGCAGAGCTCTCAGGAGGGGAAATGTGTAGTTGCATTAAGTTCTATTTCCCTACTGCAGTTTGGAGAGTTTGCTGTTGCTGTGTATAATGGGATAGGAGCTTTCACTGGGCTGCTGATGGACAGCATGGGATATATGTGACCCATGGTGTGCATGAAGCCACTGAGCACATGTCCTTCATACACCTATGAAATAGGACTTATTTCTGTCTGCAATCCATTGTGGGATGGGACGAAACCATTTGTGAATTGGGTCACATAGCAGGACAATGCATAATGATAATAATTGACTCTGACAGCACAACACTCCAAATGCTGATGAGTTCAAGCTTTTCAAAGTGCAGGCCAACATCCTCATTACAGCCAGAGCTTGGTGCTGATTGAAATCTGACATTTTGTGCTCCTGGAGTGCTTGGGGCTGTGGGCATTCCTCCCAGCCACCACACTGGCAGCAGAAACTGTTTGGTGCCATGCTGTTCCAGCCCTTTTATGGGAGGCTTGTGTCAGACCTGCCCCTTGTGTGAGTGGGTGAATGGCCTCAAAATAGCCAGGCTGAGAGGGGAGAAGCAGGTATGGGAGACCCTGCTCTGGCAGCTCTGGAAGGGTTGGCACTGACCACAGGGTGACAGGATGTTGGGGGACACTTGGCTGAAGCCTCTCCAGAGGGTCCCCAGCACAAGGAAGGGGGATGTCAGCCTGGCTGTGAAACCAGAACGCTGTGATGGAGGTTGAGCAAAAGCTTCTGGCCAGCATCTCTTCCCCAGCCTTTGTTTAATTTAACTGTGAGAGGTCTTTTAGGAAACCAGAAGTCTCAAAAGCCCAAAGTAAGCACAGAGAAAGGCACTGATAACACAGGAATTTGATAGATCCCAGTGAGGACATTTTTCTGTGGATCATATGGAGTCTGGATGTGTAAACAGAGCAATAGGTGAGCCCGTGGCTGAAGGAGCAGAGAAACCCAGCACCGAAGCTGCAAGAGAGCCAGGCAGACAGCCTGTGAAATCAAAGACATGTGTTGCTGGGCAGAGCAGGCAGGAGAGAAAACCTGGGAAAAGCTCACAAAGTTTGGGAACTGTGATTCAAAGAAAGCCAGTTCTGCATGAATAATAACTTGCTGCTCCTGTCTGCAGGGAAGTAGAACTTTGTATTTTCTTGTGACAAAGCAGCCATACAAAAATGTTCGAGCCCATCTTCAGCTTTCTTTTTGTAACTGGATTTCTTCTACAAAATTCTGATTTGTAGTGAGCTACTTAGGTTAAAAGGTTCAATAGATGTTTGAGAGTTTTAACTCTGTGTGTGTGTGTGTGTGTGAATGTGAGTTTAGGCACCCCAAATTATGTTTCAGCTTCCAATCGAGGGCAGCAACTTTCTCTGCAATGTCAGCAGCCTGACTGGAAGAGCATGTTTCTAATGAGGGAAATGCAAAGTATAGCCAGAGAGAATTTAGGAGACAGACTAGAAAAAGACAACTTCAAAATACTGTTAGAAATGAGCTCATTAAATGTGCATGTTTTGATCTCTGCATCCCACACAGTACAAAGGGTCCACTGGCTGCATATCAAGGGGGGTGGAAGGATCAATTCCTATCAAGGACATCAGCAGAAGTAGGCAAGGATTTAGGTGTCTTGTTTCACTTGTGGCTTTTTAATCTTCTGCTTATGACTGCATTTCATTTTGAGCTTTGAACCCAAGAGCAAAGGTGCAGTGAGCAACAGATGTTGGGAGACTCAAACAAGGACAGGCAGCAGGGCCTCGGATGTCACAGCATGTAAATACAGGCTATGGAACATAAACACGGGAGAATGGCAGGGTCACGGGCAGTAAACATGGGCTGAGCAAGGAGATCCTGTGTAAACATGGTATGTCTAGCAGGACATGCCTGAGCACAGGGGTTTGGCAGAAAGACTGAAGGGGTTAGGTCGCTTCTCCTCAGAGAAGGCCTAGGGGAAATCTCATCGCCATGTTCCAGTAGTTATAGGGTGGCTTTGAAGAAGGTGGAGAGTGTCCCCTCACAGGAGAAACACATCAGTGTAGCAGGGCCATGAGCTACCCACACAGAGAGGGTGGGAGAAGGAGGATGCCCATATGTGTGGAAACAGAGCAGGTCAGGGCATGAGACAACAGTAGAACTCTGGAATGGAGAAATCTGGGAAAGCAGCCCCCCTGCTTAGCAACACAGCAGTACTGCATGGCAAATGTGACAGTTCAGGGAGGAGGCTTCAGTCCTCAGATGCTTTAAGGGTAAAAAAGGTATGGAAAGCATCCATTCCTTCTTAAGGATGGTATGTATTATTTGCCATAAAAACCAGCATGTCTCTTTCCATGGGGAGAAAGACATTTTGGAGATAAAGTCAATATGGACATAAAGGAGATCCTCTGCAGGAAAGTGTACTGTAGAGAAAAATGAACTGTTAACTTGGTAACTGATGCTTTACTGGTTAAACTGGAATGAATCTCATGCGCTTGTGCTTCTGATCTCATTGTTTCCACTGGATTTCTTTGGGTTGAGCGTGGGAATCTCACTTCTGTTACCACACCCATAAAGATGATCCATGCTGGGAAGATGATGCCTTCGCTCCACTCACCACATTTATGGTGAAGCTGCTCTTGTACCAGCATTTGTAAGGAGCAATGTGGGAAAAACAAACATGTCACTCTGACAGAGATAAGGGGATTGGATTAAACCAAGTGGATAGAGAGACTGGTTAATTTGGAGTTTAGCTACAGCATCTCAGTTAGTTGGCATGAGTTCCCTCCATCCTCTCCTGTTTCATCACACATGACACAAATCCACAAGCTCCTCATATGTGGCTTGTCTCCACTTCATCCATGGGAAACATTGAGTAAGAGGTGATGTGAGCCAGTCTGTGTTAAATCAGGTCAGAGCTGCTAATAGGGTGCAGAAACCATCATGGTAATTTCCATGCTGCTCCACACACGAAGGACTACAGTATATATTTCTATTTATATAATAAGGAAAATAAGTTATTAAATGGGATTCCAGCTGCAGATATACTTGTTTGTCATAAGAGAGGTCACTGACATGTAGCTGACTCAAGGAAGATGACCAAGTATTTAAGAAATCTGGCCATGTATTATTTATGGAAAGAGAGGTTCAGCGAGGAGCTGTGTGGCAATTGCTGGGGGCGGAAAGACTCATGGTGTCTGGGTGAGGAATACTTTGTGTAATCTGTCTAGGAAGGGAGAAGTCATCTGATTCAAGGAGAAAAGTATACAGATAACTAAAACAACCACAGGAGGTTGCTGCACGAAGGCTCCCAGGAAGGAACAGAAGGGACATTAGGATGCATGTTGGAAAACGAGAAAGCTCTGCAATAGCACTGAGCACACAAATGGGTGTGAGGTTTCTTTTAAAGACTGTGTTCATCACAGCTGAGGGCAAAGCCCAATAAACATATAAGGTATCATCTAAAATCCAGCAAAATGGCATAACCCCCCTCCCCTGTCATGATACACAGAGGCAGCAGAAGCAAGTGCAGACATCCAGGGCATCCAAGTTTGCTCCACCCTCAGCAGCAGGGAGAGATCCAGAGGTCAGCCCTGAAAAACCAGAGATGCTCTAAAACACAAGGACCAGCAAGGGCTTGGAGAGTGAAATATCTCCTGTGAACCTTTGGCAGCAATCTTTGAAAGGGGTAAGTTGGCATAAGGAGTAGATTAATGGTTTTTTTTTCATTCTGCACTTTCCGGGTTTTAGGGTGAGACACTTATTTTGCAGACCTCTATTTTCTCTCTTGCTCTTCCAGAATGATCCCATCTCCCCTGGGTTCTCAGCTCTTCCCTCAGTCTTCAGCCTGCCATTGCCTCACCCCCTGGCAGGAGTTCAGTGATAATATAAATCCGAACTGAATTTGGTGGATTTAAGCCCAGCCTGCCTATCACTTTGCTTCCCTACAAGCAGACATATCAATGTTATGGGAAAACTAAGAAGAAACTTAAAATACAAATCCTTTCGAGGAGAGCTAGTCCAGAACAAGTTTGAATCTGATCATATTTTATGGTTTAAATATAAATCCCTTTAAGGGTAAAAAGAAAAGCCAATAAACAAAAGAGATAATGTAATGGAAATAATGTTTCCCTGCCCAGGACAGAGCTGCCAGCCTGAGCTCTGGCTGGCATTCACACAGAGCTTCCTCACACCTACTGGGTGAGGATGAGGCCCCACAGCCACATTTTATTGACACATTGATGTAGTGGAAATAAAGTAGGGCTGGAGCTGTGGCTGCTACAGGCAAGAGGAAAGGAAATGAGCCAACTATGATGTCTTTGTATACTTGCAGACTATAGGAATGTGTTTTGCTGTCCTAATGGTAATCCGGACTTTGAACTCTCATTCATTCCCATTCCTCTCTCCCATGACATAAAATAATACCTCAGGACTGTCTATAACCCCCAAACTCCTGGGAGCTTGTTCTGTGCAATGTTACACCACTGGGGCTGCTCACAGAATTGTGTAATGGGGTGAGATCACAGATGAGCTGAGCCCGTGTGGCTTGCGCTATCTTGCCCGCCTGATGGTTTGCTGCACTTTAAAAACTGAAGAACCATTCCTGTAGGATTACAGCCATAATCCTTAATAGTGGCAGGAACTACAGACATGCAAGTGATCCAGATAAGCAAGAAACCCATTGATGTGGAGAAGTTTTCTGCTTATGTCTATAAGTTCATATGCTGCAGCCACAGTTTGGGAAATTCAGCCTTTATTTGTTTTACTGTGCTTTACAATCACATATGGATGGGTTAATTGTGGAGTCTGGTTCAGGGGCAAGGATAAGAGCAGTGTCATGTTTTCAGATGTGGTGTTTGGCCTCAAAATGTGAAATAGAAATCTGAGCAGTATTCATGGATTTAACCTCTCAGCAGATGCACCCTGATACTCAGAATAAAGTCTCTGGAGAAGAGGAACTACCACCCCGTGGTGGGATTTTCCTCTCAAGTGAGTCATTGGCCTTCATCAAACTCTCGTGTCAAAAGGCTATCAACATGCAAGGCACAGAGACCAAGTACTCCAGCTTCCTGGAGTTTGCCCTCATTGAACGGTCAGGGGGTTTTTGCAGCCTTTTTATTCACAATGAGCCTCTGAAAAATGCAGTGTGAAAATGAGCCTGCATGGTTTGCTGAACTGTATCCTGACCAGGAGGTCTGAGCAACAGAGATGGTACTCAAAGGTATCCTTGGTGACTTATTTAGACTTCTAATCACAAATAAAATCTCAGTGCATCATCATGTAAAAAGAGGATGCATTTGATCAAAAATAAGGTTATTTGGAAGCTTCAGGCAGTGCTCTGATGGTTGGCACAGAATCATAGAATTCTAGAATGGTTTGGGTTGAAAGGGGGTTTAAAGATCATCCAGTTCCAACATCCCTGCCATAGGCAGGAACAACTTCCACTAGACCAGGTTGCTCAAAGAGCCATCCAACCTAGTCCTGAACACCTCCAGGGATGGGGCATCCACATCTTCTCTTGGCAGTCTGTTTATATTTTTTAGATATTAGTATATATTTTATTCACTAAAATTACAAGAACTAAAATTTGAAAAGCTTATCTTATGGATGTGTAAATATGCTGATGCAGGACAGGAATATAATACACAGGGGAGGCACTAAAAATTATTTAGGTTGTCTGGGAAGTGTAAAATCTGTCCTGGCTGAAGGGACAGGGGCACGAGGCTCCCAGCAGCAGCCTGGCAGCTCATGGGATGTTTTGGTCTCCTCCAGGATCAGTGTTCAACCATCCTGCTACTGTTTCTCTGATGTCTATTACCTGTCCTTCACTGTTGACTACAGAGAGTTAATGGATAATGAAAATATGCTTTGGGAGAGATTTATACAACCACATTTTATCGCTGGGTCATTTTCTGTTGCCGTGCAGCTATGAACTGGAGGGAATAGATTACTTTAAAATAAGCCCGTTGGTCAGAGAGGATGAGCTGTGGCTGCAAAATGCCACTCACTGTCTAGAACAGGCAGAGAAGAGAAGATTGCAAATGCCCAAGAGCTTAAACATTTACACTTGGAGGTAAAACAATGACATTCAGTCACTCTGGGCCTGGTGTTGGCATTGGCACCCTGCCCTCAGGTCATTCTCTGGGCTGTTTTCCTGTAGCAATGCCATCCCAGGCTGATTAT
Organism: Argya squamiceps; assembly: GCA_037834095.1. Taxonomy (NCBI): domain Eukaryota; kingdom Metazoa; phylum Chordata; class Aves; order Passeriformes; family Leiothrichidae; genus Argya; species Argya squamiceps. The sequence continues at coordinate 103,171,970 of JBBMKD010000145.1, read as the reverse complement.
AGACCAAACCCAAACCAGACAGAGGACAGGACTGTGGCTGTGGGTCTAGCCAGAGGGCTACAAAATGAAGATTTGACAAGAAACTAGTTTCCTGTTTGCTTGATTAAATACAACTATAAAATTAAGATAAAACATATCCACAGCCCACTGGAGGTGTGTTGTGAGATGCACCACTGAATGCTTGTAAAGTGATTTGGAAGTGAAAAGCACTGCAACAATGCAAAGCCCTGTCCTTATGAAAGAGAGTTGATTGCTTCTTTTATAAGGCAACAAAGTCCAGAAAAGTAAAATGGAAATCAGTAGGTCTCCACATCTCTGGCAGCAGTCCTATCTCTGGCAGCAGCTGCAGCTCTGACACAACCTGATGCTGCAATCTTCTGAAGAGAAGAAGAAAGCTCCCTAACACTCAGTGACTTTAGGATGCCCACTGTTATTTATTCAGAAGGTTTCTGAGTCAAGGCCTGTGAGTGAATGCTTCTTCAAAACAGTTGGCAATTGGTGTCCAGTGCACTTTGAAAACTGGCAAAACTATATGATGGCAGAACAGGCATTGCTCTTGAACTTTTAGAAGCATTTGTGCTATGAGGATCACTGTTTGTATACATTTGTGATTCTATGGGTCACAAGTTCATGAAAATCTTGGAGGGGCAAAAAGGTGTCAGAAATTCTCTTGAAAAAGGTTCAATCCTTAATTTTATTGAAGGACCTCTGCAGGAAATACTGCCATGGAGACTGATAATTCCAGGGCACAGCGTGGGCATTTTATAGCTCTGTACTGAGAAATCGTGCTATGCAGTGAGGTGCAAAGTGTCTTCTTATTCCCTCATTGCCAATATCCATTGCCCACCATAATATTTGAAATACATTTCCTGACTGAAAGGTTATTGCAGGGATCTACTGAAAAAGCAGTGAGAGCCTCTGCACTGCTTGTTTGGCTTTTGAAGGGCTCTTGGTGGGCATCCTACCCTGTTTGCTCTCACCTTCTGCTGCAGCTCAGCACCCCCTCAGCTGTGCTGGGGCAGAAGAGAATGGTTTTATTTCTAGTGGGGATGCTCTCAGTGATGCTGTGGGTAAGGGGGTTTCAGTCACCAGTGTGCTTCCCCTCCTGGGCAGGGTTGAGGCCTCTGCCCCAGGTGACATGGCTGCTCATGAGATAATGCACACATAGCCTGGAGTGGAGTCCCCAGTTTAACCCACAGCAGTGGAGTTATGGTGGACAGGGATGGTTCAGCCACTGGGAACTGCAACAGGAGTTAAGCAGCCTCTGTGCCATTCCCAATTCTGTTACCCTGTGGGACCAATGAGGGCAACGAACAGAGCAAAAAGTCATCACTTTCCCAAAGCTCTTCCCTCACAATAAATGCTGATTTAAACTCAGGATCATCACCAAATTGTGCAGAACAAAATGCCTTCCCTTTCCATCCTGTAAGCAAGAGGCAAAATGACTTTTTTACACAGGAAAGCTGTGTAATTCCTGCCTGAAATTAAAGTGCTGGTTCTTTTTGGTTCCTCCAAGCTATTTTTTTAGTTTCTTAAGCCACAGATGAGAAGGCAAAAAGCATAACAAAAATCCAATTAAGGAAAAGCCTTGGGAAAGAGAAAGTGCCTGTTGTTTAAATGTGAGCTGTAAAGGTAGCCAGGAAAGGTGGGTTAAATGAAGAGCCTAAATATCCAGCAGCCATAATTGTTATCTGAGCCTCTGCACCATTAGCGATGCAGCAATACTGGTTTGGGTTTTCCCCTCCACTCTCCAGGTTCACATGTGAGCAGGTCTCCACAAGCTCCTCACTTATTGGTCTGATGAAAAATTGGTTTGCAGAATAAAACCCTGTTAAGAAAAAGAAAGCGTGTGAACAGGCAAAGGAAGAATCTTGGAGCTCTGGAAAAAAATCTTGGCTCCAAATTATTCTACATGGGGAAAATTCATCAGGTGCCAAGAGAAAAAGAAAAACCCGACAGCCTTGTTTTGATTTCCACCCATTCCAGCTGATACTTAGTCTCCAGGCTGAGCTTATCTTTTTAAAGAGAACTTCTTATTCAGTGAGCCACAAAGAGCGGCTGCAGGTAGAAAACACAGCCTAGTTTTATGTAGGATGTTTCAGCTGCCAATGAAAAGATCTTCCTTTCCTGGATGTTGCAAAACCTACACCACCAAACTGTGCCATAAGTGATGTGCATTGCAACAGGATTTCCTTGTACTCCACTAAACACAGACAACCTGAGACCCACTTACCCCACTCACCCAAGGAAAAGGAAATGGGATGAAGAATTAGAAGGAACAAGATAATGAATGCAAACACGTTTGCCATTCATTCCTCACCTGACTTTTGTACAGGCTCTTTCTCCTCTGTCTTTCTCTCCCTTTGACCTGTATGTTTAAAACCACTCTGGAGGGCTTCTGCCTTTTTCGGTTTGCTGGCCTTGGTGGAGGGAAAAATTCAGCTTTATTAATTTAAGCTACCTGGCAAAAGGCTTTTTTGGCAGATGCCTGTACAGATGCAAAAGGCCACAGACTGAGCATTTTCAATCCACAAGGTAAAATGAAGACAGAGTTTTATGGGAAAGAAGTACTTTTATGCAGGTAAATGAGTGAATCTGCTGCTAGAAAAGATCAGAAGAAAATAAATCAGCTCACTCTATGGATTAAATTCTGCCTGTGGTACAAAAAGCGAGCACAGCTGTACCAAGGGCAGCAGTGAGCCCTGTGTGCATATTTGGTTAATTAGATATTTTTCCTCCTTCCCAACCAGGATTGCTTTGTTTTATGTCTGCACCTCTCTCTGGTCTAGCCAGCCCCAACATGATGGAAATGACTGTTCCATGCTGCTCAAAGGCACAGGGATTCCTGTCTTTGGCAGGGAAAACAGCGAGAGCTGATGCATGTGTGTATGCAAACATATATATATATATATCACCTCTTCTGGAAGCCATGAGCACTGAGCTCAGACTGAAGTAGCTCAGGTGTATGTAGGGATCCGCTTGTATCTATTATTCAAGTAAATATGTATGTAGATATATACAAAAAAATGCACATATGGCTGCATACTGCAAGTGATGTATTTCCATATGAACTCATTTATATCTAGAGGCAGGCACGGAGCAGTTTCTGGAGCAGCTTTCTGCTGGAAAAACTGACTAAGAGTGATCTCCCTTTGGTCATTTAATGAGTGGTGGGGGCAGATTAAGATCTCTGAGGCTTTCAACATTTAGCCTTCTTTCTCCAACCTATTTGTCTTTCTTTCTTGTATTATGCAAGAGATGAGACGCTCTGATAAAAACTCTTCTTGTGAGAGAACATGACTCAGTTTTCACAAGTGGATACCCCATGAAACATAGCCATCATTCCCTCACAAGTCTTCATATAACAAAAATAATATCAGAAGTGGAGGCAGGAGAGAAGCAGGGTCAGAGGGGTGAAGTGGAGGAGGAAGTCATAAACTTCCTTCTTTATTATTTGCACCCAGGTCCTACAGCCTCTGAATCACAACTACATGCACAAATAAATCACAGTCATCTGCAGGAGATCACCACAATTGTAATCATTACCCTTTTTACTCCAGAATTTTCAAGGTTTAAGTATTAGTGGCATAATGTATTCGTACACATCCAAATTATACCTCTGTCTGGGAGGGGTCCCATTCCTCTAATCTCATTCAACTGTCAAGCATCTCTTTGAATGGGTCTAGGAAGAAAGTCTAATGGAATAAACCAGATCTTTATCCACCAAGGGACATGAAAATTTGAAAACTCATTGTTTTCTCAGACCCAAGAGTGGATATACCTAATTCAACCACAAATTGTTAGGCTGAGAAGGGTTTATGGCACAGCCAGGAAGACTAATTCCTTCCCATGCAGGAATTACCATGTTAAACTCCCTGACCTGGGTTACACAGGAGGTCAGATTAGATTATCACTGTCCAAAATTCTGCTCCCAGAAACCAGTTTCCAGTGCCCATCTGGCTGCAATCCCAGGTAAACATGAAGAAAGAAAAAAAAGCAAGTGTGTGGTCAGGGTATCTGGTTTCTGTGTGCTGCGGTGGAAGGGCTCTCACTGCTGTCGGTAAGAAGCCTGCAGACCTTCCTGAAAACAAGAAAAAAGCTTTAGTAGATGTCAGGGAGGGATTTTAAGGTCATCAGCACCCAACATGGAGCCCTCCCAGCCTGACCTTGTGTGCATGCAGGCAGTCTCTGCTGCTGACTCAGGGTTCCCAGATGTCCTGAACATGGTTAAATACAGAGAAACCCCCCCACGGAACAGTGAGTCCCAGAGGTACAAACCATTGCAAAGGGCAATGCTGCCAGTTTGCTCCATCCATTCCAGGACTCCCCTCTGGGCCTTTGGGTCCCTGCTGGAGAAGGGGATACCACCTTGCCCTAGGCAGTCATTCAATACCATTTCTGCCCATACAATAACCATTTCTGCCCCACTGAGAGACCAAACAAGCTCTGCTGTCTGTCTTCTCTCCACTGCAGCACACAGCCCACAGAGCACAGATCTGGAGTGGTACATTTCCATGCCATGGATACCCAGTCGTGCCAGCCCCATACATCTGAAGGCCACAATATAACTGGAGAGGTAGCAGCTCTCTCCAGTCAGCATAAGCAGCAGAACTTTATTTCCCAAAGAGTTGCAGGAACATCTGCACAGTCTCTGCTCACCTGCCAACACAGGCAGCAGAGCCTGTTTCTCTGGTTTGATGGTGCTCACTTCCAGCTCCAGGATCCCTTTTTAGCACCTCCTGTGTGAAATGCTTAGGCAGATGGTACCAGCAAGGCTTAAGCTTTCTTTCGAGGTGCCATGAGATCACCTGCCCATCCCTGATACCAAACACTGGCCTCCATCCGCCCGTCCTTTCCCCACCCCGGGAGGCCGGTGAACCCCGCGCTGCTCTGTGACTAACGGCAGCGTGAGCCATCGGCCATCTCAAACAGCTGAATCAGAAGGAGCAGGGAAAAAAAAAAAAGGCTGTGTGAACAAGCACTAATCGCTTACAAGCCGCAGCACGAACATCGGGCACATTAGTGACTCACGGGTGAAATGTGTGACAATGACTTCGGCGGGCGGTGGGAAGGGCTTCACGCCCGGGCGGCAGCCGAGGGTGTGCGGGGCAGACACGGCCCGCCCAGCCAAGGGTTTCCCACGCACATTCCTCTGCTCCATGCACTGTGAAATTTGGTCAGAAGATAAGGCATGGAAGCAGAAAGAAATTCCTAGGAGGAAAGCGAAACAGAAAAACAAAACAGCATGGTAATTTCTTGCTTGTGAAGAGCGGTATTTCCATGTGCGGGCTTGCTCCACCTGCGATTTTACATGTGTACAGTGATTTCTGATACGTGCCTCTGGTAAGAAGCTTGATCTATCTCAGGAAAATCCCTTTCTTGTTAATTTATTATTTGATATATATGTAAAACAGCGTACAATACAGCCTCAATGCACAGAGACTAATGCCTTCAGGGCTGTGAGTAAAGGAAAGAGCACACAAGAGATAAACCAGGGAGAGAACTAAGCTAACAGCTGAGCTCCCTGGGTTCAGAGCAGCCCCTGGTGTTCTTTTTGTCATGATTACCAGCACTGTGGTAGCACCCAGTGCAGTGCATGGTGCTGTGGTTACACACAGCAGGTACCTATCAGTGGGCATCCCTCAGCAGTGCAACCCTGATGCTGGACAAACACAAAAAACCCACCCTAGGGATTTTCAGGGTAATGGGAGACCAACTCTTTGGTGCTGAACTGGGTAAGTATTTTAACAGGAAATGTGCAATCTCAGGTTGAATAGGGCTTTGAGCAAACTGCTGTAGTGGCAGGTGTTCCTGCCCATGGCAGGGGACCTGGAACTGAATGATCTTTAAGGTTCCTCCCAACCCAAAAAATTCTGTGGTTCTGTGATTCTGAAAGTCCCCCTATGAGTCCCTGCATCTGAACTCTTTGCAGTAGAAGAGCATTTCCAAAGGAGTGATGCCTATCTAGGGGCCCACACTCCAGACCTTACCTCAGAAGGCATCTGTGCATGATGGGTAAATAGGTGAAAGAAACCCTGCTCTGTAATGAGGAAAGTATTGTTTCAAGCAGTGACCTCACAGCCTGCCATGTGCTCCCCCGGGTATTTCAGTCAGCTGCACTGACATGCAGGTACCTGCTGGGACACCGACCCCACACCCAGCCCTGGGGTGCTCTGTGCCCTGTAAAAACCGAGCAGAGCTCGAGGACGAGCCAAGCTGAGATTACAAAAGAGACCTGAGGTGCAAAGGAACCCCGAACTATTACAGCAGCATGGCAAACAGTGGCCCAGAGCTCACCCAGCCAAACCACTCACTGGGTGTTGATGCAGCCAAAAAGCTTTGGGGGCAGCAGCCTGGAAAAGAGACCACCCTGGCCCAGCTCCTGCAGGGGAGGCTCAGCCCTCAGCCCATCATTCTAGAGCAGATCCCTCTGCCAGTACCAGCACATGGGTGAGCTTTCAATGCAGCCACCTGTGATTGCAACACAATGACTTGCAGTGTATTAAAATTAAGCAAGCAGTTAAATCGTTTTCCAAATCAGGTCTTAACATGAGACAAGATGCAAAGGCAGTTGAATAGAGGAAACGAAGGGGGTGGAGGAGAAAGGGAGGAGCACTCCAGACGTGCTGTAATATAAACCAACAGCGCGCCCGCCGTGATGGCCACCAGCCTGGGTGCTTTTTCAGACACGCTTGGTAATGGGAGGTAAATGCCAGAAGCCCAGGCATACTGAGAGCCCAGCACAGGATGACACATCTCCTGTGTGGTTCACGTACCTCTGCAGCCTCTGTTCCCCTCAGGGCATGGTGTGCAGCGATGCCTCGTGGTTGCAGGGCTCCCTGGGATTTGTGTGGTGTGGGCACGACCCAACCTGAAAGCTCAAGTGTGCAGAGCTGTGTTGCTGGCAGAGACTGCCAAGGCAAGCCCGTGGTGCCTGCAGCTCCCTGCTCCCCTTCTTGCTGCCTGCCTGCAAAATTTTCCAGCAGTTCAGCACATCTTTTGTTGTTTATTCTGCTGACCTTTGTACAAAAAACAACCTCAGTCTTATGCAGTGGAGACTTGCAAACAGCTTGCAGGTATTCGCTGGCTCCTGGAGCAGCTTTGGGTGCTAAGAGAGTGCTAAACAGCCTTGAGCATCCCTTGTGCCTGTGAGTGACTGGCTCCAAGGTAATCTTTTTGTGGACGTGTGAGTTTTAGTTCACACTATCTCATACAGATGCCCAGGAGGAGCTGTAGGACATGAGCAACAGCCCTCCACAGACCCTTTGGTTAAGTATTAATGAGTTACCAGTACCCTGGCTTCCAGGTCTCCATCCAATTCCTCTCAGTTCCAGTGTGAGAAACACCAGTTCCTCTCAGGCAGTGTGAGTTCTGCACCTCTGCCACTAGCAATACTGGAGCAGCTGGTCACTTCTCTATCACAAATATAGACTTGTTTTTATAGCAAAGAGGTTGAGCCTACTTCAATCCTAGTATGAAATGAAAAGTACCCACTCTTCTCCTCTCCTCAGTCTGGCCTCTGGCCTCTCCACCATCATTATATGGCAATAAGGACCTAGCTTCAGTCCTCTGAAATCTCTTTTGCATCCCAAGAATGTGCTTTTCTAATTATGCCCTTCCGCCCTGTCCCCAAAACAATTTTTTTTTAATTGTGAGTTAGAGTGAGGCCCTGGGACAGACAGGCAGAAACACCTGGGGAAGGGGCAAGACTCTTCCTTTCCATAATTTTCATGGGGCAGAGGACATCTACAGTCCTAGCCTGGCCCCAGGCTAGGGGCTAAAACAAGATGGGTGGAGGGCCTGGCTAACACCTGCTGCAACCCTACCATGTCTGGCAGGTGTTGGAGAGGCTTGGGAGGCCAAACATCCTCTCCATAATGGAATGGAGTTACAAGATCCCATGTCAAATGAAGCCATTCCCATGGCTAATGCAAGCTGTATCTGGGGCTGCTGTATTGAAACTGCACTGAGTGCTGATCTCCTGGTGCCATTGAAGCACTCTGCCTTCCCCAAACTTCCTGGGAAGTGTTTGGAACTTTATTTTTAAAAGTGCAATTAATCACGGAGCAGAGGCTGAAATGAGTCCAAGTGCAATAAAAGCAGCCAAGCAGAGCCTGCTCAGCCCAGTGAGCATTGTTCATCACAGCCTGACTTCAGGCATCAGGAAACTTCCAGATGTGTTAACTTTGCCGCTCCTGGCTCCTGCAGGAATCTTAACTGCTTCCATCTGTATGGGGAAAGACTTTGGAAAAGCAGCTCTCCCTCTCCTTTTACTTAGATTCCTCCAAGCAGCAAGAGTTACTGTCCCAGAGCCTCTGCAATTTCTGCTGGCTTCACCCTCACTGACTGAATACTGCACCCTGCAAAGGTGCCATTCCTTGCTGCTCCCATCCCTTGGCAGGGAGCATCCTGACAGAGCCCCTCCATGGGGTGAGGACAGGCCCCTCCATCTGCTCCTGTTCTGCATGTGGTTTGCAGTATGCTACAGGAAGGCATTTTCTCACGCTATTAAGTTTTCACTAGATGCAGAGGGGGATCGAGAATGCCTCAGATGGCGTAAAAATTCCCTTCTTGGTTTGGTTATTAGGATCTAGCAGCAGCAGGCAAAACTATAGCCTGCATGAAATCTGAGTCTGCTGCTCTGCCATGGGTGAGGAGTGCATCCTGTCCCCATTCCAGGTACACTCAGAATCTCCTGGGCCAGCCCCAGAGCCTCTTCAGTTCGTCCTCAGGCCCCCAAACATGGGTAATTTGTACCTGTGCAAGCTCTCTGTTTATGCCCACAGTCTGAGGGTCAGGCAGCTTTTTGGCTAAAAGGCCCCAAAATAGCACTTCCAGCTTAGTTGCTGCCCTGGGGAAGCTGTCATTGCTGTTTTCTTTCCAAGAAGAGGTTGCTTTTTGCTGCATGTTTATCATCTTTTCCTCTTTCCCAAAGACTTTTAAGTAATAACCCCATGCATGAGCTCTGTAGATGCTCCTAATCATCCCAGTCACATTTAGCACTTATGAAGCTCCATGCTCTGTGCTCTGTGAAGCATCAAAAGTGTCTCACGAATGTAAATTATTGATTTTTTTCACTCTCAAAGGATGGAGGTGAGCAGGGGCCACACTCTTTTTGCAGATGAGGAGGCTGACACAGGAGAGGTCCATGGCTTTGCACAGGCCACACAAGTGGTGAGTGTCACAGTTAGATCAGAAAGCTCTGGCTCTTGAACTGTGCTCAAACCACAAAATGTCAGGGCAGAGGAAAATGGGAAGGACTAGGTCCAAACCAGAAGTGAGCAGTGCCCAGGACTATAAACAATTTCATCTGACACAGTTTTTGTGAAGCTTGTGTAAAACGCAGAAAAGGCTGGTGTTGTCCTGGGGTTTATGACTGTGTTTCTTTCCAAAACCCTGCAGATCACTCACCCCCCCAGTACCCAGATGAGTCCTGGAAATGAAAGCCCAGTGAAGCAGTTTGTGACCACAGAGACCTTGTCTGTGGCCAGGGCTTTGGGTGCTATCACAACAAAACCAGTAACAAAGTACAGCTGCTCAAAAGCAAACCTGCGCACGAGGCCTTGGAATAGTGGAGCAGTGAGAAAAAAGGAGGAGCAGGGGAGAGAGGAATGGAGATGCTTGACAGGAGGAGCTCTGGTAATCTGGGATCTCTGGGGAAAGCTAAAATGCAGAACTGTTTACCTTCCTGGTAGCAGTAGGACTGGATGTGTTTGCATCCAAATACAGAGTGGATGTGTTCAGAGATGTAACTGCCTGCCCTGTGCTCCTGGCTGGGAATAAACCAATGCCCTGCTGTTTGGAGAAGGGGGAACGTGACTCAGCACGGAGGAGCTCCTGTCATCCTGCCAGCATCCCAGAGCTGCTGTCCTCGGGCTGTACATGCCCCCGGGCCACATCTTCTGAGAGGAGGGATGTTTTCATAGAGGCTGTGCCAGAGCAGAGGCAGGATGCAGAGACATGCAAGTTACTCATCCTGGCTTAAACCCCACAGGATGTCTCAAGTGACTGAAGTGTAGGCTGAAATAGAGACTTTAAACTATCAGTCTGTGGATTTTGGCAATAAGTCACTGTCCACGGGGAGGGCCAGCATGGGATGACCAAGTAGATAACCCCAAATGACAGCAGAAAAAGCTGCCAGATGGAGTTGGCCGTTCCCGAGGGATTTTGGCATCACTAGTGGTTGTCGATGCCCAGGCTCTATTATGGCAATATCAGAGAAGAGGAATTGTGGTCACAGGGGGAACAATGCCTATTTTTTCTCATCTGTGCTGGGTGATTTTTTTAGCTGTTTATAAAATTTTGAAATCAAGAAGTTTCTGTCTTCTCCATTTTTCTGCCAGTGCAGCTTCTGTTTCTGAGAACAGTCCCCAGATGGGCAGCACTGGAAATGAGATGTGAAATGAGAATTCAGATTTCACATTAGAATCAGAAATTAGGAATGACAGCTCACCTCTCCACTTTCTATGCAGGACAAATTAATTCCCTCAAATTTTCAATGTTTTCAGTGTTATTTCCTCAATCTGATGGAACAGATCTTTTATTAGGAAATTAAAATGTAGCATGATTCATCAGGAAGCAGATAAAATATATTTAAGGAACTAGGTTAAATTATGATATGTCTAAACACGTATAATAAAGCAACGATTTTCATATCCAATTTATACAGAAGATTGTAAGAGATTTATTGGAGCAGACATTCTAATGCATGTTAATTTTGGGTGTAATAACAGAAATGCAAAGCAAACTGGAAGACAACACCTGTGACAGTTGTGACATAGTGGAAATAACTCAATACCACCCATTAAAGCTGAGCAAAGAGAAAGGAAACTGAGAAGTCAGGAAGATGATACCACAGAAGAAGAGAATGAGCTGCTGCTCCTTCAGAATCAGATATGGTTTCTTGTCTTTGGCATTTCTTAGCTCATTACCCCTAGAACAGACTCCAGCTGTGGTGCATTGACTTAGCAGAGTCAGCCATCCTGTTTCACAACTACCTTCTCATCAAGTCACTAGAAACGAAATCAAAACCATTTGTGATAGCTCTGTTAACTGCCAGCAATGTGCTGACTGGATTTAGAAGCCTTCACCCTCACCTTCCAGGTTGTAAGGTTTTCCTCACTTGTTTGCCCTTTTCCTTGGATTCTTGCTCTGTTTTCACCCATACAACCGACAGCATCACAGACAGCAAGCAGCTCCTCTGCAGTTGCACAGATTGCTATCCCAAGGGGTCACTAATATCTGTGGAGAGTAGGCAGGATTATAATGTTTTGAATGTTTTCTAGTGCTGGTTTTATTTACAGTGCTCCTCATTTCAAGGATTACTTGTGATTTCTTGTGACCGATAGTGTTACAGATGTTGCACTGGAGCTGTGATGGCAGCTGGAGTGCACAATGTGAGAACTGAAATTCTGTTTAAAGCCTCTGCAGTAACCCAGGAAAATAATATTCATTTGCCTCCCATTCCATTCAAATACATGAGTGTGGACACTATGGCCAGATGGCAGCCTATACAACATTTATTTCTGCAGCTCTGAGATACTTTACAGATCTTCTTTAGGATCCACATTGAATGGTGTTTGCTGTACTAAACTTGTTCAGCTGGCCTGATTCACTCTGGTCAAATATGTATAAGGGTATGTTTGTATGTTTCAAACTTTTTTTTCATGGGAAAAAAAAAGTAAGTAGAAAAAGAAAAGTAAAATCCTAGCTTATTGCTGTATTCTGCAAAGGTCTGTACTCTTCACCGGGGTTTATTTTGGCAGACCAGAGTGTGCAAATCTGCAGCTCTGCCTGTGGGTGTCATTTCCAAGCATGTTTGCTGTTGAAATGATCAGCACCTGATCCCTTCCTATACAGAAGTCTGGTTCCAATGATCTTTTTAGAAGTGTGAGGAAAATAAAAAAGTGACCCAAATATCACAGTGCCTCATATAAAGGCACCCTGTGGCCAAGCTTAAGGACCTGTCTCAGCCTGCATGGGGTCAAACATAATGACATGCATAACAATCTGGACCTCATTCTCTCTAGGTACTAAACCTACAAAACCTGGGTCCAAGCTTAGAAAGCCTTTTGTTATCTCTGTTCCAGGGGATGGTTCCTGTGGATTATTGAGCAGTTCAGTTGCTCAGGAAGCCTAACAAAGTGCTAGAGCTCCACAGCCCTGATCTACCTGAGCACAGGGTCCTTCATCTGCTCGGCCACTCCCTGCTGTGGGATGGCAGGCACTGTGCTATTGCCTAAGCTCGTTTTCATTACGGTCTGTCATCGGCCTGTATTTGTTTGCCCAAACCAGCAGGGTTCTCAGGCTACACCTAACTCACTCAGGCTGCAGCAAGGACTCATGGAATCCTTCCCCAGTAAATGTGAGGGGATGCTGGTGGGGTAGGAGCTCCTTTTGTTTAGAGACCTTGAGAAACCCAGAAGCAATATAGGGTGACAAGTGCTGAGGATCCAGACAGGAGTTAAAAAGAGAGTTTACCTCAATAGGATAGAGCTCTACTATTATAGCAAAAATAAATAATAACAGCAACCACAATAAAAGCTGTGACTAGGACAAAAGTGTTGATTCATGCCAACATCCTCAGGATACATAAATAGATATATACACACATAAGCACACTCTTGAGCCTGCAGGTACCAAAGTTGCATAGATAAATATACAGATAATTGTCACATGCATTTTACCTCTCTAGCACTTCCCTCTCAAGGATCTCAGGGACCTTTGTAGACATCCATGAACAGCTGAAGCGAATAAATATTGGGCATGCATCTCCAGTGGGGAAACCTGACCCTGCTCTGAACAGGGATGTTGAACCAGATGGTCTCCAGAGATCCCTTCTATCTCCAATGATTCTGTGAAACAGCCTTAAACAACATGGGAAATGTGGGTTAGGATAAGATTCTTTCAGTCAGCTCTGAGCCAGTGTTGCCTTGTAAAGGGAAAGAATTGCAGCCAGGCTTCATCACAACAGAGCATTTCTACCTGGAAATGGCCAGATACAAGAGTGACCTGTGTCCTTCCCTAGCTCAGTAATGGGTAAGATCTGGGGTGGGAGTTACATGGCTGAACCTATCGTGGGAGTAAAATGATGCTGAGCACACCATTCATCACACTACTTAGGATGTGGATGGATGACAGAAGTAGTTCCCCTCTAAGACTGCATCAGGAATTTTATGCTGATCCCATCTACTACCTTCCAAGGAAGTTGGACTTTGATGATCCTTGAGGGTTCCTTTTAATTCAGGATATTGTATGATTCTAAGGCTAGTGAAACTTCATCTTTTTTCAAAGTCTTAGAAAAATTGTACTCAACAAGGCAAAGTTCCTTCTTTGGATGGGTGTTTCATGTTTCCAAAGATCTCAGGCCTTGACTTGCTTCTAGTTGAATCCAGGGAAAAAAATTTAACACATTAATTCGAAAGGTCTTGAGTTAGGTTGGTACATGGAAAATTCCATGCTGCTTTTAGTGAATAATGACTCTAATTAACAATAATCCATTTTCTCTTTTGGTGCAATGGTGTATTCAGGTTAAATGATTGCTACTCCTTACAGTAACAGCTATAACAGGTATGTTCAGTGCTAGGTCAAGTGGCACTGGATCTATTTGTCCTCTGTTCTCCAAATTGCAGTTCTCCTTTGCACACAGGGACAGACAGACATTCGTAGCCCAAAATGGCCTAAGCCCATCACCCTTCAAGTAGCACTGGTCCATGTGGCTGCATGAAATTATTCTGATTATGTCTGTTGTATGGGATAATTTATGTTCTCCTTTTTGTCTCCTGTGTTGTCCTTTTTCAGGGCTTCCTCACTGCAGCTTCTTTTCCTTTGCACACTGTATACCTTGTTTAGATAAGGCATTCAGATTTGGGTATCTTAGTCAGCTCCCATGGTATTTAGCTCCACAAAACCCTCTGGTAAGGCAAACCAAGCTGCTTGCCTTAGTGGTTTAGTTTATCCCTGTCATAAAACTTAAGCCTGGTGTGATGGGGGTGTGTGTGGGGTAATGGGACAGGCCAGTTGGGAAGATGCAGAGCGGGAGAGGCATGTCACTGCTGAGAGTATTTCATTCACCATTCATGAGGAAGAAAGGTCACTGAGAGTGAGCCATAAAGTAGATTAATTGCCCAGGCAACATATACAGACACCAGAGGTCGTACATTAAGTATGACACTTTTTATGAAACTCATTTAAAGGGGGGTTCTGTATATCCTAAATTTTATTTTTCTTCTGACAGAGGAAAATTCCCATAGGCTACCAGCATCAGCTGTTCTCTGTTATGCTGCCATCTGTTATGTAAAATAACTACAATTCCTTTTTTTTCCTTCTCCCATGGCTTTCCTGCTTTTCAGCTTTGGTCAGTTTTGTCTTTTTGGCTTTCTTTTATGACGCAAAATAGCTTTTTACTTGTTAAATAAATAAAATATTGCCAAAAAGACTTAAATTATTTATCTTTACATATAAAATGCATCAATTTCTTTTTACAGTAGTCATTTGAGAAATACCCATTGCTTTGCTTTCTGATTGCTGACTTAAATCACAATGTGTTCCAAAGTGTATGGGGCATTTATGCTGGGATTGAGGCAAGTCCCCTCTGGTGGTGTGGTGGTGTACTTCAGATCCAAATCCAGATTCAGAATTTTAAACATTTTTGAAATGCAAATATTACTGAATTAAGGGTTTGGATTTTGAATTTTCATTCATTTAAGATCCAATATTCAAATTAGTGGGCCATTTATATTACATATAAATGTAATATTTACACTGCCAGTCCTTAACAGGGTGTTCCATAGATGGCATTGACGTCTTTGGTGACTTGTTAGGTTGGCATGGACTTTGGAAATATATGAAACATGCTGTAAAACAGACTGCACAGTTGTGATGTTATCTTATTTTAATCTTTTCTTAAAACTATAACTGTTCTTTATTTTTTCTGGTGAGCCTCAGACAATTTTTAGGGGAAGCCTCAGCACATTTTCTTGTGCAAAGTATACATTCACTGGTTCTCTAAAACTCAAGAAATAATGACTGTACCTATAGAAAATTCAAATTCTATCTGACCAAAGGGGTTTTATAGAAAAATTGCTCTTCTGCAGATTTTCAGATGACTGCAGTAAACCCAGGGTTCAACAGTCTGTACTGCCCTCAGAAGACAGCAGATGCTGTGATGCAATGTCTATCCCTCCAGCTCCCCTTCCCCCTGGGGCTCTGTGCAGCTCCCTCTGTTCCCTCAGCTGGTGGAAATGATCTTGGAGTCTGGAAACTCTCTGCATCACCAATACCTTTATAAATGTTTTTACTTTATAAATGTAAGGGACAGTGGAGCTTTTCCATATGTTAACCTCAGTTTTGAGCTAGGTTTCTACAAAGAGGGAAAATGTGATGGCATGGAACTAGCCACAGGAAATTACTGATCCTTTGCAGTTACAAAAGGAACAACAAGAGAAAAGGTGTTCATTGCCTGGTGGAAAATAGCTCTTCAGTGAACTTTTGTGGGGGAACTGGGAGGGAAGAGACTGAGGTTTCTTCTTGGAGCTGATCAAGGAGAAGCAAAGAGGGAATGACAGGATCTGCTTTCATAGGGGACTGTTGTGTCTGCTGGCCTCCAGCAGATGAGCTGCTGGAAATAGCACAGAATCCATAACCTTTATGCATTCCAAAACCATCCAACTCTTTTTTTGTCTTTCAGAAGAAAAGTCACCAAACTCACACAAAGCCTGTTTCTGCGTGTAAGTGCTAACTTGCCACCTGCTCCTGTATTGTGGCTCCACAAACTCACCCCTTCCCTGGATAACTCTCACTGTTAAACTGATCACGTTGTCCTGTCCAGGAATTGTGACTCTCCTAAGGGCCAGCAGCAATGGGCTTGTGGGCCCCTGCTTCCATGAAGGACTAAGAGACAGAGATGCTGGGTCTTCAATTATTTATTGAAGTGGTATAATTAATACCACTTCAATTAAGATACATAAATTTTGTCACTTAGGTCTCAGCTCATCTGACACTTCTTTAAAGTCATTAGAGACAAAATAAAGAGTTGGAGGAAGTTTTTCTTCTTATCTAACTTTGACAGTTCCCTTTGAATGAGAAAAATACCCCCTCGGCACGCTCCTTGGATGCTACAAAGGGCAGAGGGAAGCTAAAAACAACTTTTACATGTTGAAATTTAAGTGAAGCTGATTCCACCTGTAGTCTGTGCCTGATGTGTACCAGGAGAAGCCTGTGGAGACACAGCAAAGCTGAAAGCTGGCAAGCAGTGAGCTGAGACTGGGCGCAGCAGACTGGGAAGTGTCCATGGAGATGTTGACCAGATCAGTGGCACCACCACAGACACAACCAAATTTGCTTAAATTCACTGTCAGATGCCATTCGCAGACAGAACCAAATGCAGCCCCACAGAGATGTGACTCACTAAGGTCCCCTGGAGTAAAGAAGCAGTGTGTTTTAGAGGTTCCTCTGCTGGAGTGTCCAGCATGAAGGTGTGCTCACCCTGTGGGAATTATCCAGATTTCAGTCTTGTAGCAACACACTGGTAGACTGAAGACATTTCCCTTTTTTGCAAGAAATCATGCTTTCTTGGATCAGGAATTTGGCAATAAATAATGGCCTTGACCATTATGCCTTTAAGTCTACTAAATATGGGGGAAATTATATATATGCAGTCTTTACTCTATGCAAGCCCTCTAAGAAGGGGCTACACATTGAATATTTACTGCATTATTTTACAGGAATTCTCTGGTTAGGAAACTGCAGGACAGCTGTAACTAGTAAGTCACCCAAGCCACAGGAGAGTGGAGTTTGCTCCATGAGATGTGTCTTTTGGGGGCTTTAAAGGGAGTTTAGAGAGATTTGTATATTAGGAAATTTGAGCCAGGACACTGAGATAAACCTTTCTGTTACATGACAGGCACACTGAGCACTGTGGTGAGTTGCTGAAACTCCCCAGTCATGACAGCATAGCATGTTCAGTATCACTAACAGAAACAAGGGATTTATCAGTGGAAAAAAACCCAATAACTCATCCTGTCTGCCACTTTAGAATGATACATACTCAGATTTCTTCCCCTTCCACTGACTTGCAGCCACCTTCAGGGATGGGAGAAGAACAGCTGTTCAAACACCATGCAGCAACCCTAAACCATGCAGGGAAGTGGAAAGATTTATCATTACTGTTCATCTCCAAGGAATTCTTGGAAGATGGTGAAAATTACTTTTCATCCCCCAGCACATCATGTCTCTTCTGACAAAAGTATGCCCGGGTATTTTTAGTGTCCCAGCACATTTGACTTCTTTGTTTTGTGCCCACCAAAGGAAGAACTCACCACTGAAAGTCTAATGGAAGAAGCAATATTTGATTTGCAGCTCAATTTGGATAAATCGAGAAGAAGTGAGTGTTATGACTGAGAAAGCCTCATTTAATGGGAAAACTGAAATTCACATGCTCTGAATTATATTTTTGCTAATCTCTGTGAAAATGCAGAGAATGCAAAAGGGTTTGTGTAGAAATCTGAGCAAAACTCCTTTTGCTTATGGCCATTTCTGACTCTCCTGTTGACACATCACTTGATCCCCTTCTCTGCAACAAATTTTTGGTCTCCCAAAAGGAGGTGGAAGAGTTGTTCCCATGTGATTATTTCAGGAAAATAGTCCCAACCTGATGATACCATAGGCATATTTATCTAATCATGTTTTTCTAACTGTCAAAAATCTATGGTGAGAAGTGCACTACAAAGGAGATGTACATGATCACACAGGTAACACGTCTAGCATTGTACTGGGAAGGATTGCAGCTAATTTAGTTAAAACTCAGACACTGGGCTGGGCTGGCAGGGCTTCTCTGCTTTGTTCAGGGTGCAGGAGTGGCTCCAGAGCCCTCAAAGCACAAAGGAAAACAGAAACAAGGTAGCTCTGCTGAATCTTCATGATCCAGACACACTGTGCTGGTGATACCTATTGCCCATGTTACAGAGGCAAAGGTTTGATCCTTCAGCTGGACTTTGGCTCTCTTACACAGGTTCCCCAACACCAGAGCAGAGCAGCTAAAAGTGAAAAGCTATCTGAGGCTTCACGCATCTTTAATTTTGGACAATGAAGCCTCTATCTCTGCTTGACAGATCCAATATTGCTCCTGGCATGGATTTAAGCAGCTGTAATGTCAAGGATTTACAAAAATTCAAGCAGCAGAGTATAGCCCAGGGCTTCAACAAGCACAGTTTAAATGATGTAATTAGGCATTTACTGAGATGTTTCTTGGTGTAAATTGTATTACCTGTTCTTCACACTTGCTTACAGCCTTTGTTAGCAGAGACAAAAGGCATCATCATAAGCCCTATTGAAACACTCGACCTATTTTTAATACTGGGTTAGTAAATCCATAAATTCCAGCATTTATTAGAAATTAGAAAATTCTAATTAGAAACTAGAATTTTCAGACCTTTACATGGAAACAGGAGCTGTTTATTATGAACCAAGTCCATTTCACCTCACATGTTTTTCAGGTATGACCCAGAGAAATCCAGCTGGAAGTGCAGAGGAGCAGGGCTGTCCTGGCAGACTGCACATTGCTTTGCTGAAGACTTCTTTCCTCCCTCAGCCTTCATCCCTCATGTCTATCTGGACTGCAACCTCTCCCCAGGGCGGGACTCTCCCTTGCTCATATCAAGTAGTGCCAATGCAGACTAAGGTCTGTGAGCATTTGTCTAACATACACATATAAAACATTTTCAGAGGAATAACAGGACGTTTGGAAGTGGGAATTACTTGCTTTCCCTTTTTGAGCTCCCTGCAATGGGAGATGCTTGCCAATCTACCAGGAGCCAACAGCTCATGTTGTCCTTTTTTCCCCTCTCACCCTGACCTTGGTACAGCTCTAATATATCAAGATACAACATTCCTACTATTGTTGAACCTCACTTCCTGAGAGACAAAAATCTGGGTTCTCTCCCTCTGAAAGTGACTCATAGCAGGTAAAAAAAAAAACTCACAGGAGGTCTACTCTTCCAGAATAATTCCTCTTAATTCTTCTCATTCTTGAGCTCAGGAAATTATATCAGGAAATTATATAATACAAACAAAATGTAGTTTAAAGGGGAAAGGGCAAAACTAGATTGAACAAATATCTTTCCTGCTAGGATGCTCACGATGAAAACTGCAAATGTCTGTCAAGGGCTGCCCTTCAGCCAGAGCTGTGCTTTCTTTCCTGGCCTGAGCACTTTTCTCCTAAAAAAGAGCTTACCTGCTGTCTTACAACTGATGCTAAGTGTGAAGAAAGGAGGAAATAGCTGCAGTAGAAATATAACTTTTAAAACTATTGCTGGTAGATATTTGTACAAAGAACTGGAGATATGATTAAAGTTAATGTAAAGGAAACCACCTGTGGACCAGAAATATTTCATTTCTGTCATCAGGGTACAAATAGTAAATGGCTTTGGCTTCCAGGCATGATACTTACCAATACCTGACACACATATAAAAGTGGATGTTTATTCTAGCACATTGTCTTCATTTTCTTCAAGGCTCCTTTCAAGCAAACCTTTGAGAAGGACTGTCAGCAATGAGCCCAGAGGCTGGGCAGTGCTGGTGGGTGTCCAGGCCCTGCCCCAGCCCTGGCCAGGATGCCAACATCACTCAAGTTGGAG
Source organism: Argya squamiceps (assembly GCA_037834095.1). Taxonomy (NCBI): domain Eukaryota; kingdom Metazoa; phylum Chordata; class Aves; order Passeriformes; family Leiothrichidae; genus Argya; species Argya squamiceps. The sequence goes on along the minus strand of JBBMKD010000145.1, from coordinate 103,152,336 downwards.
TCCAGCCCCTCTGGAACAGCTACAGGGTGTTTATCTCTTGTGACTCACCCAATTTTCCCCTCTGTGCAAAGAGTGCTACTCTATCTGCAGAGTGTATAAATCAAGAATAACTCAATCTCACTTACTGTGGCATCAAAAGAAGCTAGAAAGGAAATCTAAGTTGTTTCAATTCTTTCTGTGCAATTTGCTCAGCTTCAGAAAGGAGGGAAACATGCAGTGGCAAGTCTGACTCTGAATGTTTTTAGGGAGGGTGAATCTGTGGGTGTAATTCCATCATCCAGTGCACCCAGGTTCATAAAACAGGCCTGTGAGCCTGAGAAAAAAGGACATAGAAATAGAGAGACAGAGAGAAAAAGGGAATAGGAGACAGAGGGGAGACAGTGAAGAGGAAAAAGAAAGAAAGAAGGAAGGGAGGAAGGAAGGGAGGAAGGAAGGAAGGAAGGGAGGAAGGAAGGGAGGAAGGAAGGAAGGAAGGAAGGGAGGAAGGAAGGAAGGAAGGAAGGAAGGAAGGAAGGAAGGAAGACTGAAAATAAGAGAAAAGAAATAAGAAAAACTAGAGGAAGGGAGGGAAATTCATACAACTTGTTTTAAAAATATAACTTGTCTCATGGTCTAATATTAATTACTGAGTCAATATATGAAATTTACCATTAAAAGTTTACTTAAGGTGAGTAACACGGCAAATACCACAGGGATGGAAATACAACGACAAAAATAAACTAAAATGGCTCAAGGCATACCAGCTCTGCACATCAGGACCAAACACCTCTCCATCCTCAAATATCAAGAGACAATATGAAGCCAAATGAATATCTCAGAGAAGTTTTTTCTCCCTAACTGTTCAAATCCATATCTGACCTCTGCTGGCCAGGTTTCTCCATGATGCATTTACAGAACACCGTATGTCGTCTTCCCAGGAATGACTGAGGCTGGCAAGTGATGTTTTGCATACGGCTATTTTGATTCTTCTCTCAGCAGAGTTTTTTGGGCGGCTGGGGAATCCGACTTGTGTTTCTAACTGTTTCCAAAGGCTGGGCAGAGAGCAGTGCTTTGTCAGATCGCGTTCGGCAGGGTGAGGTGTGTGACTGCTCTCCCGACAGATGCCCGGCCTCGTTTCGCTCGCCTGCCTGGGAACTCCCCGGGTCAGGTTTCCCACGGGCCAACACACCTTCACTGCCACCCAGCACCGGGACAGCTACGACTGGGCTGACACAAAAATCCTACCCCTTGCTCATAGAATGCTTTGTGGTCAGACTGTTATTAACACGGATTTTAGTGCTCATGGTCTTGCTGTGTTTATATAAAATGTAATTGACTTTCCTTGCTCGTTTTAAACTTTTAGGAAGTACAGAGAGAATGTGACTGCATGGGAACATTAATTGCAGACGCAATTTCACTGTAGAAATTGTTTAGAGCCTGCTAAAGCTTTAGCCAGAATATATGGGACGTTTTCTTCCATAAAAAGCCTGAGGGTTACTGTCTGTTTAATATTCAGGAGGCTAGAAATGCTTCTAGCACTCAGAAACAGTGAAGAGCATCCTTGTGGGATCCCTGAGATGAGACACTAAATCTTGAACTTGCACTCCTTGTTCTCCTATTACAGCAGACATCGAGGGGTAGCACTTGTGTCCCTGCACATCATCACCAGCAGCAACAAACACATTA
>JBBMKD010000145.1:103124269-103147511 GCA_037834095.1 Argya squamiceps | reverse complement strand
TTTTTATGGAAGAAAACGTCCCATATATTCTGGCTAAAGCTTTAGCAGGCTCTAAACAATTTCTACAGTGAAATTGCATCTGCAATTAATCTTTTTCCAGCACAGTTGAACCTGGCAGCACAGTAAATATTGCATGGGCCATAAAGACAGTTGGGCAGTAGCTGCTGGGCTACCACTGTGCACATCAGAGGCCCCTAATGCATTAGTTTGTCTACTGGGAGACGTGGAACAAAGGACTGAAGTTATAGCAAGCCCCCATGTAAAGGCTTCCAGATTTCATCCCTGTTTATAAATCAACCAACACAGAACCCCCAAGAGAAAACAAAACAGTACTGCCACTTCTTTCTGGTGTAAGAAATGAAGGCAGAAAGACCAGGTGCTTTTGGTCCATGAGATGTACATAGAGAACTGAAGGGCAGGTCTCCACTGCAGGCCTTTGTGCAGAGACACCACGTGGCTTTATGGCCCTGGATGCCTCCAAAACAGATGTCTTGCTCCATGCTGAGTACTAAAGTGCCACGTCTAACTAACAGACAGTACCTGAATGAGGGACTTTAGCATTATTTCCCATTTCTCACCAAATAGGATTTCTCACCAAATCAGCCTTTTTTGCTTGGTGTGTATCAAAAAGCTCTTGCCCAAGAAAACAGAGCAATTCTGAATCTCTCTGAGATTCTCCAAAAGGGCTCTGCAGCTTCAGCAAGGGAATGCAAAAAGACTCTTTTCAGTTCTCTTCTGCAAGCCTGAGGATCCTATGCTGACAACAAGGTCATCTATCTCAGATTAAGGTTTATTATTTTTGTGAAACTCAGATCACTCAACACCTGGAGGCAATTTCCTAAGCATCTGCACTTTTACAACGTGAAGCCAAGGTGGGATGAAAGGGCAAAAGCCAGTCAATTCTCAGAAAATCTGGCACTCCTGGGCTTTGCAAGCTTGCCTTAGTTGAGTAAAGTTACCATTTGCAGGATATCCATGAAAAGCTTCTGGATTTAGTGAAGCAATGCTGTGGTTGTGATTTTCACTTCATTATATGGAACACACTTATTTTAGAAAATTTCATTCATGTTTCATGCTGGCCTTAAAATATTATGTTGTCATAAAAGGTGGATATAACACTGACAAGCAGCTCTCTGAAAATATGATACAAATACATGAGTGAGGTGTAGAGAGGCCCATGGTTTGGCCATCACTCATCCCAGGCCAGCTTGTGCTCCTGCAGTCACAGCCCAGGCACAGTTCAGGAGCTGAAGCCCTGCCAACAGGCATTTAGGATGGGACCACTCAGTTTTGGGGAGAAGGTTGCTTACTTGTGTGGCCATGAGGAGTCATGAGGAGTGTCACAACTCTAGGCCATGGGGCAGAAAGATTCACAGTGGTGCCATCTTTATCTTGGCAGGACATGAGAGGAAAGGTGTGAATAAAGCCTTCTAAAGCAATTCAGACATCAGAACTTAGCAGAAAAAAAAAATTATTAAATTTATTACATTAATTTTAGGTGTCTACATCTAAGTGTCAACACATGAGATGACACTCAAGAGATAAAGAAGAAGTTGTTTTTATCACCTGAGACCTTGGTGCTCTCTCTGGCTTCCAGATAGCAGTGCAAACATCTTTGGGACTGTAGGACTGTCAATTCCCACAGCACCACATGTAAGTCTTATGCATTCCAGGACACGTGTCTGGCCAATGGAGCTGAGCCCACACCCCCTCTTAATACAGAGCTGAAACCTACCCCAAACTTCTAAGGGATTAATTTTTAAATTTGTAATAAATGTCATTGATTTAAAAAGACAGATGAATAAAATAATATATTGGTCTTTTAATTAAGATCATTATAAAGATTGAAATACTACTCAGTTATTTTATTCAAAGCATAGAGAGGTATTATAGATATTGAGGGCTACCAGTGTGGATTTCCATACTTTGTCTTACCTCTTCATTCTGCAGTTCTAGGCATTGAAATTTTGCCTGTGTGCAATGGTATTTTTCAGAGAAAGTCATGGGTGGGTCATGTCTCTGGATGCAGCACTGGACTCTAGTACTTTTTAATATTTTTGTAGAGCATAGGAAGCAAATGTGGGGATAAATTCTCAGGACATATCTACACTGCTACTGCTCCCTCTATGACAGTGACAGTGAGTTTCTCAACCTGAGGCTCTGCAGTGTGAGAACTTCCAAAAAACAAGGGGACAACAGCAAGAACAGAGTGGTTTGGCAAATAAATGAGTAAGAGACTTTTTTGGGCACATTCAGAGTTGCCACACTGAGCCTGAATGCATGACCTGTCAGGACATGTCCATGTCCAGTCTTATGAGGGACATGTTGTCAGGCAGGCCAAACCTGGCTCAGCGATCTCCACTCTGAAGCATGATAGGATCACAAAGTATCCCAAGTTAGAAGGGACCCATAGCTGGGTTATGGAATGTCTAGAGGTGATGAGAGATCCTGGGAGCATCCCTCACCTCATCCTTGTCACTCCTTTTTTTTGGTTTTTGTGTTCTTACTTCTGTAACACTTTCAGCATGTGCTGCTAAGATGGGTCCAGTTTTGAATCGTGTGTCCTTGGAAACTGGAGCAACACTGTCTCAACCATACATTCAGAAACTTGGGACACTAAATGACTCCATGCACCTTGGATTAGGCAGTGTTTCATCAGTCACAGCAGCAAGCTTTAACAAAGTGTTTTAAATGAACAGAACTTTATTAGAGGGAATGGAGGGGGGGAAACAGAAGGAAACAATAGTTGGGGAAATCTGAATTAACATCCAGTCACCCCCAGGCTTGTCCCTCAGCAGAGTTATAAAGGAATTAGCCCGGACTCATCTTTCTGCTTGCAGCTGTGACAGTGCCAAAGGGACGGCGCTGCCCTCCTGCCTGCTCCCATTCACCTTGAATGAACAGCCTGTGCTCAGGCTGTTTCAGTAGGGTGACTGCTCTGGCCATTTCCAGGGCTCTGAGTATCCCATGGACAATGTTCCCAGCCCTGCTGCTAGTGTCCCCATGGAATCATCAGGCCAGACAGGTGTTCCCAGTTGCCCCAGACTGGTGCCCAGTAGCCTCCAAGCCACAGGTTTTGCCATGGGGTGCTGTGGCTCGTGCAGTGCCAGCTCTTGCTTACAGCCATGGACCTGCTCCCCTCTGCAGTCATTACTTGCTTGGGTCACCTCTGGGCCACCCACCCACAGCCCCCTTGAGAAGCTGGGGATGCCTCTTCTCCAGGCTCCCCAATGGGGCCGGTGAACTCTACACCTTTTAAGACACACAGGATCATGTTTACAAGCCGTGTGGGAGCAGTGGTTGTCTCCTACACTGTGTTTTCACTGTACCAAGGCCAAAAAATGTAAAGTTTCTAGCTATTACTATTGCAACTGACAATGATGTTTTCCATGATACAATAATACATGGTCTGTGAGGAGATTGTAACTCTACCTAATGGCCAGAGGTGATGGGAGTGCAAGGAAGGATGATATCCCACAGCCCCTGGATGCCCAAGAAGAGGGATGTGTGCTCAGGTACAGGAGGAAGAATGACACAAAAGGAGGTAAGGAAAGAAAGCACAGAGAACAAGGGAAAAAAAAGAGTGGACAGAGCACATGATGTGAAACAGGTCAAAAAAGCAGGATGAGGTAGAGAAACAGCCCATCTGAAACATGGTGCAGCCATTTCCTACTCATAATGTTTCATTTTCCCGAGGATACCCCAGCACTTTTCCTTCTTTCCCTACAAGTCCTCACTACTGGCACATTCTGTGACCCTAGGGCTGCAGGCCAGGACACCTCCTGCCTGGACAGCCACGATGGCCCCAGTGCTAGTGACATCCAAAAGAGCCTGGAAATACTTGTTTCCGCCCTCAGCTTGTTTAGCACTGATATTAGCCTTGAAGGTTCTTATATCAAGAACAAAATGCATTTGGTTCAGGTTTGCCAAGTGCTGTTACAATCCATATTTGTATTTCTCCAAACCCTTCCTACCAGGTCCCAGGATACATTCTCCCTCTTATTACATGTTACAGAAACTCTCCCTTCATGTTGTCTCCCCTCCCTGCACACACATTGAAGTAGGGAGTTAACTGAGTTCTTCACAGCACTCAGATTTTTGAAAAATGGGCCATGGGCATTGTTTCTCTCAGCGTACTCCTGCCCATGCGGAGGCATGGAGCCAGAGCGCACTGTGGGTGGCGTGAGGGACATGGTGTAAGGGATGTGGCGTGAGGGACAGGGCATGAGGGACACAATGTGAGGGACACGGTGTGAGGGACATGGGCATGAGGGACACAGCGTGAGGGACACGATGTGAGGGGCACGGCGTGAGGGGTACGGCGTGAGGGGCACAGCGTGACAGACATGGCGTGAGGGACATGGGTGTTAGGGACACAGCATGAGGGGCACGGCGTGAGGGACACGGCGTGAGGGGCATGGGCATGAGGGACACAGCGTGAGGGACACGGCGTAAGGGACATGGGGTCAGGGACGTGGCGTGAGGGACGTGGCGTGAGGGGCATGGCATGAGGAACACGGTGTGAGTGTCATGGCATGATGGACATGGTGTGAGGGACACGATGCAAAGTTCAGGCTGCTCTGACTCCCTGAGTGCCGCAGCTGGTCTGTGGGCAGTGCTGCAGGCCCACCCCAGGAGCCTCCACATGGTGCTGCTGGGTTTGATTAGGGCCTGTGAGAGAGGCTGGGACCAAGGCGGCAGAGTGAGCACCCCTCTCCCAGTGCCCCCGAGCCAGGCTGCCTCGCTCCCGAGGAGCTGACTCATGGAGATACACTAATCAAGGGAAATGTGAAATATTTGACATTCCTCGCACCCTCTCACAGCAAAAAAAAAAATACCGTAATCAAGGGAAATGTGAAATATTTGACATTGCCCGCACCCTGTCACAGCAATAAATGCACTGGGTTTCATGCCCTGCAGGCACCTCACTCCCGAATGTCCGCGTTCCTTGGAGCAAGGAAACAATCTGTGGTGTTTCTCACCGGAGAAGGGAAATACCTGAGCCATGCCAAGGACAGTGTGGGATGAGGAGGAGAAGAGCAAACATCCCTCAGCACCCAGGGCTGGGCGAGGCCATCCTTGAGCCAGGGACCAGGGACGTGCTGGCAGCCCCACAGGCACCAGGATGGAGCAACAGTGCCAAGTTCTCGCAGCCAACAATGAAGAGTTGTGAGATGAAATGGAGATTTTCCATGTGGAAGAGTCCTGATTCACACTGAAAAAAAAAAAATCAGTCTGTTGTCACATGCCTAGCTTGGCCCTGTTACAATTTGTATGTGATTTTTACCAGCCCTCCCCGTGGCTGGGGCAGGTATCAGCCATTTTGTGCTTAAGTACAAATTAAAGGATGTCTTATCTTTGTTTTCCCATTGTCTGTCCTCTGTGTACCTCATACAGCTGATCTTTATACATCTTTACTTTACAGCAAAGGGCAAAATGCCCAAGAATTCACTTGTACTACATGGAAGAGAATGTTTCAAAAAACCCCAAACAACAAAACCACAACCCCCCATCCTGCCTCTGTTTCTCTCTCCGTCAGGTGGAGATTTTGGGACTTGCAATATCAATCTGGCAGTTTGGGCTCCTGTTTCAATGGAGTGTCTTCATGAAAGAAATCTTACTGAAATCTTCTTCTCCATCACCAGAAGAACCACCCTGGATAAATCCCACCTCTCTCCCATCTGTCAATGGCTGTGATGATCTCACTCACCTGCGCTGGATCTGCATGGCTTAAAGTTAGCAACAATGTAGAGAAATAAAATTAGCATTTTCACCACTTCTTTCTCAGATTCTCATTTCCTGATTTCTCTTTCTTACCTACGTAGGAGAAAAGAAAGTGAAAACCTTTCTGCCTGTGAGACAATTAATTCCTCTTTTTAATTATGAAGAAGTTTTGCCATAAATGTGGTTTAGCTTCTATGCAGGTTGTCTTCTGCTTCTCTGACTACTTCTCAAAACCTTTAAAATATAAAATGTGTTATCGTTTCATGGGCTCATTGACTCCCGTATTGTGCTGGAATATGCTCCCATAGGAATGCTTATTAAGTCAAGCTTTTTAAAAATTAAAGGGGCTTTAAACAATCTTTCTCCCTGCCAGTCCTGATTGCATTGCTGAGGACAGACAGGGCTGAGGCTGCCTCTCTGCTCCTTCCCGTGGGGTCTAGGTGGTTTGAATCCCTGCCTCCCTCAGCAAGGCTGCTTTTTTGGACCAATTTCCTCATTTATCAGACCTGCAACAGCTGTTTCCATTGTTGAAATGTGAAAGGAAATCACCCCACAAGTACCCCAGCCAAGTAGAGAGGGTTAAACATTTCCTACAGAAACCTCTATCTGAAAATTTTGGTTAATATGAACCAAAATTATTTTTTAGACTATGTGTATCTGCTTTGGAGGGGGGAGAAAGGGGAGTGATTTTTTGTTTAACACAGGAGAAAATTATTGCAAAAAGGTTACTAAGAGATCTTTGCCTAGACCTTTGCCTAGACCAGAATTCAAATGTTCTCTCTACAAATAGCTGGACATGAGAATAGGGACTTGACTTTTCCACTACAGTCTATATCTGAATATGAAAACAACATTTCCTGTTTAGGCAGAGATTGAATAAACAGAGGAGAAATTTTGCCTTAGGTTGAACCAAGAAACAGAAGTTTGGAGTTTCTGGAGATGAGAAATGCTTTTGTAAACATCTAAGATATTCTTGATCTAAACCAACATGTCTCTTGGGGGCGATAGAATTTAAACCTTTGAAGGGTTTTTTTTGATAAATTTAGGATAATTTTAAAATTCAAGATGGCTTTCTGCAGTGAAAAGTAAAAGCTTTTGTTTAGCAAAAGCCAGGAAGGGATACCAAAGTAATTTTTTCAAAAAATATGCCTCCATTTTGAGGGTCAATATTTTTGGCCAAACCTAACCCAGATTTATAAATAGATTTATTCTTTCTAGAGGTGTTTTGATTTTGGTGGAGATTTTTTGTTTGTTTTGGGTTTTGGTGGGTTTTCTTTTTTTTTTTTTCAGGAAAAAACATACTGTTCGTAAAACTAAATTTAGAGAGCTTCCATGGCCTCTCACCACATCTGGAATAAGGATTGTGACCATTTAGTTATGCTGAAGTAGGTAAGAGGCTTCTCCCTCACTCCTCTTGTTTTTTCATCTCTAAAAATAGTGGTTTCCTCTTGTGGTGAAACAAGTAATCAGTTTTCTAGTCGGATTTCTTGCCAGGCTGTGACCTGTCTCCCAGGAGGATGAACTCCACTGCAAACCTTCTTTCTCATTTAATGCCTGGCCAAGGCATAGGAGCAGCTTTGAACAGGACGATTGTCGGCAAACCCTCATGCACTTTCCAATCCTCTGGCATCTCACCAGACTGCAACAGAGAAAGAAGTGGCAAAGGAATTATCTCAGGCAGTGGCACAGTCTCTTGGCAACTAATTCCTGAGGGAAGGAAGAAAAAATTGTGCTCCAGGTGTGAGGCTCTTACTGTCCAAGGAAGAGAACAAAACACTAATGCATTAGTTTTGGTGAGCTACCTGTAGGTAAAAACATGTTTAATTTCTTGAGCTGGATATCAGTTACACTATTGTGAGTAATATCAGCAGGATTATGGCGATTTTGCCACTCCTGCAGAGTCAGAGGACGGCAAGATGAAATCGCTGCCTTGATCTGCTCTGCCTGTTTGCTCTTGTTAAAAGGCTAGGGACTGGTTTTCAAGTGGGGCAGGGTTTTGAGGGCTCACTGTCAACAGCTGTAAGTGCTTTCAGCACAGCTCACACCCAAAGGCAGGTCAGCAAGCATTTTTTTTCCTTCCCTTGGAAATGTACTGAGCAATGCCAGAGATGCAATTTTATGTAATGCAGTGGTGTGGTACAGCATTCTGCAGGCAATTCAGGGGCCTTGGGATCTAGACCAGCATGAAGAGGCAGGGTTACTTCAATAAATGCTCACTCCTGCCTCTACAGTATCATCAAAACAAAAAGTTTTCCATGACAGCTTCAGGCATGCTGGTTTTCAATGGCAGCATGGTGCACTGATGCACATGGCAACTCTGGTTTCACAGCCAAAAAATGTGCCACAGATAAATACCAAAAAGTTTTGGCTTCCCCTATATTTGTAGGACCAAGATGCTGCCATGTATATGATTATATCCTTAGATTTTAAGACAGTTTCCTTCTGGGCAGAAACCTTACAGCCCTTCAGATTAATATAATTAAACCAAAATAAATGTCAAGAGAATAAGGGCTGCAATATAAACTGCCTGAACTCTGACTCCTCAGTGGATACCTTTCTTTTATAAGAACCACCAAGTCAGAGTATGACCTTGAGTGCCCCGCCATTGCCTTCAGGCTGTCCTGGGGAAAGCAAAGGCTCACCTTGCCACCTGCTAATTCCCGAAAGTGAGTCGTGAAATACAACATCTGAAAGGGCAGGACTGAGCTTTACATCACTTTTTAATTCAATGGATCGTTCATTCAAATACGATTTACAAAGACATTATGCAATTTTGCAGGACACAGTCATCAGGGTTGTGTAATGAATATTTAACCTGCAGCCTTAATTGGATGTAGATCATCTCATGACCATGGTTGGGAAGCAAACAGGGGCTGTGCACCAACTGAGCTTGTAAAAATGGGTTGAAGTTTCTGACTCAGACGTTGTCTTATATAAAAGAGAAATGCTACAGAATTGTGAAATCTTGTGAGTTATGCAAGGAGGGAGTTTAATTACTATTATTGAATTCATATATTTTTTGTGCTGCTAGTAGCTGTTAATTACTCATTACATTTTGAGCACTTGACAATTAGACATAAGAACTGCAGGCAAATTTGTCCTTGATACTGCTTTTAGAGTAATGGAAAGTTAAACCTACCCATACATCTTATTTTACAGAGATATTTTAATTCATACATGATATAATGAAAAAGAAAAGCTAATAAAAATCTTATTCACTTGTTTCTCCCTGAGAACTTGTGAAAGAGATTAAACATCTCTCATTAACAGTGTCTTAACTTCTACTAGAAAGATTTTCCCACCTTGAATGACTCCAAAAGCATTTTTTTTATGTTACCAAAAAGTATTTCTGGAAGTTATAACACACACACATCTGTTTTCTGGCCTGCAGTTTACTGGGAATATTGACATAGTTTCTTGCAAACCAAAGATGTAAAAAAGGTAAAAATACAATATTTATTGCTAAATGTATAAAAATCTAATAATAAAAGCTTGACAAAATAAATTGGAAGAAAAAACTATTTATTTCTCATTTAAAAACTGTAAATGTATCATCAGGAAGGAAAAACAGAAACTTAAGTATGCTTCATTGTCTTCCAAAGTTTTTGAGTACTAATGGAGTGAAAGACAGAATTTGAATTTCTTTTTTTTTTAACATGGATATCTGCAACGATTTTTATAGAAAATATCAGAAGAAAAACAAGCAAAAATGTATTTGATAATGATTCCTGCTTTCACTTGTAAACATGGCACAAGCATGGACATAAGGAAATGGATGTCAGTTCTGCGGAGTTACAGAAAGAAACATAATGTACACTAGGCCAGAAAAAATATGATCATTTCAAATAATGCTGACCCCAGTCTCCCTTGTCCCTTAGCATAGTCCCCATGCCCATGGCAGTGACAGTCACTTAACTGAATTGTCAGTTACATTTCTGTTGCCACTTCTGGATTTAATTTACTTATTTGATTTATTAGGTAGTTAATGACTTGTGTGAATTTGAGTGTCTGTGATTATCAATACCAGTATTGCTCAATACTCAGGATTGAGTCTCCACTGATTTTATTATCCAGCAAGAAGTACAGAGCCTAAATTGTGGTATGGTAATGGGGGGGAAAAGTATCACATTGGTGTCCTGTATTTTTATAGTTATCACTTTCCACTTATTCTGTCCTCTGCACATCCTCAGGGTTGCAGCAATTCATTCTGGTGTCTGATCTCAGTTTAGTAATTTAATTTTTTTGTTTCTCATGTAGCAGAGTGATGGCACATATAAACAAAGCATGTCAATTTGATTTGAGTATTTTGACTTCTCCTCTGACATCTTTACAGCGTAAGCACAACAATAATAAATCTTTGCCACTATTTATTTTTTGCACCCAAAATCCCTGGCCAAGCTCAGGAGATGAATGTAACTTATTTCTGCACAAAAATGATGATTAGATTTTTGCCCTAAAGGCTCAAGGTGGCTATAAAAATAATTGAGTCACTACCCATGGAGGTATTTAAAAGAAAGACATGCAGATGTGGTGCTCAGCGACATGGCTTAGTGGGTGACAGCAGTGCTGGTTAATGGGTGGACTCTATGATCTTAGGGGTCTTTTCCACCCTAAAGGATTCTATGATTCTGTGATTTATCATAATTTCAAGGTTTATTCCCACAGCTAGGTTTTCCTGGTGGCCAGAAGGAGATGGCAGGACATGGAGGGTGTTTTGGGGCTGGATGTGCCCAAGTGCTGCACAGGACACCCAGGTGACCCAGGCCAACGTCCCGACAGGTACTGGTGCCTGTGCCTGGACCTGTGCCCTTCAAGCCTGGAGTTTGCACGTGCCAACACACCCAACAAGGTCAGACTTCCAGCCCCAGACACCTACCTGGGGCAGTTACAAAACAATCCCCAAATTACATGAAGCTCACACAGCCCATCAACAGATATTCATTTAGTCTTGCTACTCTCAGGCAAAGTTTTCAGCTGGGTGGTGAAGAATTTGATGCTAAATGCTGAAGCCAAAACCCCCAAAGGCTAAGAAGCAGTGAGAGGCAGTGGGGCAGAGCTGCAGATCCCAGCAGCCTGCGGTGCCCCTGGCTCACCTGCCCCTGTTTTGGGTTACACAGTGTGGGTGACTCAGCTAGGGAAAGGGAGCCCCAGGAGGAGTTGGAAATAAATGTGTTTGGAGGAGGAAATTGAAGGAAGAAGAGTTATTTTCTGCAGGGAAGTAGAGTGGTATGTAGGACTGCTCGGTGGAAATCCAACATAAACCTTGCACAAGCCTGACTGCTATGATCTCCACAACTGTCTTCTCATTCCTTAAGTAATTGAGGCTTCAGCTCAGCAAAGCATTAAAGCTCAGGCTTCATTTTAGGCTGTCAGTAAGTGCTTTGCTGAACAGGGGCTTAAAGTATCAAGCTCCTTCCATGAGATTTATCCCACCTAATTTTAGACATTTGCAGTGCAGATATCTATACCAGAGTTACTGGCCCCAGGCTGTCCCCACTATGAATGAGGACAAATAAGCATCTCTGGGGTGCTGTTCATTAGGCCTACTCTACCCTAGAACAAGAAATAGCACTCATAGAAGTATTTGCAATCAGAGCTCAAAATAGCTAAATCAGATGTAAACAATACAATCTGTGTACCTACATTCAGGCACCTGAACCACAACAGCCTCTGACAACAGATGAGTAGGAAAAAGCCATACCAATCGGGAGAAATCAGGAAAATGTGAACTGAATTTTAACAGAGAACGGAAACTGAAAATTATTTTCTCCCTGAGAAAGTTGCAGTTGGAATTGTTTTTAAGACAAACAGAGGAAGAACAGAATAGGCCATTGTTATTCCCTTGTTTAAGGCATTATTTCTTTCATACTTGCATTGTCTGAGATTGTTTCCCTGCCTCCATCGGTTACTGGGGGTTCCTGCTCACCCGCCTAACTTTTAGAAAGCTGTAGTTAGGTGAGGTTAATCTCCTCTTGTGTCAACAGATATTTTTGAAGGAGGAATCTCAAATATTTGAGATATTTTTGCAAAGTTGCTTGATTTAAAACTCATGTTTCTCTGAATGTTGAAAACCACTGCCTTCCCTGTGTAAGCAACTGCGATGTAAACTTCTGGGAATCACTGCAAACATGGGAATGCCTGGAATCCCTCTGGGAAATAACTGCAAAACCTTTAATCCCTGTTATCTCTGAGAGCACATATTTTTGTTTGCTTGATTAGCAGTGGGAGAGGATGAGCGATTGGTGGGCTGGGCAGTAAAGCCTTGTGCTGTTTCTCTGCCGCTGCCTCAGGCTGCCTCAGGGAAGATGCTGGTTCCTGGGCAAACACCCCTGAGCAGAAGAGCGGCAGCTGGGCTTGGTGTGAAGTGGTGGGAGGCAGAGAATGTGTGGCAAATACAAAAACAGCAGCAAAAACTGCAGCTGTTGAAACTAAAACACAGTGACCAGTACTGTTAGACTTAGTTGGTGCTTAATCACAGGATCACAGAACCACAGAATGGCTTGGGTTGGAATTCCAACCCTCTGCCGTGGTCAGGGCCACCTTCCACTAGGGCAGGTTGCTCAACATCCCATCCAACCTGGCCTTGAATACTTCAGGGATGGGGCACCCACAGCTTCTCTGGGCAACCTGTTCCACTGTCTCACCACCCCCACAGTAAATAATTTCTTTGTAATATCTAATTAGGAAGAATATCTAATTAATGTGGTCTGACTCCTATGGCAGGAGTTTGGGATGCTCATTTAAGCACTAAATTGAGGCAGTAAGTTAGGAGTAAAATTGCTTGACATTTCCTTCTGTGAACAGGGAGGACAGGCAGCTACAGAAAATAATTCACCCTATCCCGAGGAAAAAAATTAAAATTTGTGGATTGAATTTCTCTCTGAATACAACAGTCTCTATTTCTAACTGCAGGAAAGTCATGAGATACTTAACAGTGGTAGATAATTCACTTCTTAAACATTGCTAATACAAACACTGCTAATACAGAATCTTGCCACTGGAAAATTCTTTTTTTCCTGCACTTTAATATCTACTAAAATGAGGACCACGCTGAGATTGCTGCTTCCATGTGCTCTCACAGGGCAGCTGATAACAGAGCTCTGGGCTCTGTGAAGCCTGCAGAGGGAAAATTCATGTACAGGACTCCAAGACATCTTTCTATTTTGACATCTAGAACTTTCTGACTCTAATGTGAAAGCTTCTACTACAAGCCTGGGAGCTATGTGGGGACCAGTTCTAGTAAAGAGTGTATTTTACTTGGGGACAGATTCTGTCAGGGTGTTTTGTGGGACCCAAAGAAGAGGAAATGATTCACTGACAAAGGGGGGGAACAGATGCCTTGACTCATAGTTTCCTGCTCTAACCACCAGACAATTCCTCTAGCAAATCCTTAGTGCATCAAAAGGATGGATTAGTTCCTTAATTCCTTAAACATCATGAAATGGTTTTCCAATATTATACATCCAGGCTCACCATATCGCCTACTGGAGGAAGATCTCTAGGTTTTATTCTGTAAGTTTGCAGAAAAAGTGCCAAACTAAGTGTACTTGCCTGTCCAAAGGCTAATTGCTGATGGAACCAAAGTGTCAGGTCTGCTGTACTGCTTTCCTCATATGTGGAGGACTGGGGACTATGGGGTTGATTTATCCATATCTCACTTAGTTCATGAAATTCCAAACATAACAGAAGATATTTTTGTGCCTAATTCAGTAAGATTCTGGATGATGGTTAAGAAACACAAAAAGATTATGTCCACATAAAAGGAAATTTAAGACATTAGTGTTCAATTAAATCATTCTGGGGTTTCACCTTCTTTTCAGTAAATAGAATTTCTTTGTATCCATGACCACTGTAAATGATTTCTGGATCATACAAGGATGATCAAAAGAGTGATTTATCAGGCATGGATGCAAAAAGTTTATACTTACACTTAAGTTGTCAGCTGCACTTGAGAATCTTAAACAAAACTCCACTGCTATCAGATTGTCTCATATTTGCAGTTTCTTTTATAATTATTTCTTCTAAAGAGAAAACACACTATTTTCAAAACCAGTATGCTTAGGCTGACAAAGCCACAGGATCCCCTTGAAGGAACTCTCAAATTCACCACCCCGGCTGTATTTCCTCTTGCAGCCTGATTTTAGTTTTAGGACTGTGCCATCTGCTGTTGGAATTGCAGATTTCCCTGGGTCTGCACACTGCAGCAGCCAGCTCCGACGGCCTGGCCACACATGACTGTGATTTGTCCCAGGCGAGGGAATGTTGTAGAGCGACTGCCATCCCTGTCAGAGGCTTCAGCCTTCCCAGGATTATTTATTTCAGTGCTTTGAAGGGCTCTGCTTTGGCACAGACATGTAAGGGCTTCCATTTTTCCCCCCTGCTCAGAAATATCAAAGGTGGTATGACACACCTGGGATGCAGAGTCATATCCTGCAATATTAAATTTTAGCAGAAAATAGAACCTCCTTCTGCTCTTCAGTTTCATGAACATAGAAGGTGTGTAGACAACTAAGGAATGGGCAATTTCACCTTCCCAGTCTTACACTTTAGTTCCCATTGTTTATATGCTTGTGGGATCACAGAGCTATTAAAAACTAGACTGAACAATAGAGATCTTATTCTGCTACTGAAACTGGATTACACTCTTAACCACAAGCATCTCCTATCTGCCAACATGAAAGCAATACCGCTTTGGGAAAACTGAAAATGACTGTGCACTGGGTACTCAGATTCCTCACAAGGGTAACCCACATCCTTTGCAGAAGCATTTCTGAGCTCAAAGGTCTACCAGGAAAGACTGGCAGGGAAATATACCCAAATGAATTTTCAATTTTAACACTTCAACATGGGGCATCTTCCTGGCAGTCACTGCAGAACAGGCATGCTGTGCTCCATGCCTGTCTATGGCAGCTCAAAAAATGAGGCAGCTGGTATATGGATGAGCTCTCCAAGGGAACAATACCATATTTTGAGAGACACAACTGACCTGGAACTTCTTAATCCCCCTCCTGCTTCCTGTTATAACTACATCTGACTGCCTCACATCACCAACATGCCTACCTACTAACACAATTAGAAAAGGAAATGTCTTACATTTTAGACACAGAATTATGTGAGCAGTTAGTTAATAGGATTTTCTTACTGAAAGCTATAGGACCTGGCACCTTTGGCATCTGTCTAATGAGGGGGATGTATATGCCTAGAGATCAAACTGAGAATGGCCAGCACACCACACAATAAGCTGTTTAAACAAGCTCATTAGACATACTGAGGCATAAACCTTAAACTTTGTTCTGCTTCAGCATTTAGGCAGTTTTTAAGGCTTGTTTTTCTCTCAACAGCATGAAGAACTCCCAGATCAACAATCATCAGTAATACTCACTGGCATGATACCAGTGCTTCTCCTCCAAGTACCTGTCCCCAAGGCTTTAAGTGTCCATCCATCAACAGCTCCTGCTCCTGCACCTCATCCCCTGGGTGCCAGCCCACCCCACTGGCCACACCAGCTGACCCTGCTGGCCACACGAACCCCATGGCTCATGGAACCTGCCCCAGTGCTACTCACAGGCACAGGACATTCTGAAGTTAAAACTGAGGCTCACAGGGAGAGCAAGGGTGGTGTTGCCTTGTGTAGACCATGGGCTGGCGGAGTTTGGGGAATGCTGATCCGAGAATACAAGCTGGTAAAGCATGTGAAAGCAAAGCCATTAGCTCCTGAGCTGAAATGACTTGGCCAGTGTCACCCAGCAGAGCTGGGAAGTGGACATGGCCCCCAAAGGTCATGTAAACCATGGTTTGTTTTCTAGTTGAGAAATAAAATGGAAAATATTAGGAACACAAGGAAAAAAATCCCTTTTGCAGGCTAAGAATGTGGATAATATTGGTGTTCCTCCTCTGCTTCATTTAATCATCTTAGAATTTGTTTATAACAGCAAATGATTCAATTTCAGATAGAAACATGATGAAGTGTCAGCAGAGACCCTTGACATAATGGTGGCCAGCATTTCCTTCCAGGATCTGAGTTTTTCCCACAGGACATACCATCCACACCAAGCCCTTTTTCAATGGGAGCTGCCTTCTCCCGGTACTGCCTGCAGCCTGAGGCTAATTAGAGGAGACCTGTAAAGAGGTCAAGATGCTGAAGACCTTTCTCAGTTTTCCTAGCTTCAGGAGGTTTCAGAGCAAGACTTGGGCCAGAAGCAGGATTACAAATGAAACAGGAGTTGAAAGCAGGAGGCAAAAGTAGTTGTGAGTTTTTGACCAAGAGGGCTTCAGCAAGAGCAAGATATGAAGGGAAATGAGCTCCTCCTGGGGGCAGGCTTTGGGATGCAGGCATCACTGGGCAGACCTGGCAGATGGAGCTGGGCATGGAGCCACCTGCTCCTGCCTCAGCTGCCATCTCCTGCCTCTCCCAAGGCCAGCACAGCTCTGCCCAGCCGCAGCACAGCTCAGATAAAGAAACTGAGCCTTGGTATGACTGCCTACATTTTCCAGCCTGGATTGCCTCCTGAGACACTTTGCTTCCCACATTCCCGAGGTAGATTTAAAAATAGGACTGCCTCCAATCCATGCCAGGTAAACAGATCTTATTCTCCGGTTTGCATGTTTGGATAGCATGTGTTGCATGCTAAAGACCATGGTATCTAAAGACCATGGTAAGCTGCAGGCAGCACAGTTTTTGGAGGCTGAGAAAAGACACATCTCATCCCTGCAGATGTCTCATACAGTGAATTTAAGCTCAATACCCTAAATTTAGAACAACTTTACATGAAAAGAACCTGAAGTGTAGGGAACCGCTGAAGGACTTGAACTTGGCTTAAACCTACACTCCTACAGACACTCAGAAAATTGCAAAGTACTCCCTTTGAAAAACAGCTACCAAATATGCAGCCTTCCCCTCTGAAATGCTGCATTATTTGGGAAGAAATGCAGAAGAACGAGTAACCCTGTGCATGGGAGTCTCCAGTAGCACTGCTGCAACATGTTGCTGTATGGTGCGGCTGGCAGGCTGGTGGGATGGCTCTGAGTGCTAAATTATGCCATGTTTTGAGAGATACAGCCCCAGAAATGAAATGTTATCAGTCAAAGTTACAATATAGTTGCCATGACAATTATAAAATGGGAAACCATTGGTGTCATTTATTTCATTGTCACATGCCTTATGGGAAATCCTGGCACCGTGGGTTGTGGAAGGAGACAATAATGTGGAGTTTATCCCAAGTGGTTGAGGGCTTTTGTGTAAGCTGACCAGAAGAGCAATGACCCCAACAAATCCTGATTGTCTGGATCCTTGGGGCACAACTCAGGGACACAGTCTTGGGATCCAGACAAAATGGTAGTTTGAAAAACCTTAGGGCTTAGTTGGTAATAGAGTTTTTTGCTAAAAAGCCAGACCCAGAATCTTCTTTGTGGTTACTGTAGTCCTTTGGCCTGGCTGCTCATGGGACAGAGACCTTATTAGAGCAAACCTATGTGCACTCAGTCCCCAGGCAACTGCCAGCCAAGGAGGAGACAGCCCTTTGCTGTGACACCTCCTTTGAAGGAAGCAGGGTCACATTTTATTTAATTGAAATTAGTAAACTGGCTAGGAAGCTGTAAAAACATGAGCAGCCAGCTCCACTGGTGCCCCTCAAATGCTGATGAGGAAAAGAGGGCTAAAATGATCCCACACCATGTGCCTAGGATCAAGTTAATAGGTTACAAAGGCTGAATGTTACCTCTCCATAAGACAATGCAGAAAAAGGATGTCAAGGGAATGTGCTAAATAAGACACTCCAAAACCAGCATGAGACCTGTCGGAAATGCTTTCGGTGAGAAATAGAGTTTTAATATCTTTTATTTATCAGAAGTGAGTCTAAGAGGTAACTACATGTGACACTGAAGCACTTTCTCTGGAGGAACATGAGAATGATATCGCTGTCAGAGCAAGTCACAGAAATCAGTGGTGGGAAATCAGAGCTAGATAATGTTAAATTAGCAACAAGATGTAGGGTTTTTCCACGTGGAGGATGACTAAACATGAGAAGAAACCATGGAGGATGTGGTGGATGTGGTGCATTTTTCAGACCTCCACATCTCCAGATCAAAGTGGAAGATCTCTTCAGATGCAAAGCTTATCTGAGCACATCTAGGGACAGCCATGCCTTTGATACCCAGATGGAATGAGAATGTGAACACTGCACTCTAGCCACACTTTTACCAGTGGATGTGTATTCAGACATTTTTGACACTAAAGCCTCCATGAGGGTAGTGATGCCTTCCCTCCAGTGTGTCAGCTGCACCCCTCTGAATGCTGGTTTTGATAGCAATAAACTGTGTGTCATCACTCATTTATTCCATGGTCACTGTGTCGTGTACCAGTTTGGAATAAAGCAAGCAAAGACATCTTAATTTTAGGAGACTTCTCTATAGACATGATCCAGTAAAATTGCACACATGCTGCTGGTTGCTGATGAAGGGACCTAGGAAGTCTTTAAAGCATGAGCTTGAAGTGTTTGTCAAAAGAAACAGCAAATTACCAGCTGGTTTCCCAGACAGCTGGATGTGGGACACAGGCTGAAAAGCACTGAGAATAAATATGCATGGAAAGAGCATAATAAAGCCCTGTCTTTTGCTGCTAAACAAATACATTTATTACTTGTATAAAATATTTATAATAGTATATTTTAGGTTGCATTCAGCTGCTTTGTTTTGTTTTGTTTGGTTTGGTTGGTTTTTTTTGTAGAGGGGAAGGGAATGAATTTTCCTGTCAGACTCCCAAACCACCACAGAGGAGATGTGCAGAAAACCTACCAATCCTGCTGTATATTCATGCAGCTCTGCACAGGGGTCCACCCAGGAGAAGTCTGGGTCCCAAGGGTGCGAGTGACTTGGGGCACTTAACAGCTTCTCTCTGAATTGTTTGACAGGGATGCAAACCTCTTCACCTCCAGGAAAGCCAGTTAGGCATACTTTTATGTCTACTGCTTTGCTCTCAAGACCTTTGATTTTATCTTTAAACCAGCAGTGTTTATGGTTCTCAAGTTGATCGTGTTCTGCTAAACAAGTTCCTTTGTCTCACAGCGAGCTGACAAATCTGCTAGTGAAACAATTTTACTATTCAGCAACTTCAGTTCTGCCTCCAACTTTTTCTCTGTCGCCTTTGAACTGCCACTGCTGCATTGATGCCTGCTATGGCTCTGCCTGCCATGCATGTCGTTGCTATAGCCCATTAAAAGCAGTTGCAGCCGTGCTTACCACTGGCTTCCTCCTTCCTTTGAAGCCGTTTTCTTTGACTGGTCTTAATTAATGCATAAGCTGGGAAAGTGCCTTCTTTTCTCCTTTCAAGATGTTTTTTGTTTCTTTGTTTTAGTTTCATGTCTTTGGCTGAATAGATGTTTCCAGTATGTTCTTTATGAAAATTAAAGGGAAATTGAAGCTTACACAACTTTTTTATTGGTGAAAGGGACCCAGGCTATGGTCTTTCTTTGACTGTGTTACCACTGCGTGCTTTTTTGACTCCATTTCTTCCCTCTATTCAGGAAAGCCAAGTAACATGATTAAAGTCTTCTTCCAGCTCAAAGACTTTGACAGCAAACAAAGATGGATCACTTACCAACTGAATGAATCATGTACAGGAAACCAAGGCAAGTGTTAAACATATTTACTAGGGGAATCAGTTAAGAATGGTATGCCGAAGATCTGCAATTAATTAACAGCAGTTCCCTGTACTGAAACAAGAGATTGAAAAGCTATTAGATAATTAGTAAAATTCTATAAAGCTGCATTCCTCAGAGCAGCCACAGATGCCGAAAGGAAATGCAGGACTGCTAGGCCAGATACCAACTTGTCAAGGAATTAATCATCTTATTTAATGGCCAATACCTGGCCATGTGGGCAGCCGTGCAAAAGAGCTGAATAGTCTGAGCAGATGGAGCACTCCTCTCTCATTACTGGTTATTGTCACGCTGCTCCAGGCGTGCAGCTTCCACCTTCCTCAGTTTCCTCATCCACAGCCTAAGCAAGCTCAGTGCTTCATCAGCTTTAGGCTTTTCCATGGAAAGTCACTGCTGCGTCAGGGCTTCAGACAGGAGGAGAAATGGGAAAAGTTTGCAAATTGCACAAATATGTGATGAATACACGTCCTGCACAACAGCAGATGAACCTCAGGACGTGGTGCAAATGTCCTGTTCAAGCCTGTAAACAAGCAGGTTGTGAGACCATCTCAGCCTGTAAATGAGCTTCACTACAGCAGAGCCCACAGTCCCAGCCCACAGCAGGGCCCTGCAGCAGGAGCCTTCCTGGGGGACACATCCTCACTCAGTGTTTCATTATCCACAAATGCCTGGAACAGAGACCTGTGCTTTGATCTCAGCCATGTCCAAACATCCTCCTGCCCACATCTGCACAGTGCTCCCCCAAACCTTTCCCAGCTGTGGGCTCAGAAACACAGAGACTGCTCCATGTCACTTAAACGGGTGCAAACCCCCACTGTTTCCCATCCAGTTACCCCAAAGGCACAGAGAGGGGAAAGTGAAGCCTTGTGATCCTACAAGAAGAGTCTGTTCTGAAGAACCTGGTCAGCACCAATGGCTCCTCCAAGGCAAGGCACAGCTCAATCTCTGTCCTTACTCAGGGATTTCTGAGCAGCTGCTCAGAAACAAAACTCACCTGCCTTCTTTCAGATGAAGCTTTCTCAACCCCTTAAGGTTAAGGGAGTCTGATTAAAGAGGTCTCCTCACTGCCCCTCAAAATGTGGTTTTGATGGGACCCCAAAAGGTGGTTTTGCTGGGGCAGTTTAAAAGCTTCCTCTCTATATCTCTGACTTGTTTGAAATCACTAATTTTTCTATCATGTCTATTGCTGTTGATTAAACAGGAACAGTGTCAGGGTAGGGCATTTCTTTTGGCTTTTGTGGGAGAATCCTTAAGTCTACTGTTAATACATGAGGTCGGAACCTTATAATTTCTGTGAAATGTTATGAGAACAATAATTTCATTCCTTCCTTTTTTAGAAAATTTCATTTTTTAATGATTCAACAGAAAATGGAAATAAAAATAATGCTTTAATTTCAGCTAGAAAATTCTGCTTTGCCTTTACCATGAAAAGTGCCCAAACCAAGATTTTGCTTTTTTTTTTAAAGTTGACATATGATTTTGTCAAAATCAAAAAGCCTTCTTAATTTAAACATTAATAAGGCTGGATTTTTCTCCAGAAAACTTCCCAAAGCCTACCTTCATAATTTCAGCACCCTGAATGACAAATTCAGCACACAAGCAGACAAATTTGACCAGAACCCATCAGGCATTAGTGTCTGCACTATTTTGTCAGTGAAAATCCACCACATTTTGATCTACAACAGATAGGTGGTTCCAGCTCCTAATTATTGGACTTTCTGTCCAGGTGTGAAGGGAGAACAACTCCCCATCTGACATTTGCAATTATCTCATGTCACATATAAATGGAAAAATATCTCATGTTTGCAGTAAAATTTCAGTCTTTCCATATAAATGACATAATAATTTATGCTATTTTCACAGAGCAATAGTGTAAGAGATATGCTGCCAAATGAGCCTGTAATAATACTAGAAAAAAAAAGGGTTTAATATGATGATGCTTATCTTTTTAAATAAATGCCATTAGAGGCCAGCCACAGTAATTGCCTCTATTGAAAAAAAAAGAAATAGAAAGGAATGGTGCAAAGCAGTAATCTCATACTCAATTAAGCAATGCTGACTCCTGAAATGTCTTTCAGCTTATGTTTCTCCAGGAAAAGAAAAACAAACTCATTTAGATGAGCTGAAAGTACTGAATTTATGTATGAGCTGAGGTATAGATCATATGCATTTTAACAGCTTGGACCACAAGAGATGTATCTTCATTTTACAAACAAAGAAATAAGGGTAAAAAATAAAAATCAAGATAAGGAAAAAAAAAAAGACAAGTATCTAAACTAACCACATAACTGCCATTTTTAACTATGGAGGAAGTCCCCTGGTCTCTGACATTTGCACATGACTACTCAGTTATCAGCTCAGAGCTCCAGATGGGTGCAAGATAGACATATTCTCACAAGACATCAGTATCATGCCTGGAAACAGAAACACTCAAATTCCTGAGGTTTTAGACCATAAGCTTATTCATTGCTGAATTTTAGAAGATAGGCAGTATGAGACACAGACAGAAAACAATAACTTGTGTGATCCATGTTTAAGCAGAAGCTTCCTATTCCAACAAAAGTATTTGAAGCACCACTGTACCCCCACAGCTCTCTCTCCTATGTATTAAGCATTTTTACTTTCCTCCCAAAACCTTCTTTTCCCTGTAAGGCTGTTGAGCACGTCATTTTATCCACAATTCTCCTGTATTTTGTCTGCAAATTTCTAGAGCGCTATAAACACCTTTTTGTGCTTTCATAACCTAGACTTGTTTAGGATTAATTGTAATTAGGCCCAGGACATGGGAATAATAAATCTTTCCTCCCTGAAGCGTTGGTAATCCAATAGAAAGATGGATAATGAGCCTTCCCCATTGCTATCTTTCCAGTGAGTTTGAGCTCCAGCAGTTGCATCCACACTCGAGAGAGCAGTTCCTGTTGGGTGTGAAATAAAGCCATGACAGATAGAAGTCATTCCCTTACCAGCCTTTTCTCTGTGCTGGCTTTACTACAAACATGACTTTTTATGCTCTTTTAGTTAAATGAGCTTTATTTTCTTTATTTTTTCATAGTTATGGCCCCTGGTAAGTCCCACTGTGTGCCAGGTGGAAGACACAACCATGCTGAGAGAACCATGCTGCTATTCAATATTTATTTATGGCTCAGAGGAGGTTGTACCCCTAGACTGACCAGGGCAAAACTCAGCTTTAAAAGAAACTCGGTGACTTTGAAAAAAGACTTTCCGAGAGAATCATCTGCACTTATTCATCAGGTGGCTGGAGAAATTTTCCATCCTGCACAGCAGAGAGGTCTGTGGTTCGAGGCGCTCTGCTCGGCGTTCTGCTGGCGGCGGTAAAACGCTGTTTTTCCGAGGATCAGCCCGAGATGAGAGCGCATCTCGCGCTGCGTTACATGGCAGCGCTTGTCATCATCACAGCGATGGTGCTCGATAACGACATGTTTGCAGCGCTGCCTGACAACACAAGTACATCCCTAAAGACTGTTCTGTCTAGACTGGGGAATTTTGCAGAAAAGCATCACTTGTGAGCATTTCTGCATACCCCAAGCCTCGGCCAAACATCTGCTCTCAAACCAACGCAGCTCCGCCGCTTCGAATCGCCTTCACCGTTCATCGCGTACCACTCTCATCCTCCTCACTCTCACTACCATATCTCTATGACAATTTCTCACCAACATCCTGACTCTAGCTTCTCTATCCCCTGCTTTCTTCTTTTCTCTCTCACGCTCTCTCTCCTTTCCACACCCTCTCTCTCTCTCTCTTTCTCTCTCTCTCTCTCTCACTCTCTCTCTACCGCCATTCCACACTTCCTCCTACAACTTAATATTATGCTCCTTCCTCCTCTCCGTCCCAAAAACATAAAC
>JBBMKD010000145.1:103085291-103123930 GCA_037834095.1 Argya squamiceps | reverse complement strand
TAGGGTATCAGTAACGGTGTTTTTGAAATCAATTAAGGTTGTGGGGGGGGGGGGTCGCGCCTGGCCCGCTCCCCGGGACGGGACGAGCATCCTTTCTTCTTTCCTCCCCGGCACCTTTTCAGGGCAGAGAACAGCCCTGCACCCCCTGCGTCCGGCCCCACCGGGCTGCTGCCATCCCGTCTCGCCCTGTCTCATCCCGTCCCGCCCACAGACGCACCGTCCCGAACCTCTCGGTGTCATTTAGGGGTGAGGGGGCTCGGCATTCCCCGCTGGACCCTGTGGTCCATCAAGATGACGGTGCAAGGCAGCAGGTTGCCCGAGCACCTGGCTGGGGGTGCGGGCACTGCCCTTTCATCTGCCGTTTTGTCTGACAGCATAACTCCATATGAGATTGATGTTCTTTGCAAGGAATTAAAAAAAACCTCCAGTTAATATCCATCATATTAAGAAGGAATATACAAGAATAGTATCCATACTACTGTGTTAATACAATGTGCTAATTATGTATATTTACTCCATATCAAAGGTCTGTTGTTATTGCATTAATATGTGGCTGTGAGCTGGTGACCATGGCCACCCTGTTGAATATATGCTGTGAGTTTGATTTGCTGCACAATGTTGAAGTTTCTGCATGACATTGTCATGACTCTGTTGCTTTGACACGCTGTAAGCTGTCTGTAGCAGAAAATCTCAGTGTAAATTGCAGAAAACAATTTCACTGAGGCACTGCAATATGGAAAGTAAAGCTCTCAGAATAACTCACTGAACATAAGTATGTACTTAAAATTAATACATCGAGCTTTTTTAAACATTTTAATCTGCTACTATTCTCTCCTAGGTCCCATTTCTGAGCAAGACAAACAAAATGAATTTGCAGGATTTTTTCTTTAACTGTGCTATAAAATAAGTGGTTTTGTTCCTCAGGAACAGAAATGTGTCAGGCTTTCCATTGTAATGCTAGTTTTCAAGGGTTTATTATTTTGTCATGGAAGCTTTAGCTTTTAGTTGTATTACAGTTATCTTTTAATAAACTATTCCATTTTAGGGCTTTTTTTTTTATCAGTCGGAGCAGATTCTTGACCTGGCAGCACAAGTACCCCTGAATTAGTAAAGAACAATTAAATCCAAAAACAATCTGAACAGAGCTGGCAGTCAAGGGGTGAAGAGGAATTTCAGTAATAATTTTATTATACCTTTATAATCATCAATACTAGATAAGTTGAGTTACCTGCAGAACAAATGAAAATTTTCCAGAGGCACCAATACCGGAGGCAGTGTGGGACAGAAAGAGGAGACACCCACTTTATTGTTTAATCCGTTACTATTATCTCCTAGGTCTCATTTCTGAGAAAGACAAAAAAAATGAATTTGCAGGGATTTTTTTAATGTGTGCTATAAAATAAGTTGTTTTGTTTGTCATGAACAGAAATGTGCCAGAGGCAGTCCAGGTGCTGTGATGGTGGCAGGGTTATTAGTTCAAGCTGAAGGCATTGATTTGAGTAGATACCTTCTAGTCAAAGATGCTGCATCTCACAGGCCTAAGTAACAGAAACCAAAGAAGAGGAGGGATAAACTGAAGGGATAAATTTGTTTACAGTCATGTGCAGTTTCTGCCATTAATCTCATCTTTTCCAGTGCTGAGCAATTTCTGCTCTTTAGGGACTGGGTTCTAGCAGTTACATTGACACAGTAGCATCATCCTCTATATAAGACCCACTGATTATCGTGCAGAGTATGGAAAACATGCTCCTGAGGAGGTGGAGGATGAGAAGAGGATGATCAAGAAAAATAACTTAAAAGATCCTAAAGATAGATAACCCAGAGACAACATCTTGCATACCAAAATGAAAAAGTGAAGACTTGTCCTCCCATGACAGTCCCATGCCCTTTCCATTCTCTATTTGTCTCTTTTTTTTCTCTCCCCCACCCTGCCTTCTCCACTGCTCCTTGTCATTTCCCAACAGGTTCTCTCTGCCTTTGGAACATCATATCCTTGAGGCAAAACCTTTATCTCCTTACTTAAATGTAAGATGCTGCACTTCTTTGGCACTTAGCTGATGCTAGGATGCCAGAACAGCCAAATACCTTTGACATTCTGAAATTTGCATATGAAAATCTCCACCAAAGCAGCAGTAGAGCTGTCATTAATAAGTCTCCCATTCATAGGCCAATGTGATAAGATGGGGTGTGCAGGTCTTACAGATGGGAGCCCCTCTCTGCTGCCTGCTGAGGTATGAAGAAAATAAGACACAAATTGCCTCCAGTGCTCAGGTGTGTTGATATATCCCAGCTGCCAAACATCTGCATATCCTGGAGTGGTGGATAAGTCAAGATCTTAATTAAAAGAACCTAGGTGGTAAATTATTTTTTCAGTTTGGGAATGCATGTTTGCCAGTGATTCCCAGTTGCTGCCCCATGGGTGGGCTGTCAGGTTTCCCATGAAATCTGCTCTTACTTGGCTGCAGGATGATGTAGGACTGATCTTCTTCCCTTTGTGTCTCCCTACTCCCCATAGGAATAGGCAGCCAGAAACTGTCCAGGAGCCACGGTGCCCTGTTAGACCCAGACTGAGTGGCTTCACCAGCCCATGTGAGATAAGTCTGGTGAACAGACTTCCACAGAATCACCAAATGGTTTGGGATGGAAGGAGACCTTGAAGATTATCCAATTCCAACTCCCTTGCTGTGGGCAGGGACACCTTCCACTAGACCAGGTTGCTCAGAGCTCCATCCAATCTGTCCTTGAATACCTCCAGGGATGGGCCAGCCACCACTTCCCTGGGCAACTTGTTCCAGTGCCTCACTACCCTCACGATAATGAACTTCTTCCTAATGTCTAACCTGAACCTCCTCTCTTTCAATTTGAACTCATTCCCCCTTGTCCTCTTACTCATGCTCTTGTAAATAGTTTTGCCCTATTTTTCCTTGAAGTTCCCTTTAGGTACTGGAAGGCCTCAGCTGGATCACTGTCATGGTTTAGGAATGGTAGTCCCCAGTTTAGTGTGCCCACCAAGATTCTCCAATGCTCCTCCCTCCTGCTCCCAGCTTTCCCCCTCCCACCTGCAGTGGGATGGAGTTGAGATTTGGAGGCACAAAGGGTGAAGTTCACAAACTGAGACAAGATCGATTTACTGGAAACATCAATGAGATAAGAAAACAAACAGGAACAGGAGTAATACTAATGACAAAGGGTACAAGAAAAGAAATGATTCACACAGAAACCCCTTGAGAATAGACAATAACCAGACTGGAAAGAGCCCCTTCTTCCCAAAAGAGAGTCCCTTCCCCTGGCACCCCTGGCAATGGCTGTAGGGTGGGATAGAATAAGCTCCAGGTCCTGGCCATGCCCCCTCACTGTTTCTGCAAAAAATAAACCCTATCCTGTCCAGAACCAGGACAGTCCCCCTGAAGTCTTCTTGTTTGCAGGCTGGACAACCCCAATTCTCTCAGACTTTCCTCATAGCAGTGGTGCTCCATCCCTCTGATGAACTTGGTGGCTTCCTCTGGACTCCAACAGGTCCATGTCCTTCCTGTGCTGGGACCCCAGGGCCGGAGGCAACACTGCAGGTGGGGTCTCACCAGGGCAGAGCAGAGCAGAGGGGCAGAATCCCCCCTCACCTGGTGCTTTGGGTGCAGCCCAGGACAGGTTTGGCTTTCTGGGCTGTGAGAGCACATGGCTGGGTCATGTCCAGCCTCTCACCCACCACTTTGCTCCACTGGATACATGGCCTCCTCACCATCATACAGGCACATTTTGAATGTGATCTCATTATGCATAGAACAAAACAAGTTACATTCTGGCTGTTGTCACACAGCCACACACACCAAAAAAAAAGCCAGGCAACAAAGAAACAACAAAAAAAGAAACCCTCTAGAAATTATGCTGAGAGTGTTTAGTCTTTTTCAAGATTACCTTTTCCCTAATTTTGGGAAATTGCTTATGAGACTTGCTAGAAGCCAGCTGATCTGAATGGGACAGCTGTTGAGTTGGGGGGTTATGTTTGTTCAGTTTTTGGGCTGTTCTTCAAATTCGTCCATTGTAAAGAAGAGCATTTTTTACAAATGCAGTGATATCATCTTCCTTAAGCAGCTTCTAAAAATATGTTATCTGGTACATTCCAAAAGAAAGCTTTCTGTTTTTCTGAAGTGTCTTTATAAACTGGAGATACTTTTTGCTTCTTGCAGGATTGCTTAACAGTACCAGAACTACAAATCCATCCCTTCAGCTCCAGAGTTTTGCAAATAGACTTTTTCTTTTACCTTTTCACGTTACACAGTATTTTTCATGCCAATGCAACACAGTTGCACAGTTATTTTTATACAGATATCTTGGATGAGAATTGATTTTTAGAGTATCCTGGAAGGTGTTGGAGTTTGGTAATTGCCTCCTTAAATGGAGCCCTTATCCCTTGCTGAGATGGTGCTCTAATTAATCAGAATATAAGATCCCAGGAAACTGATTTCTTCACCCCTCCTCACAACAGTAGTTTTAATCTACTCACACTGCAGAAACTCTTTCCCCAGATATGTATTTTCCCCCTGATGATGAGAACAGCTGAACCCAGGCAGGTATATGTCAGGTCCTTGTGTTTATGGCTGCTGTGTGGCTTTTCATGTGTTCAGAGAAGGCTGGCCAGCAGGAGGACATCTAATACAGGCAGCATCATCTCAAGGATGTTTCCCTAAATTTTCTTGTGCAATTGCTTTTGGCTATGAATGGCTGCATATGCAGTCCTTGTCATCAACCTGTGTTTGTGCTCAAGGGGTCACTATGGGCAACTTCATCCCTGGGAATATGTGCAGATGAACAGGTTTTCTGTGCTGATGGCCCAGATCCTTTTCCACAAGGTTCTTGGAGCATCCATTTGATGGGAGAATTGCCCCTTTATTTTCTATGTTAGGTGCCTTAAGGGAAAGGGGAGAGTTCACATATTCCTAGTGTGTAGTTTTCATATAATTTTGTCTGTTCATTGTATGTGTTTCCCATGTAATTTTCCTTTCCAACAGACTCTTCTTTCCTACTGGGAACACATCTGTCTGAAGTGATTTTCCCAGGGAAAACTTTGCATTACCACATATCAGTAATAGCTATTAACAATAAGATTATTAGTACTTACAGTATTGATCAAAATCCAAGATTCTGCTTTCACTTACCTCCCCTTTGCAGATATGTCTCTGTAGTGTTGTGAGCAGCCATGTCCCAAAGAAATTCCTTTGTCCTTCTGCCATGCATGGAGAGTCACTCAGTTTCCTTTGCTAACAAACCCAACTTTTTTTTGGCTTTGCATTGTTACCTGAGCAGAAATTGCCATTGTGTTATCCTTTTTCTAGCTGTTAGAACTGAGTAATTTTCTTTGAAGCTGGTACTTTCCTGTGTCACTGATGGCCTCTGCCTAAACCCCATCCTTTCTCCTGTGACAAATGCAGGCTTGTCTTCTCCCATTCACCTGATTCCCATTGGTTTAGGGACTAGGTCTCCCAGAGCAAAGTCCATCATCAGGACAAGACCATGTGGCAAAGCCAGACTGGCCAGGATCTGCTTCCATTTATGAAACTGTGAATCAGAATTAATGAAACCCAGCACTGTTTGATTTCCCAAGACATTTGTCTTGCTGATTGCCCTCAGTCTGTGGATGGAGAAATGTGAGTCCTGTCTGGCTGCAGCAGCAGCAGCACTTGGCTTTGCTCACCCTGTGGCCCAGCCCCTGCCTCTGTGCACAGGAGACAAGAACCCACCTGCAGAGAGCCAACACTGAGCTGCAAGTGGTGCTGCAAATAATCTGACTCAGAGCATGGAGTGTAGGGAGCAAGGACCAGATCTTCCAGAAGACGCTGAGAGGGATGACGACTTCCTGCTCACTTTTCAGCTTGTTGAAGATCTACTGAGAAAGCTGAAAAGTGCAGTCATACCTTGTTCAGTTGTAACAGAGCATGTTTAAGGGAGGTTATTTATTGCCCTGCTTAGAAAGTCTCTTTCTTTTTGTTCTTTTCTCCCACCCCTTCCCTTATTATTTTAATTTAGTGCATGTTGGTGTTACTTTTGTCATACCGTTATTGCCTTTTGGCCTAAATCCACCACATTTTTCTTGTGTTGTAACATAAAATGAAAAAAACCCCATTTTTTTCATTGGAAATAAGGACTAAGAAACAATTTCATTGAAGTATTTCTTAAATCTGGAAATGGTTTTGTGTTCACAGACCCCCTACCAGAATGGGGTAGTTTTGCTTCCTTTCATTTCCAGTGTCTAACACACTTAATTTGAGTTTTCTGAAAGTGGTAGCTGAGAACAATTTTCTGAATCTTTAAGCATGCTCTTAAATGAATTCCCTGATTTCCAATGTGTGAAGCATATAATAGCTCCCCTTGGGTTTCATAGGCTGGGTTTATTTTGTCCTAGTATCCCTCTACTGGGCAAACCTTTCCATGCCTTCCCAAGGAAGGCAATTTTAAGCACCTTCTCCAAGAGGGACAAAGGGCAGTTAGTGAACCTAAAGCTGATATTCACAGAATTTTTAATTAATCTTCTAACTAGTTGGTGGCACTGAGATGTAAAAGCAGGCTGTCTGATCTGATAGACACTTACAAAGGTGTTGGGTTTTATAAAAATGACTAGTCTAACAAAACTATTGAAATGCATAAAGTTAAGTGTCTAGGCATACAGCTTTATGGCTTTGAATACAAGGTTTAGATATTAAACCCAATATTTTTTAGCACTTGGAGATGTATCACTTCGCCTTCTTTCTTTGTCACTTTATGTAGAACTATATTAACAGCATAAAATACATTAAACACTAGCTCAGGAGAATCAGAAATTGTTAGTTTCAGAACAATCATCAGAAATATCACCTTAAGTTACATAAAAAAGGGGGAAAAAGGCAGGGGGTGGGGGGGAAATCCTGTTCCACTGGGTCATGAACCAAATGGCCATGAACTAAAAATAATCTTTCTATTGTTCCACAGAATGTGAGTAGAAATTAATATGCTAAGTCTGATTCCACTAAAAGTCCCAATTCTGTTTTTCTGCATATATTTGGTGTATTTGGAATTGCATTTAAGACTTAATATAGTCATTTAATGTGGTGGATTTAGATGTGTTTTCCCTGTACAAAACTACATTTTTCATTAAGAAAAAAATTTCCCCTGACAATATTAATTTCTTTTTAATGATTCCATTAGGTTAAATGAAATAAAATAATGAAAATTCCTTTTTCCTTTTCATAGTGGCCAAATGGCACGATAAAGAGGCATGACTAATCCCCTACCCTAAGGGCTTCAAAAGGGAAGAATAGGGTCGGGTGGGGTTCCTCAGCCACACAGCCAGCTTACTGCCTGAAAAAGGGTTGGGTAAGGGTGGGATTTAACACAAAAGGTCAGGCTAACATAATACATTTCCACTGAAAGGAAGTAGAACTCAGTAAAAATTCTTGGTGATGAAAGGAAGGGAGTTGCTGGTATTACTAAAGGATGGCAGAGAAGCAAGAGATATTTCAGGTTTGAAAGAAGAGCATCACCACAGTGGTGGGACGTTTGCTGAGCATCAGTCAGTGGTCGGGCTTGGTATTTTTTTGCACTCAGCTGTTCATTAGGAAGGATGCAGCTAGGTTCAGGAGTCCCAGGTGGGCACTTAAGGCTGAATAGCCACTCAGTTATCATGAAGACCCCTGAGACATAGTAAATGATTGTCAGCAGTATATATTTAACCTCCTAGTCAGTGATGGAGAGAGAGGGGGATGTTTGTCTAGCCAGTGAAATATCATTTAAGTAGCAAATGTTGTGCTTGTCTGGTAAAAGCACGCAGCAGTCAGGTTGGCAAAGCACTAAAACAAAGTGCTGCAATTTTTCCAGTTCCTTGCTTACTGTCATTTATATGGAGAGAAGGTCCAGGAATGTGATCCTGCCCCAGCTGAGACAAGTCTGTCAGAGCCAATATTGTTTGCATCTTCCCTGATTCTCTATTGCACTCAACATTTTCCTTCTGGAGTTCTCCTTGCCTGTGTGAGGGCTCTGTACAGCCTCAGGCTGTGCTCGCTTACACCATCCTGGGGGAGGAAGGCAGTTTCATGTCCTTAATCCTGACATTTCCTTGTCTCTGCCTGTAGTCCCTCATGCTTGCAGGAGCATCTTGATATAAAGAGAGGCTAGCAGGAGGTGGGATGTCTCTTGTCCTCCTATCTGTGTGTGTCTGAAAGAAGGCAAAAAAGCATCCTTCTCTTTGCCTTCTAAGCTGGTGTTGCCGTTTCTGTGCCCGTGGTGGCAGTCTTGCTCAAAGTGCCTTCACTTGGGAGGTCCGTTTGCAAAGCCTTTAGAAAACAGTGAAGATTTCATTATGAAAACTGGGAAATCACCAGGCTTTGATGACATCAGGAAGGAATATTCCACTTACATATTGTTTGGCTTCCCCCAATCATCTCTTCTTGCATTCATCCGATAAAATTCAATTTTCCTGAAGTTCTCTGTCATATAATGGAAAGTCACTCCCCAAGATTCTATATTGCACAGAAATTGTTGTGCACTGAGACAAGATCTGTCCACTGTCCACTGAAACAAGAACTATCTGTATTTTCACACATTTAAATGGACAGAAACATACACTGAGAAAGAAAGAATAAGCTCAAGATTTTCCATATCTACGTGATTCAAATTTTCACCCCGGGTTTTGTATTTTTTATCCCACATTTTATGTGAGAGGCTGCTTCCCTCCCTGCTGCAGGTAGAGTGGGATTTTTCCCTTGAGCAGAGCAGGAGATGGAAAATGGTTTGCTTTGTGGTGGGGTTTATGGAGTGCCTCTAGTAAATGAACCTTGAGAGTCTTAGAAGAGAGTGCCCATGGGAAAAAACAAGACAGCCTTGCTAGCTACTTACAAATGGTGCTGGGTTTTAACAGAGAAGTAATTACTTTACTAATGTTCAGAATAACATAATTGTAAACAATTCTATTGTTTGCATTTGACAGCCAAGGGAGGCAGAGGAGATTTTGGCTTAAGCTTATAATGTGAGGCTGGTGGAATTACTGATATAACAGGCAAGGGTTTTGCCTCCTGCTACTGTGGCTTTTTACTGGAAGACCCAGAATCAGTATTGCCTGTGTGCAAAGTCCACAATTTTGGGGCTTCCTCTCCTAATAATTGTGGAACTTGGGATGAACACCATCCTGCTGGGTCCATGGCCACCATGGGCTTGTAACTGGTCTGGAATTCCATGCAAACACCTCCAGGGACAAAGCATTTGCCAGCATACAGGTTCCTGCCATGCACTTCAGACCTTTCTGAGACTTGTGAAAAATAGCTCTAAAGTCCCCAAAATATCAAAGAGATGACCATTAGGAGTCTGAAGGACTGTAGCCCCATTGGGTCTGCTGGGGAGAGGCATGGGCAGTCACCCACAGGATTTTATCTGCTGGTAACTAATCATGCCACAGTGTCTCAGGGACAGAGATAACCTGTGAGAATGGGGAGAGGGAGGAGGCAGGAGGAAACATCAGCTGCCTTCCCTTCCCCAGGAGACCTGAGCACCTGAATTCAGCAGGGATCAGAGGGGTTTTGCTCCAGGCAGGGCTGCCATTACCTGCCAGAGATCTCCTTGCCCCAGGCAGAGGAGGAGGAGGAGGATGGATCAGGGATTAGGGTGACAGCCTGAATCAGGCTCCCTTCTGGGAGATGTGGATCCAGTGGGCTGAAGAAAGCCTGGACAGTGCTGAAGAGCAACTGCACTGCACAAGGAGAGCAACCTGGATAAGTCAGAGAAGTGCCATACATCCATCAAGGAGCTGCTGTGTGCATCAGGGGGAAACAGAGGCACCTGTGGAGGGAGCCTCAGCCTTGTCTTGGATGCTGCTGGCTCTGCACGGTGTGCAGTGGCCCTTGCTGGCACAGCCCTTGTGGTCTCAGCTGCAGATTTACACCCTCCTGTCCCTGTAGCTGGTGCCTGGCCATTGCCAGGGAATTCTGAGACAGCTGAGACATTAATTAAACTATAATTTGAAAAGTCCTCAAACATTTATTCTTTACTTTACTGGATCTAGGTAGGATAAAATCTATTCTTCTAGTTGGTCAGATAGACTTGAGAGGGAACATAAGGTCCACCCCAACTGGTAAACAAGAATTAAAATAAGCCTTCTCATGTCTATGCTGTTTTTTTAAGACAGGCTTATGCTATCTGAAAAACAACTTTGATCCTAGACAAATCTTATGATAAACCACAAATATGACTGCTTTGGAATAAATCTTCATGGAGTTTCTGGATTTACATTCATAAAGGCTTAGCATACACTAATTAATTTGGAATAAATTACTGCAGTTGGAACAAGGCCACAAATTCTAGCCCAGATTTGTACAGGGGGTTACTTAGCTGTATCTGTCAGACATTATATTTTTTATAGGAAGGTATTGAAATAAATATCTTTTTATATACTTACACATACACATACATGCATGTATATGTACTATAATGCATTTTTTTATTGTCCATCTCCTAGGTTCCAGTGAATGGCCATCTGATCACATCAGTCAACATCAGAGAGAAAAAGCTCCTCAAGGTACCAGCAAGAGTTTTAGAGTTTACGTATTGTCTTTCAAGAGACAGTTTTTTTAAGAATGCTCCTTTTTTTTAAGGTAGTTTGTTCTTCCTTGGTTTGCTGCACTTCAGAGATGATGCAGGAATATAAGACCATGTAATTTTGTGGCACAGCCACACTGTAGTATTTGTCACTGCCACCACAAGGGGGATGGTCTCATCATCCAAGCCCAGAAGTGGGTGCTGGAATCTCCTGTATTTCCATTCCAGCTCTGACAGAGACATTTCCTTGGGTCTGTTTAAGGGTTTTACCTTGGGTATTGAGCACTTGTACTGGTGTGGAGGAGGAGCCTAATGCTTTAAAGACCTTCCAGGTCTTTACAGAAAGTTCCAAGTTGCCCAGAGAAGCTGTGTCTGCCCCATCCCTGAAAGTGTTCAAGGCCAGGCTGGATGGGGCTTTAGGCAGCCTGGTCCAGTGGAAGGTGTCCCTGCCTATGGCAGGGGAGCTGGAACTGGCTGATCTTTAAGGTCTCTTCCAAACCATTCTGTGATTTTGTGATTCTAAGTGAGGAGCTGACCCTGAGCCTGGACAGGGAACTATATTTCTGGCAGGGTTTTCCCACCTTGGAAAAGTCAAGAACCACTGTTTAATCTAAAACATTCAAAAATTATAGTTTAAGGTTGTGCTACTGCTTCATCAAGCTGTATGAAAATGGCCTCAGCTACTCCTGTGCCCTTTCAGACTAGTGTGAACTACAGATACCTTCATTATAAATAAGCTGTTCCATGGTTTGAAGCAGGGGGAGGGGCTGGGTTTTTTTGTTAAGCATTGGCAGGGTCCTACCACTTGATTATAGAATTCCTGATTTTAAAGGAGGTAAATACTTTAGACTCACTTTTCTCCTTCAGAAGGACATTAGAACTGAAGAACAATG
Source organism: Argya squamiceps (assembly GCA_037834095.1). Classification (NCBI taxonomy): domain Eukaryota; kingdom Metazoa; phylum Chordata; class Aves; order Passeriformes; family Leiothrichidae; genus Argya; species Argya squamiceps. Next base: position 103,112,483 of record JBBMKD010000145.1, on the reverse strand, counting down.
AATGCAAATCTTACTAAAGAGCTGAATTAAAATGTGAATTTTCTAATATAGCAGATGAGATTTGTAGGTCCGAAGCAATAGCATTTATTGGTTTGGAATTTGCAATAAAATCTGCTCAGGAAGACTTTTGCACACACTTAAAAGACTCCAGCAACCCCCTACTCTCTCTGAGTATCATGGGTTTTCTCCATTTTGCAGCTACTGCCCTAACTTTTTTTTTTTTTCTGGATGAAGCAAATACTTGTTTTATCTCTTTGCTCTCTTATGTCCTCTATACTGTAGCCTAAGAAGAAGAGGAAAACCCAGTGCCCAGACAAGGAAGTGTCAAAAGATCTGCTTTCTGTGGAAAAAGACAAACTGCAAGAGGAAGAAGGTAACAAAAGATCTGGTTCTTCTGGTATCTGATGAATATTAACAAATGATAACATGGGGTGAAATATGTCAAAAGGGAGGCCTTCTCTACTATTATAGAGTTCTGTGTTAGTGGGAAAGCTGCCAGTTTGAGAGTTATTTGTATCACCTGCTCCTTCCTACATGTAACTACGTGGACAGGTGCTGTTGTGATCTGGTTTAATTACAGAGGAGTGAATAAAACTGATTGAATTCTGAAAGAGTTGAATATACCCAAAAAACGTGATTCAAACCAAAGGAGCTTAGATGTTGGTGTCAAAAAATTGATATATTTTATTTAATAGTAAATGAGGCAATGAGAAAGAAGGAGAAAAGAAAGAAAGAACAATAGAAAAAGAGGTGTGTGAGGGCATAGAGAGAGTGACAAAGATTAGAAACATATCACACCTCTGTGGGTTCCATTGATGCCTCGTTGCGTCCCTCCATCTGGTCTTCTTGGTCTTCTGCCTAGAAGTATAGAGTGCCATGGATTAGTATACATTTGGACAGGTGAGAATGCCCATGTGCCTCCCCAGAGGGGAGCAGGTTTGACACTGTCCCTTGTAACACTGTGGATTTCTTGTATCACATGCAGTGCTCTGGTGCAGGGTCTGGGGACCTCCCCCTTTGGGAGGGGCCTTTGATGGGCCATGACATCCCTCTGCTGTCTCTCACATGGATGTCCCTTAGATGTGACTTTCCTGGGATGAAGGGGCCCCACAGCTGAGCTGGTCTGCACAGCAGAGCAGGGGTGCCCACTGCCATGGCTGTGCTACACACACAAGACCTTTCCTCCTCCCCTCTTTGGGGCAGGGTCTGTGCCAGCCTGGCAGCAGATAAACCTGGGCCTGTGGCCTCCAACTTGAAAAGGGTGCTGGGCTGGGTTGTTGGTGCTCTTCCAGATGCTTTCAACAATAGTGTCACTCCCCTTATGTCAAGTTGCCTTAGGCAGTTTAAGTTTCAGTCAGGGGGCCCATCCAGGGTGGGCTTTGGTGCTGCAGCTTCATTATGATTTTTTCTACAATTGGCAAAAGTCCTTCACAGAGATGTTTAAGCCATAAACCATAATATTTCAGTCTCTGACAGGGGCCATGCTCTTTCCTGCCACATTCCCCAGGTCCTGACTGTGTACACAGGAAGGGCAAATCTGCAGATCAGGAAGGATCTCTGAAGTGGTCAGTGGGTCCTTCTTCATGCTCTTCCCCTAATCCTGTGGCCTCCGCCATGCTGATGCACAGATGGAGCAGCACATTATTGTACCCATGACTGAGGCTGGTAAAGGTGCTGGGGAAATTTACAGCCAACTTGTAGCATACCTGTGAGCAGAGCCAAGACCTTTGTTTGCAAGCAGATCTGCAGGGAAATCTGGCAGAGAAATCTCAGGCAGCTAGAATTTCACTGGAAAACACATTGCATCCCATGAGCAGCTCTCTGCCTCCTCCCACCAAGGGTTACATTGAAAACAACAAATTCTAAGCTTTTCTGGGCTTAAAAGATTACAATGTGATTAGTGTGGTGGTGAGAGCAAGAGAAGCCCTCCCTGCTGTTGGACCAGAGTCCTTCTGGGGGCCCCTGGGGCTGCTGGGGGAGAAGGGGACACAGCAGAGGCTTACTTCAAATGGATCTGTAATTTTTTGAATGGATAAGCCAGCTGAACTGTTTCATGTGTTTTTTGGGGAGGCTTCATGTCTTCTTCAGGGATGCTTCAGAGAAAGGAAGTGTCTTGGTCAGCTCCAGGGGCTGTGTTTTTTCCTTCATTAACCATTTTTGCCAGCACCTCCTCTGACTTCTTGGGTCATGCAGAGCATGGATGGAGACAGGATGTGGCCCCACAGGTGTGAATGAGTGTGTGTGTAAACCAACAGAGTGGGAGAGGGTGTCCACACGGCATCACAAGACTTAGGGTATGTTCAGGGCCAGAGGAACCCAGTAAACTGAAGTCTCATTTAATGGTTAAGATTTTCATTAACTTTTCCCCACTGTCAGACATATGAGGTGGCTGATGCTCTGCTGTGACATCTCCCCCAAGGGAATGGGTGTCACATCGGGCTGACACACAGGACAGAAGAACATGTGCAGTTAGGTGAGTCAGGACACAACAGACAGGTCTGTGATGGGGATTTCTTACGTAACACATCTCTGCAGAGGAAGCAAAGGCTGCACACAGGGGACATGCTGCATGAGATCTGATGCCTCTTTTACAGCCAGCATCAGAAACTTTCAGATGGCTGTTTACCTTGGTGCTAAACAGTAAAGGCAGTGAAGAAAGTTCTGTGATAGCTTAAAAATGAACTTTGCTCTGTGTTGTAGGAGTTTGGCAGACCAAGATCAGCAGCCGCGAAAAGAGACACTTAAGGAAGGAAAGGCTGAAACAAAAAGGTAAGTGCACAGGCTCAATTCACACACCTGATCTGGCTGGGTTTGTTACCCCTCCCCACACCCCAGCATCTTTCTGTTTGCTCTATTTATCATTTGGCAGCAAAATCCAAGCACTTACTGAGGCTATTTACTTAAGAAAAACCAGCTTTGGGAGCTTTTACTTGGTAGCTTGCCTTTTACTCCATGCTCTAGTTAAAGCACACAGCAGAGCACACAGCATTACCCACAGGACTTTGAAAGCAGATGTCTGTTAGATCGTAGATCTGCTAAAGGCTCGGTGTCACGTGGGCTTGTTCCTTTTGTGTGGCTTGACAGAAGTTTTCTGATAATGGACGTATAAAAACACACATAATTTGCACAGTTCCAAACAGGTTCTTTAGTCCAGGATTGCCCAGACTAAAGAACTGTAACAGGAATATACTCTTATCCTAATGAGATAAAATGAAACAACACTTTGTGCTCACTCCACATTTTTCCTCTGGGGATTTCAAGGTGTCTGCTGTGCACTTATATATTCCTGCTAATGTTGTATGTAAAAACCACTACTTGAAAGCAGGTCATGGAATTAAGACATTTGGAAGTATTTTCATTATCTGTGATAAAATGATCAAAATAACGTTTAGGTTTGTAATCTTAGAGTAATTTAGAAGCTAAGATAGGAGTTTGGATATTGGAGAGACATAGCTGGATTGGGAGATGTAGCTGGATATATGTGTTAGTGCACTATCTGCAGTAAGGCTCTTAAAGTGCTCTCAGATGCCTTATCAAAATTGAAGGGCAAGGGAACAGGAAATTTCAATAGAAAAATATACTAGACACCTTGGGACCACTTTATCTGTCATTTGGATTATGTAGAGTTAAATATCAAGAGTTTAGATTTTTAACTCTTGGTTTGTCAAGGGTCTTTAAAGGCTAGAGGTGCTGAGGTCTCCACTCTCTCTCCAGCAAAGTGAATGGGTCCACATTTCTTTCTTCATGTGAGTTGGCCTATTGTCATCAGTGGTGCCAGCTCCACATGCTGAACCCCACAGGGTTTAACCCTAAGGTCATGCAGGTGTTTAGAGCTTTGCTGACTCAGGAAAGGGAGCTCAGTTCACCAAGCCTCATATGAAGCACCAGAAGGCTTTGGTGCAATCCTGCAGCCTGGGCTGTGCAGAATGCTGAACCCCATGATCATGTTAGCATGGGCATTTACAAAGTAGTGAGATCTGATCTTCTAGGAAGCAGCCCTAACCCTGATGAATGCTGGCTGCTGTTCCCTGGCCGGGGAGAAACAGCAGCATCACCATTAAGGTATTGAAGGTGGAGTTGATTTCAGCTGTGGTCTCCTCCTCACCAGAGCTCCAGAAAATGCTTTGCTATTCTGAAGGCTGCAGTCATAAAACACTCTTTTTAAAAAATATTCTTATGCCTGCACTGATTTCTCTAGCAGCCTTGAAATACCAACATCCAAGAGGTTTGCTTTCTTTTTTCTTGGAGGCCCAGCTGTTCTCTATCTCTCCCGTCACTGCTCTGGGCCCTGGCAGGACTCTGGAGGCCTTGAGCCTCCCTTCCAGGGAGGGATGCCCAAGGCCGCTGTGGCACTGTCCTTCTCACATTGGCCTTCCTGTTTTCCACTTCAGTGTCCCATCCCAGGAGCTCTGCTTCACTGTCATCATATCTGTAAATAATTTCAGTTGGAAATAGTCTGAGGGGTTTAGATCAGGCTTTGTTCTGTTGTCTCTCCTGTACAAACTCTTCCTTGTAATTAAGAATAATGATGATCCTGTGGTAATGTTTATTCCCAAGAAGACTCCAGCAGAGCAGCCCTGGGTAGCTCGGCGGCTGAGCCAGCCTTTGACTGGGATGAGAAGGGAGCGGTGTGGCCCCTCACAGAGGACGCTGGTGGTGGTGGAAAAGGTGCTTTCTTTGCCAAGGCAGAGTGTGGGACCGTGCTGAGGGGCTCAGGAGCCCAACGGGAAGACTTGGCACCCTCCAGGTCAGAAGATGATGTTTTCTCCAATGTAGGTGAGTGTTGACATTCAAATACTGCTGAGGGGAGGCTTCACAAATTGCTGTGTCCTCATCAGAGTGCTGCCCCACAAATATTCATCCTGCATACAGTGTTTTCCACTCCCCTTGGAACCTGCTAGGTGTCATTTATTTCCCAGCAATGTGGAAAAAGGGGTCCTTATGGCAGGAATTCCTTGTGTTGTAGACTACCTGGTAGGTGCAAGTTGTTTTCTACCCACAGGTATTATTTGCACCCTTTACAACCAAAGCCTTGCCTTCTGAGGATGCTCACACATAGTCAGGGTCAGGCTGCAGGGTAATTTGAATTTAATTCTTATGATAGAAACACAATTGGATTTATTCATGTAGTTCTACCATTCAAAAGAATGGTATCCATGTATTTCAAAACAGGAGAGGGAAGGGTATTCCTAAATCAAAAGCATTTGATTTTGACTTTATTCTCAGTGATTAATTGAGCATGGTGGCTGAATTGAATGGTATGTAAGACCACAGGATGACTCACCTTAGCAGCAGTAATCCAGTACCCTGATGATTCAGAAAATGCTCTTGGGTTGCCCTCATGTGAGTTGCCTTCTCTGCTAGAGTCCTTTTCCTGCAAAGTACAGGGTTGATGGGGGAGGAAATTAGTACCATTTTTACTCTACTGCTTTCAAAAGGCCAAATTCCAAAAATTCCAATACATGACAAATTTCAATACATGACAACTTCTGCCAGCAGTGCATAAAGGGGGCATCAATTCAGTTGAGTGAGGAATTTAAGTCCAGAGAAGTGCCATGCTGGTGTGACATGCATGTTGAAAGTCTGAGAAGGTATACATGGTGATGGGGCTGGACTCTCTGTCCATAAAGGTGATTTCTCCTTGCTTGATGCTTGTCCAGCAACAGCAGTGGATGCAGGCTTGGAATGAAGAGAACATGGAAGGGGTGTAATGAGCTTGGGAGCATGAGGTAGAAACTGTGAACATGACATCAGATTTACTGTTTGTTTGCATTTTAAATCCAGGAACCTGGGATATTGCAGATGTAAAATCCTGTCCTGTGACCTTTGGGACATTGTCAGATCTCTCCAAGGATTTAGGTGAGTAGCCTCTCGTACTTCTGAATTCTATCTGAATTCTTCTATCACTTTCTTAGCTGCTTGGCTGAAAAGGGCTCTCATTGATCACACATGGGTCTTCTCCCGTGGAGCCACAGCAAATTAGTCACTCTCCCTTGCAGAGCTTGCTTGCATCTGCAATCCAGCACACCAGTGTTTTAGGGAGTGACATCAGAACCTTTTATTGAGCGCTTTCCAAACTCTGTACTCATCTTGGAATAAATAAAAAAAATATTGCCTCCCCTGCAGATTCTTTTGGTTAGGTTGACTCACACTGAAGGTTTCTGTTGTGCTCTGATAATCAACAAATTCAGAGAATTTCAAACCAAGGGAGGGAGTGAATGTGCAGCTTGGAAAGGCTGTGTTAGAGGCTGCCTAGCCAGCAGCTTCTCATCCAGCACAGTGAGGGATTTTCTGCTTGAGCCTCTCCATGCATGGCCTTGAGAAGGATGGAGCATCTCCTCCTTCTGCATTGAGTTAAGCCTCCCTTCTGGCTTTCACTTTGCATCTTTGTAGCTCTCAGTCTTCACTGATTGACTGCAAGCACCTCTGGTTCATACATTCCCTGCCTACCAGAAATTCACGTTTGACTGAAAGTTTAGCTGGATGATGAATGCAAAGTCTGGCCCTGAATCTGTTAGAGATGCTAGAGACAAGCATAGATACATATAGACATCTGTGCACGAAACAGGGTGTATGATGTTAGCCAGAATGCTGAAATCAGCTTCTAAAGCCAGGTAAAGCAATTAATAAAACACCTGCCATATTTAACCATCTCTTTTCCAACACTTTGTCAGTGGATGCAATAATTTCCTAATGTATAAGTACTCAACAAGGAGAAATATTTTTAGCATCTGCATTTATGCAGCAAAAAGTCAAGTATTTTTTTAATATCTGCATTTATGCTGTCATACACAACTGCATAAACCTCAGAGCTCATCAGGTGAAAGGAAGAAAGGAAAAGTCAGAGATGTGAAAAAAAAACCAACCTTGATTTGTGAAAGATGTGAAGAATACCGTAGTCTGTTATGTACGGGCCTTAGAAAGGGGCTAAGGGGAGTCATTCAGGGAGGCATGTGAATCCTACTGGTTGCTTTAGTTATTGAAAGTAACCATCAAAACAACTTTTTCCTCCAGCAGCTCTTTCAGCTGTGCTCTTTTATGGAGCAATTTGGTAATTATGGATTTCTGTTAGCTTGAGCAGAAGCCTTCTCACTGAAGGTGGTGGGAGTTGGAGCTGGATGCTCTGGGTGTAGCTTTTGTTCTGCAGGAACTACAGCTCCTTCCTTAGGTCCCCATCAGAGATGTGCCAGAAATTTACATATCTGAATGTTGTTAGTGTAGCCACTCCTGAGTGAGTTGTTTTTAATAACTTATGCATGTAGTGTCCTCATCCAGCCTTTGTTAATAAATCCACTGTAATGAGAAGCATAGATTAACATGTGGCTTAAATTATATAACATCCAGGCATCATGACATAGCAAGCAGACAGAGGCACAATTAATTGGTTTTAATAATGTGAATATACCTATGTGATTATCTTTTAGGCTTGAGATTTGGGCTTTTTTTGGTTTAATTTTTTAATGAAGATGCTTTCCTATGTGCAGATAACGTGAAGAGTAAATCAGCTGAGGACAGTCCTTCCAGATGCTGTTGGCATGGCAGCTCAACTTTCCTCCCAGCAGATGATGCATGGCAGGGGCAGGGTACGTCTCTTTGGCCTTTTTTTGCAGACAAACAAGTGCACCAATGCAGGAACTCTGTTCAGTCCATTCCCCAAGCCTCAGACATCAGAGTCCATGTGGCTCATTTGCTGGTCAGGGAGAAATCCCGCGTGGGTCGGTTTTGAGCAGGTGCCCAGGGCTGCTGTGAGCTCAGTCAGGGCAGCAGTCATCCACGTGGAACCCTTGAGAAGGGCAAGAAAGTGCATTTTATTTGTTCTCCCTCAGAAGAAAAACAAATAATGCGGTAGGTACAGTCTGTTTTGGTGCATAACATACCGGTGCAAAGTGTAATTAGATCTCCTGGGCAGCAGCACCAGCTGTAGGGGGCTGTCTGCAGGCTCCCTGTCCTGTCTCCAGCAGTTGCACTGCTATCAGCTGCGGGCAGATAAGCACAGGAACAGGGCAAGCACAGGGCGATCCCTCCCCACACCCTGCAGAGAGCGGGTCAGGGACTTCCTGAGCCAGAGGCACCAGGATGGGCTCTGCGTTTCAAAAAGCCCCACGTGTTACCAGTCAACTCAGATTAGTGAATTTGTGAAACGAGTTCAAAGCGGTGTTTGGTTCTCATAACTGAGGCATTGTGTTTCCCTCCCTCCCATGGCTGTGTGGGAAGGTGGAGCTGAGTGAGCCTTTTCCAGGCAGCTGCAGCCCGGGCTCAGTGGGGTGGCTGAGGGAGAGCTGTGGGAGGACAGGGTGCTTTTCAAGCTCCGTGTACCTTTGCCAAAATTTTAAATTTCCTTGGAAATGCCCTGAACCCAGATGCAGAATACAACTCCAGTGCACTAGGGCAATCGGGTTTTCTGTCTTTTTATGACTGGTAATGAGTGGTTTTTTTAGTTTTAAAAGAAAGACAAGCATAGGTCCTGAGTGGTTGGAATAATTTGGCATGAACAGTGTGGGTATTAGATGGCCTTTTCTCTTAACCTTTTGGTCAGGATCGAGTGAAGTATTTATCTATACCCCTGTTGTTGGGAGGCCTTTCCCTGCTCTTGCAGGAATGATAGCTGATGAGCTGAGCAAACCTCTTTGTGCTCTAGCTGCTCTGATTGCTTAACTGCAGGAGAACCCAGAGGGGTGGAATGCATTAAGGAGGGAAGACTGTGGTTGTCTTGCTTCTCTGCCCAGCGGTAACTGAAGTTCTGCAGCAGATGCATCATTTTGGCCATGATTTTATAATTAGCACAGTTTGCTTTAAAAAGAATAAAAACAAAATCCCCAACCCTGAGCCTTCCCTTCCCTTGGTGCTGTGTTTCTTTACCCCTGCATTGCTGCAATGGGTGCCTGGCCACTTCCAACTTTGGAGCCCGTCACACCCACGCGGGATGGAGGGAGGAAGTGTGGGCAGCAGCGTTCCCTTGCACTACATTTAGCACATGTCAGACTTGGTACACTCTGGGCTTGATCTGCACTTGCAAAGCCAAGCAGAGCTCTGCTTTTGGAGTTCCATATCTGTCTGAGAGTAGAGCGATAGGAACAAATTCAGCAGCTTGCTTCTGCAAGCATCAGAGCAGAAGTGTTTAGAGGATTTTTTCTGTCTTACAGCTTGCTTTTTTGTCCTGGTATTTTTTTTTCCTTTGAATCATCAGCCTTGATATTGATGCAGGGGAGGGGTGCGTGAGGATCATGTATTCCCTGAATTTAGATGAGGTAATGGTTGGCATTAAGGTCGGCGCTGCAGGCAAAATGAGCTCTTAGACAGTTAAACGTGGCCTGTTAGCTCTTGCAGGCATGGGAACTAAAAAAAAAAAAAGCCATTCATAGCCCAAATATGAGCTGGGGTCATTTTATCAAATCCAGAGCAGTACATGTAATGAGTCTCTTTGTTCTGTGCTGGGCTGGTGCAGCCAAAGGAGCTGGATGCTGGACTCCTGCCTCTGGCCAGGCTGGTAGAGCTGCCTTGGCCTGCTCCCTGCTCCACATCAGGTTATCTTTTTGTGAAGTACCAGCAATAATAACACCCTCACTTACAAAAAGCTTGAGGTTTAAATGTTGGCACAGCTGAAAGCATATATACATAGAGGGAGAGAGGGAGTTAGTGGTAAAGGGAACTGGGCAGTCACTTTTGGAATATTTAAGACTCTCTATCAGGCTGGTTTCCAAACAACACACTCCTGTGTTGACATTCATTAATGATACACGCTGCTGGTGGTTAATTCTTCATTGTTGTTATAACTGGTGGTTAATTCTTAATTATTGTCATATCTGGAGTCCTGTGTCCATTTCTGGGCTCCCCAGTACAAGACAGTCAGGACTGGAGAAGGTCCAGCCGTGCCTGTGCATGAGCACCTGAAGGGGTCATTGCCTATGGCTGGCCCAGAGAATGGGGAACAGGCAAATGGGTAAGAAGTGAATTTCCTCTTATTCATAAGTGAAAGCTTTTTTTTGTGGTAAGAGTGGTCAGGCAACAGAACAGGTTGCCCAGAGAAGTTGCAGACTCTCCACCCTTCAAAATATTCAAAATTCTGCATTTCTGAGAAATTTGCTATAGCTGAGCCCTCTGTGAGCCATGAGGTGGGACTAGAGAATCTCCAGAGGCCACTTCCAACCTCATTGATTCTAAAATTCTCAGTCTGTCATCAGTCATTGTCTCTGCATATTCAAACAATTAGTCCTAGCAATCTAAGCCTTTGTTAGCTGGGGGCATTCAGTGACTTGGAGTTGAAGCCACGTGGTCAACACTGATGGCTGCAGTCCCACCAGTCCCACCAGCAGACTGAGGTGGCCAGGACTCTGCCATGAGGGAAGGGGGGCTCAAAGTGGGAAAGCTTTTTTCATCATTTTTCCCTACTCATCATTAGTGTTTGCATACTTTTCATTCCTGTCACAAAGAGAAAGAAAGGGGGCTGAACCACTTCAGGTCCAGACATAATTCACTTTATTTTTGAGCATGGAACGTGCTTTGCTTTAGCCTTTCTTGCTTCTTCTGCAGGGTTGTTCTTGATCCTCCTGCCTCTGCCTTGGAAGCTTTACTTGCATGTGGTTCCTAATACTCCGTTTGTGTACCTATGCCACCCATCTGCCACTGCCCCTTTGGTGACATTTACTTACTTCAGCTTTGCTGTCCCACAGAATGCATTGCAAGCTGTGGCTGTGTTTGCTGTTATAAAACATGCAACCCACACAGTGTGGCCTGCTGGGCTGTTTTAGAGCACTTTTGTCTGGTTCCAAGGCAAGGGAATACTAATTTTATCCCATGCATCTGCTTCCAAATGCAGTGGACCTGTGCTTTGGCAACAGTGCAGTGCAATCTCAGAAAATCCACATTCTGCTTTGCAAATGCAATGTCTCATGACGATGAGAGTCACTTTTTATCTGTGTCTTGGCACCCTCCCAATGAATCCTTTTTGATTGCCAAAGCAAATTATCCCCATAGCCTTAAGAAAACTGCATCTCCTGACCCTGTGTCTCCTGACCTCCAACCTTCCTTCTGTTCCAGAGTTAAAATCAACTTTAATTCCTTTGTTTTATGGGAATCAGTAGCTTTTTTTCCACTAAAAGAAGTCTTCAGTCTGGGTATATTTGATATTTTGCCTCTACTGAATTATGCTGAAGGAAGGTGCCAAATAAGGGATTCCTCCACCCAGCTATTGACCTGTAACACAGAAATTCAAACATTAGACTGGAAATTATCTACCCATTTCCACTGAGTGTATTACACAAGTGATGTCTTGGCAAGGATTTGGGTTAGGACTGTGTTCATAACACAGTAAACTGCCCTTTGCAAAGGGATGGGTTTTCTACAGCAGCCACAGTAAAGCTCAGTGCCATGGACAATATGCAGCCTACTGAGGGGTTTGCCCTGCCAGATGAACCTCCCTTAAGTTTCTGCTGCCCATACTTTGGGACAGCATGCCAAGAGAGAGATGGTGGTAGATTAGAATCCAAATGTACAACTCCAGATCAGAATTTTTTTAATCCCCTTCTTGGTGACACAGACTGAGTTTTGCTGCAGTACTTTCCAGTTTCATTTTCCAGGCCAGATAATTAGGTTCAGCCTGTACAGTGCTGTACTCCACCCTATGTATCAGCAGGCACAGAGAACCTGCTGACTGTCTCCTTTGACCAGATCCTGCTGCTGTTTGCCTGCTCCCCAACAGCCCCCAGGGCGCAGCCATCTGCTCCCTGTCTGCTCCCCCTTACACAGGAGAGAGACTGGAGACCAAGGGCGTTCAGGTATTTGGTGCTGGGATGGATTTTTTGCCTGCAGAGGTGCTGGCAGCCCCCTGATTTCTGAAGACACCTTCAGTGTTGTGCATTTCAGGATCTAAAAGTGTTTTCATTGCATGGGGTACAAGGAAACCACCTTGGCCTTGAAATGCACTCTGCAAATGTTTGCTGCCAACAGAAGAGTAAAGCTTTGTCCTGGTGGAGTTTGCTGGAGGACTGGGATGGATTGCAAGCAAAAACTTGTTGGAAGATGACATTTAACAGCATTGCTTTTGTAAAAATAAACAGCAGGGGTTGCCAAGATGTTAGTCTGTGTTGGTGCTGAGAGAGGTATCACCTCTGTCAGGGCTAAACTCTCATGGGGAGCAGGAGGACATCCTGCTGCACATCACATTCCTTTTAGTGTTTATGTTCCCAGGAATTACTGATGAATTTTAGCCTGTGAGAGAATTGATGACCCAAGGACAATCAGATTTAAAAATACTAAAGAGTATTCAAAGTTTAAAGACATTGTGGGAAATGCCACTGTAGAAGGGAAATGTGCTACACAACAGAAGAGATTTTAAGTCAGAGCTTTGGGATAAGTACATTTAATCAGAGCTTTGGGATAAGTACATTTAATCCGATTTCCCCATCAAATCCAGCAAATTGTAAAGAATCTTATATTGCCCTTAATTTTAGTCTGAGTTGATTTTAAACACCCCTGGGACACAATACTTTGGGGAGAGTAATTCTGAGATGAGGCAGTCACTGCTGTCTGGCCAAGTTTCATGCACTCATGTGACAAGGGTGAAGCATTAATGTAAACCCATTGCAGGTAGTTTGCCATCAAAACTATTTTCATGTTTAGAAGTATACACATAAATGCACTTTTTGAGATATCAGAAGTTAAAAAGGTGAAAACAACAGTTGTGGCTTTCCAAGTGTTAAGTTATGTTTTGCTTGCACACCCACGAGAGCATCCATCAGCAGAGCTGCTGCCTTGCAGCTCAGAAGACTGAATTCTACTTTGGACTGGAATTTTACTGGGGAATGCATTCAAAATTAGCAGTTCCTCTCCCTTCTGAAGAAGACATAATGTCTATATAGAAGGCATGGATTTGAAACTGAGAAACTTGAACAATGTTTATAATCATGTTTATAACATTTGGCAGCAAACTGGTCAGAGCAACTTTTTGGAAACAGTTTTATCATTCCCAGCATGCTTTTGGTTTTGGCCCTGCTTCAAGTAGAAGTTTTTCCATCTAGCTTGGGATTTTTTTTTTAAGAGAAGTAATCAGCAAAGAGTTAAAACCACATTGTATGTTGTGGTTTTAAGTTGTTCTTCCTGTTAGGATAAGACTTAAAACTGTTACATTCAAATCGTTAAAAAATAATCAAGTAGTCCTTTCAACATCTTATGCTGATTTATCTGTTTTTTTGCACCTCATTCAGTTTGGGTGAAGGAATTAAACTGGTCTGTTTTGCCTTCTTGACTTAGGACAGTTTGCCAGTGCTTTGTGGAGAGGCAGCTGAGGGCTTGCAGCCAGATTTTCAAAGGTACCAGATGCTGAAAGATAGAGAAACCTAAAAGATTTTGAAAAGTTTTTTGCCTAGTTCCCATGAAATGATCAGAATTGATGGAGGGTAGGTGTTACCGATTTTGTGCCTATTTAGAGTTGTATCTTAAGGAGGTTTGGAAATCAGTGTTGGGATGGTGCCTTTCTGGTTTACATTCAAGAAAAGGAAATAGAAAAGGAAGATGAAGTTGAGACTGTACTTGGTTCTGGTTTTTTTAAGAAAGAAAACACCAATGAGAGCAATAATGAATACACAAATCCTTTGTTAATATTGCCCTTCCATATGAATAATTGCTCAGAGGATGGTGTGTTGCAGTGAATGGAAGAGCTCGTTTTGTCTGCCAGTGTTTCTGGATCTGCCTCAATCCTTCCTCATAAAATTAAAAGGAAATATTTGACAAGCCACACTATTAGTTTTGTAAAGCTTGTTTTCTTGAAGCAAAGGCTGGAAGTGCTTTGTTTTTTGTATGTGCTTTTTTCCCCTTCTCTCATTTTTCTCCTGTCCTGAAGAGTTGCTGTCTCTAATTGTGAATTGGCAGTCAATGTATATGTCTTAATACATTTTTAAAATAAATCTGTAAATGTTGTAACACATTTAAGACATGCATACATGCACATTGAAATATCACATGGGCAAGCAAGAAGACATCAGGTATTTTTACAGCATTTGTGCTACTCATGTGAGGCTGGGAAGGAGTATGGATTTGAATGTAACTCATTCTTATGCTTGCCCTGATAGGTGACCCCTCAGTGACTGACCTGGACTCTGACTGGAAGGCTCCCACGGAGGAGTGGGGAAACTGGACTGGAGATGAGGAGCATCAGACAAGGGATGAGAAGAAGGTGAGGCAGGGCTGTTGATGGCCAGGGGAGACCTGGTCCTCTGGGGTCAGTCTCATCCATGCTGGGGTCTCCAGTCCAGCCCTGGAGCCAGGCTCCTTTGGTTGGGGGGGATTTCTCATGCTGGGAGGAAGTTCTTGGCATGGTCCCTGCCTGACCTGTCTGAGAGAGCTGGAGCTGGGGAACACACTTGCAGGAGGCATGAGGTGGCCTGGGGGGAGTTGGCTGGTTCTGGGAGTTCATCATGCCCCTGGTATCGCTGTCCTAAGCAGCAGACCCTGGGTGTTTGCACCCTGCTGCTGCTGGCCTTCTTAAATACCCAGGCCTTGAAAGAGGTGTGGAGTCCAGAGCTGACACAGCCTTCACAGCACCCAGGACATATTTATTTGAGTTTGCTGATAAGAGGGTTTGGTGACAGCGATACAGTGGTATCTTGGGTGGAGATGTAGCAGCAGAAGTCTTGCTGTTTAAATGATTTCTAGAAGCCCAGGGAAATGTTCCCTTTGGGCAGCAGTGGGTAGAGCGTGCTGAGCTTTTTGCTAAGAGATGTGTTAAACGGAGGTGTGCACCCTGTTCAGAGAGACAGCCCTGCTTGTACACTGCCAGCACCCACTCCTGGAGGTAATCAGTTTTCCTGAAAAACACCCCAAATTAGCTGTCCCCAGACTCCTCTTACAAAATTTCTGATGCTTTCAGGATTTGTCAAAAGGCAAAGCAGGCATTCGTTTCTGCCTCTCTGGACCCGAGAGCAAAACACAACGGAAGAAGAAGAAAATGGAAGTGAAGGAAGCAAGGGGTGGAGCTGGCCTGAGGCATGTGAGTATTTTGTATTCCAAGAGCAGTTCTTGGTTTTCTATGAGCAGAGGGGGATTCTTCTCTGTTAGGATGACCTAAGGGAGACTTTTCTTCCTCTCTGTCTTCTGGCTTTCTCTTCTCTTTTCTCCCTGTCTTCCCATAAAAAGAATTTATGAGCAGAGTGAACAGTGGACTTTTGCAACATAGTATTCCCTAACATATTTTCAAAACACTTTGATTTTGCAGTACAGAATGTTGTGCACAAAACTTGGAATACATCTGCCTAAACATTTTTTCATCCATGATTAAAACCAGATGCACTCCAAATTTAGTGTACAATTGGCCTGTGTTTCATCTGTAGCTGAAGGTCACCCAGAGATATCAACAGTAATGAAAAGGTGGTTCCCAAAAGTCAGTGAAGATAAAATAAGGCCACTGTTATACCACTAAAAAGCTTATTGAGAAAAAAATGTCTCAGAGTGCAACAGAGAAAGGCTGTGGATAATGTCAGTTCATTTGGAATGGGAAGTGCAAAGGAACAGTGTTGACTGGCTTTTGGACCAGTCCTTTCCTGTGATTGGTGCTCAGTGAAATAAGAAATTGTGGGGGGAATGCCCAAAATGTCCAAATTGTATTTCATTCACTTGTCACAGAATATGTTTTTCTGGACATGTACAGCTGCTTTTTTTTTTTTTTAATCATGTGTCTTCCCCTCACACCCACTGTGGTCTCTCATGATCCTTGAGATGATTTTGCTCCCACATCTCCTAATGCTTCCATTCTAAGGGAAAGGTTTTAACTACATCACATTAGGATATCCTGTCAGTTCCCAGAGTGCTGCCATACCACTCTCTCTCTTGCACATCCAATTAGTTGCTTCAGCTTTGTATATACCTTCATGAATAATCTTAACAGCGCTGTTCAGACTCCTCAGGACAGCATTGCTTCTTCTGATGTGTTTATGATGGGCCAGAAGAAGCTCATGTTGCATGTCAGCCCCAAATGCTAGTGTCTGGTGCCCCAAATGCTGCTGTGCAAGCTCAGCCTTCAGATGGACATAAAAATGAAATTACTTATGAAGCCAAATCCACAAAGTTGCTCATCACACTCCTTGTGCTACCTCCAGTGTTTCTGTGGACTCAAGTCAATAAGCAGTCACTGGGCACATCTTACTCCTCAGTGTCACTACACAATGCCAGTACTTTCATCTCAGTATTTCTTGCTGCTCTTCTGTTCACTGGGGGAAGCAAGGGGAAAAATAACACTGAAGACAATTTCAACACTGTAATCCCCTCTAAAACAAATAAATAAGAGGTAGGTAGATAACATGGCAAACTACTCTAATCATGTAAAAATTAATGTGTCCTGCAGTTTCTTTAAATGCCCCACAATAATGACATTTTCTCTCATATTTTGTACTTGCATATGCTTTGTTTAACTCGTATGCTTAGTGAAGCATATTGTTTCAATTAAGCCCCAGCAAGGTTTGCAAGCAAGAATGGAAGAAGGCCCCAGGGACTTGATATCTACAAAACATAGCAGTGATGCAGTCGGTGCTTGCTTTGAAAAATCCTTGGACATTGTTAATAATTCACCCAATAACGGTAAGTGATTGTTTCTTGCACATCTGATGAATTTTCAGAATAATGTGTAATCTAATAAGTGTTCACAAATGCATTTTTAATTGAATATATGAAATGCTTCTCCTTTAGCTGCATATTTTAATTCTTTGAGAGGCTCTGTATTACTCAGAGGCTTTTCTGTGACAAATACCTGTTCCTATTCCTTTCACAGTTACTGAGGGGAAAAAAAAAAGCTACTATTGCATTTAGTGACAGTGATTTTTGCACAGCTCTTTTCAACATGAAACAGAAGCAAACATAAGTGAGTCAGAGTCCACTAAAAACATTGAGTCCTCCCCATGACTTTGAATTACCCATGAAAATAGGTGGCCCTTGTAAAACCCATCTAAGAACCCTTAAGTTCTCTTCATCAGGCAAAAAGCCAACAGTTCTCAGAGATGCAATTACACGTGGAAGGTTTGTGCACTGTCCCTGTTGTTTGTATGGCAGGTGTACCTGGAAAAAAGGAGAGGAGGAAGAGGAAGAAAATGAAGAAAGAGACTTGAGGGAGCTGTGTAGCTGCCAGAGTGCCAACCCGATGGGGCAGACATGCCAATGAGCTGCAAGGATTCTGCTTTCTGCCATGCCGCCGAGCCCCAGGCAAAGAGAGGCTCAGGAGACCTCCCAGCGAGAGGAAGGGAAGAGGAGCAGTGAGCCAGAGAGCGTGAGTGTGTGAGAGAGCAGAGAGAGGGAGCAGGCTGTGCACAGAAGGTGGTTTTGAAACAGAGTGGCTGTTCATTGCAAGCTGCTGCCCTAGATCAAGAGCTGCTGAATGGGGTTTGACTGGTTGCATTAAGTCCTTTCAGTTTTTTTGCTGTCATGTTGTTCGTCAACTTGTAGTGTTCTATGCCATTGTAGAAATAGCCGGGCTGTACCTGACTGTGACTGTGCTTTGGTCCCATGGAGGATCCACCAGCTAGTCTGGTCTCCTCTGGCAATTTTGCAGAGGTGCTCACTGACAGGCTAGTAATGTACAGAAGGAAGCACTGTTCAGAAACAAAGGGAGAATAACATGGATCATTCTCCAACCTCCTAACTCCTTTAAATCCTTGGTTGCTGCTATTGTCAGACTTTTGACTCTTACCTTGCCATATTTATACTTTTTACCCCTCATCAGACTAGTTTGCTCCTCAAGGAACATTTCTAAAGGAGGTTTTTAACTTGTTTGGAAATATGTTCTAAATGCATTTTTCTCCCTGGATTCACGGTGGGCTAAAGTTTAAACTTTGTATGTCCAAAGCATGTTGCATTTGTACTTATAGTAGACTGAGATAACTTTTAAAAATAATTTTTCTTAATCTGATGTTTGGAAGTTTTTTATCATTTTGTCACTTGAATATTTAATATAAACTAAATTTGTGAATGAAGTTTTTAAGTCAGTTTAGTATTTATTGAAGGGTGTGTATTTCTCCTTGTCAGAGGGCTCATGGTATGGAGGAGAGAATGTGTTACAATAGAATATTGTGGTTTATAAACAATGCTGAACTGATGCCACTAAAAGCAGAAGCCCTTTATCCCCAGAGGAGCTGCAGCTTTGGTGGTAGCTGGGGGGATCTTCAGATGGTCCTGAGACTGTGCCTGACCAATCTCAGAAGTGCTGCCACGAAGGATGAGATAGTGTTTCTCAAACCTCCATCTGCATTTGACTCTGTGCCTTTGGAGATGGAGGGGGACAGTTACCAATGCATGTTAAGTGTGTACATCTGTAGGCTTTGGGCTGATGCTGTGAAACTCTTTTCACTAGGGATATCTGTGGCTTTACACTGCCACAGCTGCACTCCTGTTTGCATCATGGAGCCAGAGGAGAGCTCTGTGCTTCTGCCATTGCATCCCTGATCTCTGATCCCAGCTTGTCTGAACTTTACCTGCAGCTCAACACTTTTCCCTGATGGCCTTCATGTGTTGTTGCATAGCTGTCAAATCAGCTGTACCCTTCAGAGAAGCAATTAACTGCAGCAATGTATATGTGTTTAGAGTTTAGCTACTGTATGTTGAAGGGCAGTTCTCTTGTGCTGTGATTTTGGGGGTAGTTAGCTGTACTGTGTGCCCTGGAATTTAGCACAGTAGGTTTGTTTCAGACAGGCAGGGGAGGGGTAATCTTAACTGACACCACTGACCTGCACATCTTGGTGTTTATGTCTCAGTGTAGGTGAAATATTGGCAGTTTGTGAATGGACTGAACAGAGCAAAAGAGCTTTTATCAGGAAAGTAACTGGTTTGGATTAGATGCATAACAAGAAAATACATGGCCTCGCTGGAGGAACAGGTACAGCAAGTTCAAGGATTTAGAAGATGTGCTAATGAGTATGTGGGTAATGAACCAAGTTCTGCTATCTCTGAAGCCAGTGGAAAACATTCATTGACCTCACTGGGGCCAGGATGTTGCCCATGGCCTTTGCTTAGCATTGAAGATAGCCTCTGTCATCCAAAAAAGAAAGAAAGAAACAAAAAAAAAAGAGATAAAGAGAAGCTCACAAGATTGGTGAGCTACAGATTTCTTCTGCTTTTTTCTATATCTGCTTGTAAACTTTTTGGTGTCTTTGTAATTATGCTTTATTTCAACATTTTTCAGTATTTCAAATGTCACTGTTTTTATAATTAAAAATTAAAACTTTTGTCCAAAGCCCAACACTCATGAGCTATTTATTTAATTTGTATGTGTGTGAGTAAGAGCATGTATTTTTTGCTAGAACCACTTGATTTTTAAGCTTTTTCGAGGTACTGTAAATTTTTTAAGAGTTTCCCTTCATCTGAACTCTTTTGTATTTAGGAAATCCTCGTGACATTCTTTTGTTGTTGGGCTGAAAGAACAATTCAGACTTACAACACTGACAAGCTGACTGAGGTGCTGATGACAAGGAGGAGAAAATGATATTACTGTTTCTCTGTCAAATTCTTCAGCACTCCTCTTCCTGACTTCAGTGGTGTCTGAGGCCTGCATTTTCCTTCTGGCTTCACTGTTTCACCTCTGGGAAGTCATCACAGTAATACACATGGGCTCAATAGTTTACAGTAGCATATTATTTAATACCACACTCTAATGTAGGCAAAAAAAAATACTTCTACAACTAAATATTCTTGATCATAGCCTTTCCTAAATAATTGAAAAGCAGCCTTCAAGGTAAATGGGGTGGCAATGTACAGCATTCTTGTGTGATTCATCCGTTTTGTCAGCAGCTAGGGAAGGGTATGTTGGTTGTTGCTTGTTTGATATGGCTGTGGCAGTGCCTGGAGCCTTCCTGTCCCACATCCCCCAGCAGTGCTGCTGCACAGGCTCCCAGGGATGCAGAAGTGTTCTTCAGTGAGAGAACTGAATTTACAAAAACTACCAAACCAGAACACAAAGCTCTAAGCAACTCTTTCAATTTCCATTCTTCCACTTCGCAGTTGTCAGAGGCTGAAAAACCATCACAGAGATTAATAAATGGTCTCTGCAGATGCTTTGAAAATCAGACCTTTGAGTTCTTTAAGAAACTCCCCTTCATCACCACATGTTCAGGTTAGTCCCTGGTTTCTGTGCTTTTAGGACTGAGGCTGTGCAGATCATCAGCCTGCTCTGCTGTTCCTGGCTCCAGAGGGTTAAATGAGTATGCTGGATGTGTGCATTCTCCCAGTCCCTGATCTTTGATAGCTGGAGATTGCTGTAAATCCTCAGACAGAAGATTCAACATCCCCCCAACATGCTGAGGCATTGCTTGAGCTATAACTGAAAGTTATCCCTTAGAAGAGTAAACTGAGAGTAGTTCTCTCTGGCCATTAAATAACCCAGTACAGTCTAATTGCCAGTTCATGGGCCAGGTCCAGCTGGCACCTCCTGCCTTTTCCCTAAGCAATTTATTAGCTGCTTGAGAGGCACTTGCCTTAGGAAGAGCCAGAAGCTCTCCTCATGCCTGCAAATGGCCCAGTGGCTGGAAATGAAGCCTCTGGTGCAGCCACAGTGTGGGAGGTGGGATGAAGTGTGGCTGGCAAACATCTCTGATCTGGTTAGGACAAGCAATTAATTGTTACAGCCACAGCAGTAAATGATGAAATACAAGGCTTTAAGTTCCCACTTTCTCTTAAACTCAGTCTGCTCTACTTTTGTAATGATTGTCTTTCTTGTGGGCAGCCTCTTGAAGGTAGAAGATAGGCTACATCCCTAATAAAAAAGCCATATCTATACGTGATGAATCCACAGTATCACAGGCATTAAGATGTGGCTGATTATGTAACTGACAAACTCCTGACCTACAAAGTCGTGTTTACTTGCAGGCAGACAGCAGGATACAGATGCAGAGGCTGAAGCTTTGCTTCACATTCAGACCATGGTGTAACATCACCAGGGTAAAGACAGGCAACCAGAGAGAGGAATTTGGCCTGCTGTTCCATAATTATCCATAACTGATCACTGTAATTGTCTGTGATTATCAAGGTCCCACCCAACGTGCAGATCGGTGACACAGCCAACGTGTGCACAAGCTGACTGGCAGGTAGACATGCTAATTGCCTGGCAGGAAATAATTTCTTTACTATGCTTACAACATGGGCCTACTCTGCAACACTGAATATTTTCTAAGGGTAGCTGGATGTTGTGAGAGATGGTTTTCAACTCATGGGTCACAAAAATCGGATCTAGGAAATCTTGTCCTTCTTTGATTGCACTGAACCAGACCCAGGGATTTTTCAAGGTCAAATGAACTTTCCAGTATGTGCCATCCCTGACATTCAGCCCTGCAGGTGTTCCTGCAAAGGAAAGGTCCTCCTGTACTGACTGAACAGCCATTGTAATGCACTGATCTCAGGAACAAACTCCCTGTGTCTTCTGGGAAGAAGGCCACTGCAAGAGTAATTGACCCCTGTGTCACCCCGCCAGGAGAATTATCAGAAAATTGGTAAAGGTGATTTTCCATCCAACTTGGATTTCACTTTGGACACAGGATTCTCCTTTGGTGGTGGTTCTGTGCAGTGACACATTACAGGGACTCAGGATAAATGGCTTTATGGAGCTCTTCTGGCAGCAACAGCTGCTGCCACAGAGCTCCTCCTGGAAACCTGCTGGTGTGCCCAGCTGCAAACCCAGTCAAGGAACCAAGGTGTAAAGAAAACACCACTAGAAGGTGGCTCCCTGCTCCCTTGAGAAGGTTGTGTTCAGGTCCTCAGGCTCCTCCTGTTCACCCTGCCAAGATTCATGGAGGGGCAAGTCCAGGCTGAGGGCTGGAAGGAGGAGGCTGCCAGTGAGTACAGGAGGTTTTCCATTTCCAGTGTTCACTGTTGTTCATGTGAAAGCACTGAGGTATCTGAAATTGCAAGTACCATTTTAGATCATGCTATTTTTAGATATTTTCATAGCTCCTCAGCTGTGTGGAGGCTGCCATAAATGAACCACAGCTCTTTTAATTTAGCAGATTTTGATTCTCTTAAATGAATTTTTATTTGGTGTTTGAGATTTAGAAAACCTGAGCATGCAGTGAGTAACTCAGAAAGAGTCCTGGGCTTAGAGAAATTTTATATCATGCTGTCATATTTTAGCTTATTTTGAACCCTGACTTTCTGACCCATTTGTTATGAGTTTAAAAGTTTTGGAACTGAGTTAAACTGACTCATACTGGTAAAAGATAATTCATATTGTTAACAGCAACCAACTAGAACAAATAGTGCAGAAGCTTGGAACATTACATTAGGAATCCCAAAATGAAGTTGATTAATTCAGTAAACAAGAATAAAATTCAATAATCACAAAACTCATTGTGATACATTCTTATTACTTTCTAATCCTTTTTACAAGAAACCACTGATCATCCAAATTAGATTGTTTTCTTCCAAAATTCATCTTGGAGAAAAAGAATGGTAAAATTTATTAATGCTGACTTCAGGATATCTATGATTTTGCTGTATGAGTCACCAACAGGAAAGTTTCCTCCTGACTAATTTATGAGGGTTTTTTCCCCTCATTGATATGTTAATGCCTTGCTTTTACTGTAGTACAGTCTTATCTTTTTTAAGGAAGCAAAAAGCCAATCCATGCTTTCAGCCTGGATATTTTTCACACCTTCTACACCAGTTCTAGGGATTTTTCTAAATTCTGTTAAGGGGATTCAGAGTTATATATTGCAGTTTTTATGTAAAGATATTACTTCCTCTGTGATGCTGAAATTTTTTTTTTAATCTAAAAATGTCTGTTCAGCAAGGAAAATAATCGAGTCTGAGGAGCTAACTAACCTTTTCTCTTTTTTTTTGTTTTGTTTTTCATTTTAGAATGCAGAGTAGCAGGCACATGCATAAAGTTATAGGAAAAAAAAAAAAAAACAGTGGCTTGTTCCTGCCCTCTTACTCAAGTGCCTTCCATTTGGGATGGAGGAGCTCCAACATGTCCAGCACTGTCCCTTTTATTTCCTGCAAAGAAGCCAACAGACAAGATGTTCCCTGAGCTTTGACTGACCTGTAGTAGTGTTGGTCAGATCAGTTCATCTCACCATGCCTTCATTTCTCAACTCCCATCAGGAAAATATTTTCACTATACAATGATATGAATTCTGCCCAAGGTTACACAGGGTTATCAGTTCAGAGTCTGTAGGTTTCCCTTCACACAACACAGCAAATGCAGAACAGCACCTTATTCTTCAAAATACTGCCATCCTGGTGTGTGGTTACAGCATTAAACCACCATCTGCTAGCCAAGGATAGACTGAAGAACAACACAAAAGGGAAAAACTATTGTAAAAATTATTACAAAAATTAGCAGAAAATAATCTTGGTGCTGCATTGTTTTGACATCTTGCAAGTGTAGGACTTTAAATTTTTGAAGAAGTTGAAGCCTGGTCTCTCATTTACCTGATCCTGGCTGTTTTGCTGTCATCTTGTTAAAATATGATTATCCAAAACTAATTTGTGTTTGGTAAAACTGCCAGGCTCTCTCAAGACAGGAGTGCAAATCTCCTGTCTAGACATGGGTTTTGAAAGCCCTGACTAGTTTGGCTAATAAGGAACACCTCGATATCAAACCCTCTCTACCTGCTGAGAGGGAAGGAGTTAAAATGTCATGCTGGCAAAGGAATCCCAATCATTCTTTTCCAGCTGCTTCTGACTTGCAGATCCGTGCACGGCTTCCTGCTCTCACTGCTGTGGATGCTTTGGTCCTGCATGCCACGGTCTTTCCATTTGTGAGGAAGTTTGATCACTAGCACTCACTGACTCCGAGATTTTGCTCAGCCTGTCATGACTGTAAGCTGAGCCCAGAGTTTTTAATATATTTATCCTCACAAATCCTCTTTGAACTAGCAAAAAGGAGAGAATTAAGGCTGAGCGAGAAGGAAGTGTCTTGCCTGAGGTCATCTGGGCTGAACTGGAGTTTTTCACAGAGGGCAGGACTAAAATCATTAACCTATTACCTCTTCCCCTAAGTACAAGAAACAATGCAATCATTCTCAAAACACTCTTCAAATCTTTCTTTTCCTTCTTTTTTTTTTTTTTTTAAGGAAGGAGAAAGTGGAGAGATTTTTTATGCAAATTCAATAGTTCCACATCAGCCTATCCTGCTGTTGAAAGCTTCTTTGTGATGTTAAATGAGATTCACATTATTCTTCCCAGTATCTTTGTTGTTTGCAGAGTGTAACAAGCAGTGAAGCTCAAGGGAATCGCATCAATTTTTATTCTGAGTCTGGCTGACAAAGATATGAACACTTAATTAAGATTTCTTTCATCTCATGAAAATAGCCCTGAAAATCCGAGCCTGACGAGAGCTTGATCTTAGCGAAGGCAAAGTGTCCAACCGCGGGATCTTAGCTGGAAAACTCGCCCTCACAAATCATTTGAGCTGGGAGTGAGATCTAGAGGTTTCCAAGTGGACGTCCAAACTTTGAGGGAGGGGCTCCTGCTCTCATTTCTGATTCATTCTACTCCTGTGAATTCCTGTTTCACACAGGGACAGACCAACAGGAAGGAGAATCCCTCAGCTCCGCAGAACAATGTAATCAATTCAGGCATGCATGAAGCAGGAATAGTTGGCTTAGGCTTCCCAAAGTGCCATCTCTGAGAAAAACGATTTTTAAAATAACTGATTACAACAAAATGCACATTCTTTTTGCCTTTTTTTTTTTTTTTTTGCGTGGACACGTGTATATTGATTAAAGTTTGTCCCTTCTTGCTACATTAAATCAGAGTTGATAATTCGGCATCTGTGCACGGGGCTGAGAACATTAGGAGTACTAAAGAAACAAACAACAGTTTATAATAGGATCATTACAGCCATCTTAGCAGCACTTACAACATGTTTATTCAAAAATGAAATATGCCCTAGGGAAGAAAAAACACCAGCTATGGAACTCTGGGGATTTAAAATAAAAAGGTCACTTTTAAAGCCCTTAAGTAAATAATTTCAAACAACTCAGCAACGGCTCACATTAGAAACAGACTAAGCAGCTAAAACAATAAAATGTGTTAATTGTATAATCTGGAATGTATCAAAAAGACAAGCACTGTCACCCTCATTACCTTCTCATTGTTCAAAGTGAAAAAGCTCAATATTAACACTGACATACCTCTTGGTGTATATATGCACAGCAAATATTTATGGCTCCGTGTCTCTGACTGTGCACTGCCAAGAAGGAAATACTTGCAGCTGCAAGTAGAAGGTTAAAATAAACTGTGTGCATTTCTGCATCAACAGCTCAGGTCTCCAGAAACCATCGGGTCAGGGGAAGTTTACAAGTCCTGCTTCATGTGGGAACAGAACTGTGTGTCTAAGTGGTGGTGAAACTTATTCCATACACTAATGAAGACAGCACTTGGATTTCCACACTTTTATTTCTAATTAACATATTAAAACCCGCAGGTTTTGGTGCAAATAATGAAGCATTTCCATTACCCACTCACAAACAGGGGCCCGAGTGGGGCTTGGAGTCACCAACACAGTAAAGCACTTCTGTGGACTAAATGTCACCTCTTCTGTTTTCCCTCTGATGGCATATCCTCCTAGCATGTAATACAATCTCAATATTATTCTTTGATCCAAGGAATTAACTCAGAAGAACAGCAAAATGGTTCATGTGAACTAAACCTGCAGCACTGGGTGAATTTCAGTGAAAGCCGGGGGATGTTGGCAGTACCTCAAAGCGAATCCCTTCAGGCTGTGCCCATGTGTCCCGGTTTAGGAATGATACTCCCGAGCTCAGGACCCCCACTGAGCCTTTCTGAAACAGACTGCTCCCTCTCACTTCCCCTTCCCCTCATCTTTCCTGCTACACTGGGATGGAGTTGAGAATTGGAGGCACAACAGTGTAAAGGAACCAGCCCCCGCTGCCAATACACAATACCAGTTGGGCCCTCCTCCATTTTTTTCTCCATAGGAAGAAACAAACCCTTTTTCCCCAGCTCCTGGCAATGATCAATGATATGAGGTGGGACAGAATAACCTTCACATCTGATCCATGCTCCCTCCTAGCACCTGCAAAAATTAACACTGCCCAGCTGGAATCAGGGCATCAGGAGACATTACTTACTCACTACTATTTTGGAATTAAGGGCTGCCATACTCACAGCATCAATTAGGTTGGAAAAGACCTGTGAGATCATCGAATCCAAACCATAACCTAACATGTTAACCAGACCACGGCACTAAGTGCCATGTCCAGTCTTTCTTTTAACACCTCCAGGGATAGTAACTTCTGTTCCAATGTCTAATCACTCTTCCAGTGAAGAAATTCCTCCTGACGTCGACTAAACCTCCCTGACGCAGCTTGAGGCCATGTCCTCTCAAGCTGTTACCCGTTGCCTGGGAAAGGAGGCCGATCCACGCCTGGCTACAACCTCCTCTCAGGGAGTTGTAGAGAGAGGTAAGGTTCTCTCTGAGTTTTCTCCAGGCAAAACACCCTCAGCCGCCCCTCATCAGACTTCAGCTCCAGACGCTTCCCTAGCTCTGTTACCCTTCCCTGGACATTCTCTAGAACTTCCATGTCCCTCCTAAACTGAGGGGCTCAGAACTGGCCGCAGAACTCGAGCCGCCCCTCACCCGCGCCAAGTACAGGGGAACGTCTCTAGACGACGCAGATTTCCCCACAGATTTTCGCTGCTTCCCGGGCTGCCAAGTTCCGGCTCCTCAAACCTCCGGCGAGCTACTCCCCGCGCTCCAAGGGAACAGGGCAAGACTTGCCTCGCCAGACCCCCCTGAGGGCCGGCGACAGAGGCGGGCAAAGCACAACATGGCGGAAAGAGCACCGCCCCCCCCCCCCCTCAGGTGCGGCCCCCGCCGCCGCAGGTGAACGCGGGGCGTCGTTCCCAGGGCTGTTGTGATTGGTCAGCAGTGCTGTCAATCACCCGTCGCCGCGGCTACACGGGCCCGCCCCGCGACATTCTCCCGGCGATTGATTGGTCAGTGC
The DNA here is from genome assembly GCA_037834095.1 of Argya squamiceps. Classification (NCBI taxonomy): domain Eukaryota; kingdom Metazoa; phylum Chordata; class Aves; order Passeriformes; family Leiothrichidae; genus Argya; species Argya squamiceps. Next base: position 103,085,547 of record JBBMKD010000145.1, on the reverse strand, counting down.
GGCTGTGACGCGCGCGCCGGGGGTTTTACAGCCCTCGGTGTCGGGAACTGTCTGGAGAGGGTGGGTGGCGGGTCTGGCGGTTGGAGCTGCGCGCCGCCGCCATGACGTTCAAGAGGAGTCGTGACCGCTTCTACAGCACCCGCTGCTGCGGCTGCTGCCATGTGCGCACCTGCACCATCATCCTGGGCACCTGGTACATGGTGAGCGGCGGGGGCGGCCAGCGGCTGAGCCCGGTGGGGGCCGGGCTCAGCGCGCG
>JBBMKD010000145.1:103007581-103064399 GCA_037834095.1 Argya squamiceps | reverse complement strand
TTCCCTTCCCTTCCCTTCCCTTCCCTTCCCTTCCCTTCCCTTCCCTTCCCTTCCCTTCCCTTCCCTTCCCTTCGTCTGTAATAGGAAGGGACTGGATACAAAGAGCCAGAAGATCCTTTTCATTGCTGAGTTCTCCTTTCCAGTGTAATGTTGCTGAATGCTTAAAATCTCTCCTTGTTGACCCTTTTTCAATTCATCTTTTCTCCTGCCACTTCAAGTAATGAGTTATTTCCATGCTGTTTATGAACTCTCTCTCCTGGCTATGGAGTGGTGCAGAGGAGGCCTGTAACTTGTGACAGCAAAACAGCACTGACATTTACTGCCACTAATCCAGCAAACAGTGCAAGATGTACTTCTGTAAGCATGAATGATTAATGTCTGTTCCTCTCCTCTGGGAAGACTGAAATACCTCTCTGTCAATGCCCTTTGTAGCTGTGAATGTGTGTGCCCTGGGGACCCACGGCTGCCAGCAGGTCTGTGTGAGTAACGGGGCATCCCACCTCTGTGACTGCTATGAAGGATACACCCTGAATCCAGATAAGAGAACCTGCTCAGGTATTATTCCTTTGGATAATGAGTTCAACTAGGAAAAAAAATCAATTAACACTATACTTGGATTTGAGATGATATGTATGTGCTTCTGTTGAAACAACAAACATCTGTCTCTTTTTCAATAATACAATTCTAGAAATGAATAATAAATAAAACTCAGCTGCAAGTAATGGTGAGATGTAGTTTGATTCTATCACCATCCTTTTTATTGTGCCCACAGATCCATTCATTAGGGCCAGATGCCAAAACAAAGTCTTCAGATGTAGACACTATAGATATTTTCTCCTATCACTTGTTCTAATTCCTTCAATTACTATTGCCATTTCTGAGATGATTCCTAATCAAAATATATTAAAAAATGGGAATGTGCACTCCATCCCAAACTGCTTGTTATTAACAATGAGCTGTTTCTCTAACATGCCTAACAAGCTGTGGACATGTGTGCACCTGGGAGGCACGAGTGCGACCAGATCTGTGTGAGTAACAATGGATCCTATGTCTGTGACTGCTATGAAGGCTACACCTTGAATCCAGACAAGAAAACTTGCTCAGGTAACAATTAAAGGCTACTTGAATATATGAAACTCGTGGAGATATGGACTTGTTTTCTGTGAGTTGCCCTAAAATGAGAACTCAGCTGTAGTCTTTTCCTTCATTCCAATAACAATAACATTGCATTTTTGTTTAAATTTGCGGATTAAAAAATGCAGTTTGGCACTTAGCTACCTTTTTATGGTCTTCAGAGAGTTCCATAAACATTGTTTAGCTGCTTAGTCTGACATGGGGCAGACTCATTGCTCATCTCATGTGGGTTTTTAGCTTCATCCTGACTGGGGATGGATGTACAAGAGTGTTGGAATTGCTGATGAAAGACAGAACTGCATGAGATATGGTGTAGTCATGTCCTGCAGTATCTGCCTCCTCCATTAAATAATTAATAACTGAATTCAGTTGTCTGGTGACATAATATAATAATAACATAATAATTATAATATGCATAATATAATGATTTAGTAGGACACTGGTTAAATCGTAATTAAATTGTAATTACAAATGTTGAGCACTTTAAAACAGTGAAGTACCTGCGAGGGATTAATAGGTTTCTTTCCTAAACCATGGCTCACCACAGCCATGGACATGTGTGCATCTGGAAGGCATGACTGTGCCCAAGTCTGTCTGAGTAATGATGGATCCTACAGCTGTGGCTGTTATGAAGGATACACTCTGAATCCAGACAAGAAGGTTAGATCTGATTAAGGAAAAATTGTATTCCACTAAAATCAAGCAGCTTTAAAAAATATGGCTAATTTATGTTATTTTTCTGATACATTATCCCCGAGTTTCTGTACAACTCCTGAAAACTCAGGGCAAATTTGTTTTTCCATACGTTCAGTAGTAATTTGAGATCCTTGGCTCTTCTGCAGTTGTGTGAAGCTTGTATTTGGTTAAGATTAAAATGCATTTGGCATTTCCTTGAGGATTTCACAGTCTTTTCACCCCCATGGAGCATGAATTGCCATATCCAATATGTGATGTGGACCACTTCTGTCAGAAAACTCTTCAGTAAAGCAGCACAAGGGAATGAGATGAAGGAGAGCAAGGACTGTGCTGGAAGAGAGATTGCAGTCTGTATCATCATGAGTGAGATTGCTCTTTCTGATGGACGTGTTTGGACCTTAAAAAATATTCCAGCCTTAGAGCTCTAGAGGATGGAGGGAAATGTTCCTTCTCAGTGCTGGTCTCTTGTGGAGAACAAGAGCATAGAGGTAGCTGGTACTCAGGAATGTACACATAAGTGTGTATTACCTACAAAGTAATATCTATTCTATATTACATTCACTTTGTTAGGGTTTGATCTTCACTCTGAATTTCTTTGGATGTCTTGTTGGCAATTTACTTAGGAAAAACTCCCTTTTCCCCCCCCGCCCCACTTCCCCTATAATTTCTTTCCTTACTATATTTTGTGTGACAAACTGGTTGAACATAGGCTTCAATTTCCAGGAAGTTCCTAGGCAAATCTCTCAAGTTAAGCCACAGGTCTCACATCTCAAAGAAGTGAAGCCAGAGGAGCTCAGTATTTCTTCCTGCCTAGGTTAGGAGCTGATTTTGTAAATATGGTGCCTGGGATTAGCTCTTAGCTGGCATTACAGAGAGGCAATAAACATGTGAGGGAATGCAAATTCAAGTAGGCCTCCCCTTTGGCAGTCTAATCCCAAACCTCATTTCATTGCACTGATTCTCTTTCTGCACACTCAAACTTTAAATTATTTTCTTCACATGCTTGCTTTTTTTTCCCTTTTGAATCTCATTTTGCAGTATCCTATAAATGATTTCCAAATCATTCAGGTCTTTGTGGCAATTACATCACAAAGATGTGCAAAAATGATGCAAAATAGTCTAGGTCTGGGAGAAGGTCTTTTTTTCCCTTTCCCTTTTCCTTTACCTTTTCCTTTTTTTCTTCTTCTTTTCCTTTGCTTCCTTCCCCTTGTCCTTTCTTTCTCTCTTTCTCACTCTCTTTTCTCTCTCTCTTCCTCTCTTCTTTTCTTTCTCTATACTTTATTTTTTCTTGTGCCTTACTGGGTCTTCCTACTGCAAAGATATCCAAATATAGGAACTCCTTCTCAGCTTGCCCTTTCAGAATTGATGTGTTAAATCTGGCAGAAAACAGCAGCCTCACACATGAAGTGCCCACTTTGTAAGTGGCAGTGGGTGTCACATCTTTTTTAGCAGCCACATATACTTTTCTGTTTATGGTCTTTTTACTCCATAAAACAGTGTCTTCTCCAACCCAATTAGAGCTGAAGTAATGCCAAATAGTCTTTTAAAATCAATATATTTGTTCTCTGAAATTCTGTTGGATAATTGTTTTGTAACTTCATCACTTCTAGTTCCATTCCTTTTGCCATCTGTTACAGCTGCAAAAAAGTGTTGCCAGTATTCTAAATTTTTTTATTAATTTTGTGACTTTGATAGCAAGATAAAAACACACTCTGTGCACCCTGCTCTGATTAATAGCACACTGACATGCAGTAAAAACACCCTTGGTTTGAATCCAAGTGAAGATACGTTTGGCAAATGGGAATCACTATGACCTTCACTTCTAAGTGACTTCACTGACTAAAACTTCACTAAAGGGTGAAGTTTGGATATGGATTAATATTGTTCTCCTCTGAAATGCCTCCCTCAGCTGCCGACGTGTGCGCGCCCGGCAGGCACGACTGCGAGCAGGTCTGTGTGAGGGATGACCTGTCCTACACCTGTGACTGCCACCAAGGCTACAGCCTCAACCCTGACAGGAAGACATGCTCAAGTAAGAGATTGCTGATCCCTTCCACCCATGCCCTCCCCAGATAAGTGCATGTATTGCAATAGCTCTTGTTAGCACATCAGTATATTTGTATCTGTCTGAGGAATTTTCAGGTGCACTCAGACATTTCCATGTCACTCTGCCTTGACCACTTCGAGCAAAATTCAGAGATGCAAAGAACTTTATATGTAACAATGTTAGTAAATACTCACCATGCAGTCTTGGTCAACTTATAAATAAGGCCTTCCCTAATTTATGTAAAATTCAGAAAACTCAGAACTGAGAAATTGTTGAAGAGAGAAGAGCTGGGGTTAGTCACACACTTTGCAGTACTGTGGAATGTGTGTACCACCATGGAAGAGAGTTTGAGCTTTCTTTAGCTTCTCAGTGACTTTGTTTTACAGTAAAAATGTAACAATTTCAGAAGTGTTTCTTTCCTTCCCAGTCTCCTTACTGCAAATTATTGTGTACTGGAAACCTTTCCTAGTGTGCCTTTGGAGCAGATGTGGCATTTCACATCTGGTGGTGTTACACAGTGGGGTCAGAGGGAGCAAGCTCTGAGGTATCCCTTGCATTAATTAATGTATTAATCCCCAGTAAGACAATTGCTGCTCCAAGGTGAGATCAGTTACACATCCCAGTAGTTACTGCTAAAATTCACAGAGGATAGGCACCCAGCATGGAAAAGCATTGCCATTGGGAAGCATTAAAAAATGTTATATTGGTTTTGGATAACTGCTTCTCCAAAGCACATCCTGTGTGAACTGGTGTGTGTGAACCAGGAACCCATGACTGGCAGCAGGTCTGTGTGAGTGGATCATAGACCTGTGACTGCTGTGAAGGCTTTATCTTAAAGTCAGATGACAAAACATGCTTGAGTAATAACTTGATGTTGGGGTTTTTTTCTGAATATGTTTATTTATTGAAGCACCTCTTTTTAATGTGTTAAACATTTTTAATCTGTTTGAGAAATGGTCTATCAACTCACAAGATCTCAGGAAGTATAACCCTTTTTATTCTTTTATGCCTCTTTCCACATTTTATAGCTCAATAGTTCGAGCTAGTTTGGTTTGGATATAGACAAACATCATCTGCAAAAATAGTTTCTTGTTGGTCTGGACTTGAACACAAAGGCAGTGTAAAAACAGCTTTACCATGTTTTGTGTGACTTGCTGGGCATCCCAGTGGCAACAGGAATGTCCCAAATTTTGAATAGCAAATACTGGAAGACTCTCAATTTCACCGAAGGACTGTAGAAGAATTCAGAGTACCCTTGGACAATTGTCAGAGTTAGTTGGAAAAATAATTTTGTTAAAACAGACAAAATCCAAGGAGGATCTGTATCTGCCACTGGAGAATTTAAATGCAGACATAAAAAGTTAACTGGCAGTTGGTTGGAAACCAACCATGTTGGTGTGATGTTTTGAACTGGCCTTCCTCCAGCTGACTCTTGAACAGCTCTTCTTTGTACATTGACCATAAAGCCAGTGGAATGTTCCAAAGAGGGGAGCTGAACAAATACAGGCTCAGTGGAATCAAGGAGACACCAATTTCGACATTGGCTTTAAGACAAATGAGTTTCTGCACTGCCAGATCTGCAGCCTCATAGATTTTGCAGTTTCCTTGCAAAATGGGAGTATTAATGGCATGACTGATAAACAAAAAAACCAAAAAAACTCCAAAACCAAACCAACAAAAAAAAAGTAGCCAAAACCATCCAGGAAAAAAGGGAAATGTACTTGTGTAAAATATTTCTATTTTTTTACTGTTATAGTGCTCACACACATTGTTCATTGATCAGCTATGCATTTATATATCTAGAGAAAACAAAATTTATTAGTATGCTACTGTTGCCTTTGCAAATGATGTTAAAAACCCATTTATTAAGAGATGGGTACTATATACAGGTAATACTTCTTGATAGCTTATTGAAAATTTATTTGTAGGCTCTCTTTTAAGAAGGCTTTGCCTTTGGAAGCTTTTTATTCCAGTCTCAGATGTGGATGGTGATGTCACTACAGTACCTGTGCTGCAGTAGCTGTTGATACATTTGTTCTCAACCTTCAGCAAGTGCTGCAGCCTTAACTTATTTACTTTATGGAGTAGGTGAGGTTAAATTTCCTTTAATGTAGTTAAGAACTCACAGCCATCTACTGATGCTTGACATTATTATACTACAGTGAAATTGTTGTCTCTCTGGACCCTTTGCCATCATTGCTGATATTTTTGTGAATTATGGAGAAAATAATTCTTGATGTCAACTGAGGCTGGTCCCCTGTAAGTCTGGAAGACTGAGGTCAAGACCTAGGGACAGATGCAATGGAAGTATAGCAGTGGAGTATAGCAGTGCTTGCTTTCTCTTTCTGAAGAGACTGGTGACTCCTCTGGCACACTAACTGGCTCCTCCAGTTAGATTGCTGTGACTCTCTGCTAGATTTTAAATTCACTTGGGCCTGTTTGAATGATGTCATTCCCACCTTCTGCATTCATGTGACATTTAAATGGATTTGTGTCAACCCTCTTGAAACAAGAAAGATACTCCCTATGCATGCATATTGCAAATGTTAGAAACCAACAGTAGTTGTGGGGTGACACAGTTAAAGTTGATGGGAAGGCTGGTTGGTCTCTGCAGCCAGACCCATTTTTTTCTTGTTTTTTTGCTCAGTAATGGCCTAATTTAAAGAGTGTAGAGGATCCAGCAAGGCAGGTGAGGAACACCCCGCTCTGCTCCCTTCTTGGTTAGAGTTGAGCTCTCTCTTGCCTGTCCTGGACTATGACACTCAGGTCTCTGGCTACACACCAGCCCCTGTTCATTGCTGCCCCTCCTTCCCAAGTGCCCTGGGTTGCAGGGCTTGCTGCAGTCTCACAGCATGGGTTTGGCTCTTTCCACAGGATCAAGCATTTTCTTGGGATTTAAATGCTCAATAATTGTAATAAATGTGCTAAATGCTGTTTTCTCTCTTAGGAGCCATAACGAGCAGTCTTGTAACAACTGAAGAGTCCTGTAAATGTGAAGCCATAATTGCCCTCCAGGACTCGGTGACCTCACGCCTTGAAGCTCTGTCCACAAAATATATCCTTTTTCTTACATGATCACCTGCATTCAGCACTTTCCTGGTATTTTAGAGGTAGCTGTTTTGATACAAAACAGGGAAGAAATATCCCTCAAAAGAGAAAGTATTTTCAGGGTGATTTTAGAAATATTATGGGAAAAAAGATAGGTTGTTGCAAATACCACTGTGTTTTCACATTTCATTGAAGAGCAACACAATACAGAGAAAATAAATGCATATGCCCTCATCCCCTAGATTATATGTGCCATGCTGAACATCAAGCACTGCTCTACTCATAATTCTTCTGGCTGGCTTTTACTGTTACGTCAGACATTCAGTTTGAGCCCTCCTGTTATATCCCCCAACTTTAGAGACAGCTTCACGGGCAGTGTGACAACAGTCCCACTAGCTGTGGTACTCCTGTACATCCCACCTCCATAGGCAGGCACTGCCCCAAGTGATTTTCAAGCACCTTCTTTTCTCTGAAAATGTGTGAGGCTATTAGTATCCTGGGAAACAGGAGCCTGAGAGAGCTGCAAGGCAGGGTGCTGAGGCTGGAGGCTCTGGGCAAGCCTTGTGTCTGTAGGAGATATGAGGTGCCGGCTGATGGTGGAATTTGGTGGCTGCGTTTGCTGCAGTGCTGTGTCTGCAGCCGTGAGGAGAAATGTGGTCAGCCCCTGGGTTAGACATTCCACAAACTTGTGGGAGAGAAAAAGAACCTCAGCCAATAAACAAAGAGAAAGTGGTGAACTCTGACATACCACAGCAAGCCTGAAGGCTAGAATAAATGCCCTCAGATGACATGGCAGGATTTAATAACTGGAATTTGAATTGCTACATCATAAGGCACAGTTTTTAGAAGTGAGAGTGGTTGATCACTGCAACAATTTACCAAGGACTGTCGCAGATTTTCTTTGCTGAAAATTTTTGAGACGGAATGCTTTTTTTCTGTCAAAGGTGCTCTTATGCAAATAGGAATTGATTTAAAGGATCGTTATGTCTGTAGTTATCATCCCGATCCCTGGAGCCTCAAAATCAAGGACGACTGGACTATTTAAGATCAAAAAAAAGGAGACCAAAGCAGTGAGTTTCATACATTGAACTCATCATTTAGCTAGATACAAGAATTTTTCAGTTTGCCAAGGTTTCTGAAAGTCAAATAAACACTTCTGCCAAAGACACAAGACTTTTCCAGTTTTTGAGTAAATTTCAAAGTTATTTTTATGAGATCTAATTGCACATCCCTCTTCTTGCAGTGTGCTTGGAGTTCAGTTTATCTGCCTAGGAAAAGCAGGAGGAAGAACTCTAATTTTCCTGGATTATAATGTATAATTCTAGGGAATTGAATTAGTTAAAACTGAACACCCAGATATTTAAACTTGTAATGTCATCTCAGCAGTAGCACATCCTTCAGAGATCAATGTTTCTGCCCCAAGAGCTCATGTTAAGCAAGAAAATGTTGTGGGTTTAAGTTAAGAATAGACTTTATTACAAAGAACTGAGGCTTTCTTTCAAAGTTATTCTTGATGGGCCATTTCTATCCCTAGCATCCTTTCAAGACAACCTGGAAAACATCGCAGAGACCATCACCTTCTGCTCCTCATCCCTGAGTATCACCTGATCCAACTCTTTCTAAGAAATTAGGGGTTTTTGAGATTATTTGGGAAGATGCTGGATTTTGACAGAGCACTAATATGTTTGGAAATCTCTGTTTCAAGCATGTATTGGCCTCATCTAGAAAACAGACTGTTTTTTGAAAATGCAGCAATGAGAAAGACTGTAAATAAAACAGACCTTATAGCCATCAATTTTATTGCCCTTAACAACTGACCACTAGGCGAAGTATCTGAGAAGCTGCAGGCATATCAAGACAGACAGCAGCAGATTGTCTGAGCTATCATTTTGCTTGATTTTAAAATAATTTTTCAGAATCAAGCCTTTTTATTGTTTTCAGGAAGCTTTATTTCATGGCACAGCTTACAAAACAGCAGTTGGTTTATTATTATTGACAAATGTCAAGAAGATTTCAGGAAGACAAGAGTCTTGAAAACACAGTGACCCTGAGGATCTTCATGTACAGTCACTTTATAGCCATGAAGCTACTCATACCTGCTGTGCTTCAGTTTGTACTGCAGATACTGCTTTTCTGTAGTAACTGCATATTTTATTCTCTTAGTTCAATGTAAATGCAGAAAAAAATTTTATAAATTACATTATATAAAACTTTGAAATGGCAATGCAGAATGAAAAATGTGCCTATGTCTTCTTTCAACTAAATGGGAAAGTAAGTTGGGATCTTGTAACTTACTTTAATAAAATACAATATGATATGCACATTGATGTTGGAAGTTATTTTGTATTCAACCAGAAGGACATGTTATGAAGTAAAGGCTTTAAAAAACCCAAGGAAACAAAACTTCAAAGATAAAGGAAGCATAAATGGAAGAAATAAACAGAATACTGCCCCAAGTCATGTTTGGAAAAAAAAGTATTTGATTTTAAAACTTAGACATCACTGTAAATATAGATAAAACACTGAACAGTAATTTCAAGTACTAATAATGTTTAAAATGTAGAAGAATGAAAGACATCCTCCAATTTAATATTTTTATCCTGCAAGATTTGCTTATGTTATTAGTCAGTCATTCCTGTTGTCATGACACAAATTTATTGACACTTTACTTGTGTCAATCAGGCTTTTAAGATAAAACACACAAGCTAACAATTAAAAACAAAATTAGTCATTAAAGGAATCCTTTTATTTTATACACTTGGCATTTATAATCATCCAAATACTTTAGAAATTATATTTAAATTAGGAGTCAAAACAATGGGGTTTTTTTAAAGTTGAAAATCCCACACATTTTGTAGACCCTTGCAGTAGAACTACACAAAATATTATATCTGGTAACTGGTTTGCCAAGGGCGTATTAAACAACATCTGGACTTGTTTCACACCCTGCACATTCCACATTCGAGCACGTTCAGCTACATTCACTGCACATGGGAGTGTGACTTTAGGTATGCACACACAGTATTGTTAAGCTGGAATAAAACACTAAATAGCACAAGTGAATATGGGACACAGCTTCAGCTGCAAGGGCTAAAAATGAGACTATAAACCCTCCAAGAATGCTGGATTTGGCTTTGCTTGGTATTTTGTGATGTGTCCCTGTACTGATGTTAATTTGCTGTAGTGCAATTAAAGTTAGCATGGGATGTCCTGGCTATGCTACTCTTGCTTCCTCAAAGTGCTGTGCATGCATATTTTTTTTATTTCTCCAAGTCGTGGAGTTTTATATCCAGCACTTTACTTTGCTTACTTTCATGTCCTCAGCTTAGGCATGGATATTATACAGGCATTTATAGGGCCAGAAGTATGCCTCGGCCTCTGTAATTGGTAAGAATAAACAAGCTGTAAATCTAATGCAAGACTTTACAACTTCTTGGCAATTGGGAGGGGATGACATCAGTCCTATTTACACTAAGGCCAATTGTCAGATGAGATGTAAAATTTTATAAGATAGTGGAAAATTGTCCTGGAGGCCAGATGTATCTTGCAAGCTGTCAGCTAGGCAGGCTTTGATTCATGCACTAGTATTCATAACTTCATTTTGTATTACAAATTATAATATTTACATTCAATTCTTGTGAACAAAACCTGTCTCAATTTGTGAGTACCACATAAAAGTCCAAGGTGATATAAATGATTCGTTTAAAATAGGACATATTGTTCAGAAAAACAGGATTTATTATCCAGTGTGCTACAATAATTACACACTCAAAAGAGAATTGATTGTTTATGTCAGAGTTGTGCAGCATGCAGGCCTGGGTTCTCAGTGGTGTTCCAAAGATCAAGCACATTGCCTATAAAAATTTTAAAACTTATTAAAACACAAAAATATAGTAAAATTTCTCCCTGAATACAATAAAATTGCAGTACAGATTCTATTTTTGTTCATGTGCAGTTCATGAGTCCCAAGTCAGTTTCAGCTTTGGGGGTCCTTCTGTTAAGACTACTACAAAGTTGGAGGAATACCTTTGGTCTGTGTGTAATGAATTAATGAATCCAGTCCTTTCAATTCCATGGCTCTGTGTGTGGTTAGCAGTACCTGACAAGATCTTTTCCACTTCTCAGCTAGTGGAGTATCTTTCCAGGTTTTCAGGTAGATTTAATCTCTGTGCTTGAAAGAATATATTGGTGACTTGTTTGGGACTGATGTTCTAAACAGCAAGTACCTGTGTAATAATCTCAGGGATTATTTAATAAATAATTATTTAAAGACAAGAGATAATCTGTTAAATCTTTTTCTCCTACCTCATCATCTGGTCAGTTTTTCCTGTGAGATTCACATTATGTGGTGTGCCATGCAGAATTTCAAATTTTTCTGGATTTCTCAGTACAACCTGGCAGACTCCTTCCAAAGTATCAAATCAGTTGTTGGTTCCAAAAAGGACCTTGTACATATACAGGGTTTTGGAGTACCCAAATTCTACCTGCAATTGGACTAAATGCATCACTTCCTTCAGTCTGACCATCAGTACTTTCCTGCTCCCAATTATCACTATCCTGATTCTTTCTCAGAGAAACCAACAATTGTACACCCTCTTCCTCACTATCCACTTTCAGACACCTTTCCCCTATACTTCAAATAGAACAGCAACAAGGTAATTTCTTTTTCTCTTCCATCATCATTAACACATTTGAATCAGACACCAATACCCTACATTTCTTTCTTGTTTTATGATCACTTCTCAATGAGAAAAATAAATCCATACACAGGACTTCATCCCACTTATCCAATCTTCTTCAAAACAACAGCTGTAGCATGTTATTATAATTTAGAGTTCCCATTTCTGACCACTTTTCATCACCATCCAATTTATATTTTGGCCACTGTTGAGTACAGTATTCCTTTAACTTCCACTTTGTAAGAAGTTCTCCACCAAACTTGTCCCAATGATTCAAAATACATCCTAATGGAGAACAAGGAGAAAGTTTAACTGATTGCCTCATTCCACATTACCACCCAAAAAGGAATGTGTTTTAACCATGACTTCATACACTCCATTTGTCACCATCAAACATGTATGTGTTTTCCAAAATTGTACTACACAATACCAATTTCAAAATATTATATCAACCCCTCTTCATATTTTATACAGCCTCTTTTTGTATGCTGCATCTTTGAGTCTCATACCTGCTCCTGGATGGGGAGATACTTGCAGAGTCTCCAGCCCAAAGGCCAATGGGTGCTGGAGTTACATAGTTTTCTTATTAATTATTCTACTTTCTGTTGGTAAATGATTCTCTTGCTTCTCATGCTAATTAGAGCTCAGTCTTTCTTTTCTTTTGGGTTGGTGGGTTTCTTGGGTCCAGTGGTCACAATCAGCCCCTGCTGGAATTACCATTTATCCAGTCAGAGCTGATTTCCTCGTGGTCCCTGAGTTGACTTTATTCGTTCCTTTCTTATCTTGGGAGTCCTGCCAAACGTGGGCCCTGTGGCCCATAAATTCTGCATTCTTTGTGTCCATTATCAGTGTGACATCCTTCTTCCCAAGCTTTATTAACCTTCCCCGAGGTCTGAGATCATCAGAACTTGTCCAGCCATAAATTTTAACATGACAATATTACAGACAAGTAATATATCTTTCTAATACCTCAGCATCACTGAGAGCTTGTTAGTTGCTCTCTGTTTCATGGATTAAGTCTCCTTCCTTTTTGATTAGGAATGCCTTTAAACTGAAAGAGGGCAGCTTTAGATTATATATTAGGAAAAATTTGTTACTGTGGGGGTGGTCAGGCTCTGGCACTGAGAAGCTGTGGATGCCCCATCCCTGGAAGTGTTCAAGGCCAGGCTGGATGGGGCTTTGAGCAGCCAGGTCTGGTGGAAGGTGTCCCTGCCCATGGCAAGGGAATGGGATCTAGGTGGTCTTTAAAGTCCCTTCCAACTCAAACCATTCTACGATTCTACGTTGATGTAAGTAAGTTACTCTACAAACACAGTGCACAGACAACATGGGGTTCACAAACTCTGGGATTTTTCTTCGTGTAAAAGCAGAGTGACCTTTGTTAACGAACTGGCAGTGCTTTCTTCCCAAGAGGAGCACTCCCATCACCGGGCGGGGAGCCCCCTGCCCTCCTGGCCGGGACCTTCCCTCATGGCCCAGCCCCGGGGGTCCCGGCCGCTAACGGGGCGGGTACGGCCGTTACCGGCGGCGGCCGCTCCCCCGGAAGCGGCGCCATTTCCGCCGGCGGTTGCCAGGGGGACGCGGGGCCGGTTTGGCCGCGCTGCAGTGAGGGCCGGCTCGGGCGGCTCTCTGTGCTCCGCCGGGATGTTCATCTACCTGTGCAAGAAGGTGCTGCTGGGCATCCACGGGGCGGCGGAGGGCAGGCTGCTCTCGGGCAGAGCGAGTTGCCCTGGGGAGCTCCGGGCATCGGGGGCGCGGAGCCCGCGGGGGCTGAGGGCACCCTCGGGTCCCTCCCGTTCGCTGGGGCCGGTGCGAGGAGGCTGGACGTGGTGCGGCACTCCCGGAGCGCTGCCCTGTTCTGTCCCAGTTCCCTCGGCCTGGCTTGGGGCTGCTTTGGTCTCCCGCTGCTCCAGCAGCTCCGCAGGTTTTTCCCCGGTCGGCTTTGGACGCGGCTTTTCCCCTGGAGACCGAAGCCCTGCGCACTGTGCGACTCCTGTCGCCTGTTTTGTTGCTCAGCACACCTTTGGAGGTTTCCTGTTATTATTATTTACTGCATGAGCCCAATTGCTTGAGGGTGTCACACTTTCACTAGTGCTTACAGTTGTCTTCTCTCTTTTTTTGCATGTACAGATCTCTTAATAGAAATAAACTTCTCTCTTGTGCTGTTGTAGGTGTCTCTGAGGTGTTCAAATAGACTATGTAAAATAAAATGTGGTCATTGCAACTGTGTACAGATACAAAATACTTCTTTTTCAGATTGCAATTCCGGGTAATATTCGATTAAAATGTATTTCCTGGAATAAGAACCAAGGTTTCATAGCCTGTGGTGGAGAAGATGGATTACTGAAAGTTCTAAAACTAGAAACACAAACAGGTAAATGAGGAGGGGAGTGGTGGTGGGTTTTTTTTTTGTTGTTGTTGGTTTGTTGTTTTTTGTGTGTGTGTGTGTGTAGTTTTTAGTGGGGTTTTTTGGGTTTTTTATTAATTTTATTTTAAGAACAAACCCCACCCTGCTTAAAAAATTATATCTTCTTCCCCAAGTTACTTGACAATATTGCATATGTTTTAAATCTGTACATAGCTAGTTAGGTATTTCTTCTAACATCAAAATTTTTTCATCACTCTCTTATGAATACAGTTTTTATCCAGCTGGTCTTATTTGGCACACAAATAATTTGTCTACCCATTATATCTGCTGAAGTTTTCTTCAGTGCTGCTTCTTTTTTTCTTTTTTTTTTCCAGGGCATTTAATTCATTTTTTTTGTGTAGGCTTCCTCTTTATTTTGGAACTTACTATGCTATTTCTTGATTTTGTTTGAATGTTTTCTACCATCTTAATTATTTTAGTGAGAAAGCTGTGTATTTTCTTTTAAATAAATATGTTCCAGGAAAAGTGAAATCCATTTTCAAAAATTTTTAAACTCTTTTTTTTGGACTGTAACAAAATGTGATAACCATAGCTATTGTTGTGGGGTGTGGGATTTTTTGGTTTCGTTTGGTTTGGTTTTTTTAATTTTGTTGGCTTTTTTTCCAGAAAAACTGCTAGACCTTAAGGCACATATCAATTTGGATGACAGATGTGAATAACAAACACATGGAACTGAGGGGTGGAAATTTCATCCTGCAGTTATTATGTACTTCCTTTTAAGGGGTTCAGTTTTATCTTTGTAAATAGTGATTAGAGCTTCAGTATTCATAGAAACATGTCTGCTTTGTTAGCTTTATTTTCATAGTGAATTTTGTTGTTTTTTAGATGAAGCAAAGATAAAGGGACTAGCAGCTTCTAACAACATTTCTGTGACTCAGACTCTTGAAGGTCACAGTGGTAAGTGTATTTGGGCACTTGGTCTACTTTTAGTTAGAATAGAAATACAAGATTTTGTGAAGCTGATAGAATAATTTTGGTATAACTTTGTATTGTAAATCCAAAATAAATGTTGTGAGTATTCAGCATGATATGTAACAGCTTGGCTGTCTATTTTTTCCATGTTATATTGGATTAGGCTGTTTGGGTTTTCTTTTAAATGTCTGTGAGGTTTGCTTACATGTTACAGTAGCTTTCCATTTTCTACTGAAGAAATGAAAATTGGTTCAGTAAACCTGATTTCTGTGTTAAATATATCATAACTTCTCCCTTTATTGACAAATTACAGAATGGGTATGTGCATAGACTGCAGTGTACAGACAAAGTTCAGAGAGGTTAGAAAGCAAGCTGGAGAGGGATAATGTGTGAATGTAAAAACTGAATGCAGCAAAATTAGGGAGGACATTAATTCTCACATGAGAAATGTTGAATGGTCATCACTCATGGACAATGTGATATGAAGAAGATGCTAAAATCCTTGCATTATTTGAAGAAGTGGACTTCTGTATGAGGATTTGCAGTTGAAATCTGCCAAGAGTCAGGTTATTTTAAGGGCTTAATTAAATAGGACTGGAACAAATTAATTGTGGGGAATTGATTTAGTGGATACTTTGAACTGATGTCTTCAATTTTGAAATAGATTACTATTACCTTAAAAATCCCTGACATTCAGAATATCTTTGATTGCATCTGTTGATAAAGTCCATGACTGAAACACTAAAAATGGAAAAGATACAGAGAAAATGGGTTCCCAGCAGCAAAGGCAGGAAAAAGTGTGATACAAGTTGATCTGCAGTATGGAACTGATAAAAGTTCAAAGACTTTTTAAATATTTATGAGTGGGATCTCATATGAAGCTTGAGGGTCTGAAGGGTTTATATGTAGAGTGCTCTTTTGGGTAATTCTCAGGGAGATGATGTTTAAAAAGTGCAGCAGTAGTGAGGATCAGATTGCTAAGAGGAAGAAAAGCCTCAAACTTCCTACAACAATAAAGTTTTGTCAATTCCCCAGCGGGTCAGAAGTGGTCAGAAACTCCAAAACCATGGTTTGGGTTTTGGGTGTGGAATCAACACTGAGCAGGACTTAGTGAGGATGTTACTCCAGAGGGTGAATACAGAAGCAAAAGGAGTTCTTGAGCAGAGTTTTGAAAGAGGAAATAAGTGACACAGAAAGAAGCCTACAACTAAATCAAAGTCAGCAATGCAAATTTCTGAAAAGCTCCAGGTTGATTAAGTTGGATGTTCTTTTTTATATTAACTATTTAAATAATGGCAATAAAAAGCTTTTTATCACTTTCTAGGTTTTGTGCAGGTGGTGACATGGAATGAACAGTATCAAAAATTGACTACCAGTGATCAAAATGGCCTCATCATTGTGTGGATGCTGTACAGAGGTATTCTGCAGGATAAACTTGAGAAGGGATTATAATCTGTGTCATGAGAATTTTTTTTTCCTGTATTTTTCACAATTCTTTTTCTGAGTTTTTATTTTGCAGATTGTATAGCTCAAAATAGTTTACAAACAATTTTCAAGCTTTATTGTAATAATTGTCTATATGTTTTATAGTGTAGTTACATGTGACAAAGCATTTGTCCTGCAGAGCAACTGTAGAAGAAGATATCAGTACGTGGCCATGTGCTTGATAAACTGCTCTAAATTTTTTATTTTTGTTGCTTGGAATGCAATATGAAAAATATATTGTGCAGTGAGCACAAACATAGTAGTGGACTACAAGAACTTACCAATACTGCATAAAACATCAATTAAATACTCTCATAAAAACAATCTTTAGAAATGTTTAAAGTAGTGAACCAATATGAATAACCAGTGTATGGCTATAATTATTTCTTACTGCTCTTGACCCTTTCACACAAACATATACTTTGGTTCACTGGAATTCATTTGAAGGCCAGCAAACCTCACAGTCAAGGTAACCACTTTCCAGCACATGTGGGAAAGAAAAAAAACGTCAAGGGTTTTCCTATTCTCTTGGGAATTTTAGTTTAATGAAAAATGGAAACAAATCTTAGCTCTTCTTCTCATTTCAGGAGTAAAGAATAAAAGTCTTTCTGGCTGATATATGGTGGCTACTGTCACATAACTAATTGCTCAGTTTTGGAAAATAATCAGTAAATTACTCATTACCTACTCCTAGCAAAGCCAGTTGTTCCCTCTGTTTATCTTTCCTATTGTATTGTCAGTTCTGAAATTACTTTAGCACAGAACTCTTTCTGTAGGGCCCCTCTTGGACTTTGGCTTCCCTTTCTGAGTCCTTATTTGTCACTGTTCTCTTTGGAAATGAGCAGCTCCCATGGGAACAGTTTCACAGTGTGTCTTCTGGGGACACTGCACTGTGGTCTGGCTAAGGGCACTGAAAGGGCACTTCAGGGATTACCATGGACCTTGAGTCCTCTAGAGGTTTATCAAATTGTAACTCAGTTTTTCTTTCCCTTCTGATAGGTTCTTGGTACGAAGAGATGATCAACAACAGAAATAAGTCAGTGGTTCGAAGTATGAGCTGGAATGCTGATGGACAGAAGATCTGTATTGTATATGAGGATGGGGCTGTGATTGTTGGCTCAGTGGATGGTAAGATTTTTAAGCCCTAATAATTGTTGTGCCATTACACAAATTTGTAGTATTACATACACAGTGGCTCTGTTTCTCTAGGTGAATACAATTAACAGTTATTTACTAATTGTTGCTTTGACTTCAGCTGTTTTAGTTTTTCCACTGGTAACTTGCACCCTGTTTTTAATTTTGTGGTACATTTATTAAGTGCAGTCAATGTTTTGTTCCAGGCAATCGCATTTGGGGAAAAGACTTGAAAGGCACCCACCTGTGCCACGTGGCCTGGTCCTCTGACAGCAAAATTTTACTCTTTGGAATGGCAAATGGAGAGATTCACATTTATGACAATCAGGGAAACTTTATTGTAAGTTCATCATGGTATAATTAAGGCTTATAATTATAATATCAGGATATAATAATAATTATATATAAGGACTATAATTGACTTCAATAGGCATAAAAGCTCACTTCCTCTTAATTTATTTCACGTTTGTTTAATTGGTGGACTTCAATACTGAGAACTGTACAACCTCCTGCACAGAGCTTTTATTCAAGTGTTCTGCAGCTTTTTATTATAATTATTTCTTTTTTGGTAGCTAAATGATTATCACATCAACTAATGCCTTTCAGCTTTGCAATAGTTACTGAAAATGTAAAAGTAGGTATGGTCAGACTGGTGAAATTAAGTGAAACTCTTTAGGACACTTGAAAATATTTACTTCCAAAGATGTTTGTGATGACAGGTCACATTTAATTTTTTTTAGCTGCTGTTTTTTTCCCTCCTTTCATTATTTGGAGGAACTAATGCTGGCTTAAAGGATATTGACTTCTTACAGCTTCTGCATCTTAAAGTATTAGCATACTTTTAGAAAAAGCAAGTTTATTTTCCTATTGCTCCTGTTATTCTTTAGAGAAAACCTGATAGTGAGTGGAAAAATGAAAGGAAATAATTATATTATATTATATTATATTGTTGAATTCCTGCAACCTAGATTTATTTATTTTTATCTACTTACTTAAACTATTGGAATATGACTATAACCAAATGCTAAGTAAAACACTGACTTTAAAACCAGTGTATTTGGGACCATGTTCTTAACTTCTAAATGCTTAATATGGTGAATTTTCTTTTCCTTTCCATTACTTTCCTAAGAAAGTATCTGCTACCCTTCCCATTTTCTTTTCTTTTTCCTCCCATTGTATCTATCTTTCTTCCCACTGTGTGACTCATGGTATTTCCAACTGCTACAAATTACTGAAATTCTTTAAGTGATTTGCTGTCATTTCCCCCACCATATCAATAATGTGTATGGTTGTGTTCTCTCTCCCTCTTCCCCTCTCTCCCTTAATTTGGCATTCCTCTTTGAATTGATCCAGGAATCTTCTTATCTTTCAGACAAACCTGTACTTGTGTTACCAGGTATTCTGGGCTAGTTATTGCAAAAGTTATCTTAATTGGTGTTCTAATTTGGACACTAGTTTTTTTTCCAATTATTTTTATATATTATTCAGCAAACGTTAGTCAAGGAGAAGCAAACAAAAGGGGTTTTTTGTTATTGTTAGTTATTGTTGTTGGGGTGTTTTTTGTTTTTTTTTTTTTTTTTAAATATTGTGCCCAGGAATGGTTTGAAATAAAAATTATATTTTTGCAGCATTCCAGGGTTTTTTTTGTGTCTGTGCATGTGTGTGAGTGGTGGCCTTTTTATGTTGTTGGTTTTCTTTGTTTTTAAGTTACTTTTCAGAGAATGAAAATACCAACATTAGGGCACTTCTTTGTAGTTAAAAAAATATATGTTTTCATATGTCTGATCTGGTTTTGATTATATAAGGAAGTTTTTCAAACCCACAAAATTCTGAGAACTTGAAAATTTTTCCCGGGACATGAAAACAATTTTGCTTAGACATCTTGTCTTTTGTGAGTGTCAGTAGAGATATAAATTATTCTTTAAATAACTTGTTGTATATGACTTTAATGAAGTGTTGTTGTGCAGGTGAAGATGAAGCTGAGTTGTTTAGTGAACGTAACTGGAGCCTTCAGCATTGCTGGGATACACTGGTACCACGGAACCCAAGGCTACATTGAACCCAACTGCCCTTGCCTTGCTGTCTGTTATGACAATGGGAGATGCCAGATTATGAGAGATGAGAATGACTACAGTAGGTGCAAAATGTGGGGTGCAGGTTACTGAGCTTCTCTTGGCCCAAAATATCTACTTGTGTTGATATCCTTAATGTTTATTCCTTAAAAACTAGATCCTGTTTTGATTGACGCTGGTATCAATGTAGTGTGTATTCAGTGGAGCCCCAATGGAAGCGTTCTGGCAGTGGCAGGCTCCCTCAAAGCTTCTCAAGATAAAGATGTCAATGTTGTGCAGTTCTACACCCCCTTTGGTGAGGTAATAATATTTGATATATAATGTAAATATTTGGAGGGTTTTTTTTCTTTCTAAATTTTATTATGTTTTGCTACGAGGTCATTACTGGTGGAATTTGGATGCTGAAATGTAGTGTTTAGTGCTCTGAGGTATCCATCTGGGATATCCACATGGATCTGGACACAGGACCACATCCCCTTTTAGAACAGTGGCATAGTGACCAGCACGAAAATGCAAGTGTCTCTCAAAACACTCATGATAGGATAAAGTGTGGTGTCTGACTTTCTACACCACATCCCTGAGATGAGACTGTAGAGGATGAGCAGTTTGGAGCTTAGGCATTGGTCAAGATGTCAACATCAGTGTGTCAAATCCAGAGGTACTTGTCTTTCTACACTGGCTGTGTAAGAGACCTGGACATCTCTAGGTTAGAAACTGAAAATACAGCAGGAAATGAGTATTGGTATACTTGATATTTGCTCTTTTTTGTAGAATCAGTAAAACTGGAAACAAAGCATCCTGTATCAGTAAAAGCAATAACTCAGAAACCTCAGAGAAGCTAAATTTTTTCTAAACTTCTTCATTTGGCTGTTGGGGCTATTGTTTTGTAAATGTTTTTTGTCCATCCTGTCTTTTTATAGTAGATTAAATGTTTGATAGTTGAGAGACAACTAGTCAATATGTTTTTGTTGCGCTGTTTTTGCTTTGCCAGGTAATAGCCCTTTCCCTCTTTAATATACCTGAAAATCAGTAAGTTGGTGTTGTGTATCAGAGTGTGATGAAGTTTGTCCCTTGTACAGAGGAAATACTGGCCAGCTCTGGGCTGTGCTGTGAAAGGGATGAAGATCCAACATCATTTGTAGGGGTTGCCTTAGTTGAAAGTATTTAGTGGAACCAAAGGTATTGGCAATAATGTTGCATCTCTGGTTGCTGATGGTGTTCTAAATTTTTTATTTAGTGTTTAAAAGTAAATTTTTCATGGTTTAGAATTGTTTTGTACTAGTTCTGATACTCAGATGTGGACTTAACTTTTTGGAAGATGGTATTTTCTGTGAATAGTGTGTGAGCAGTATTTTGACTTGGTATTTGCATCTGATCAAAGGCACGAGATAGGTACTGAACTGTGTAACAGTTTTTTAGGCATAAAGTTATGCCATCAAAAGGAAAGTTAGATCTGACCATAGGTATCAATATGCTTCTCAGCATAATGTATTTTTAAAGCCTAAGGTTATTCAAAAATGTACAGTAAATAGTAGATAAGTTTATCTTCTATTACATACATCTATATTCTTTGCAACTAAAAAGGTACCAACAAACAAGTGGTCTGTAGGACTAAGGTTATAGCTTTTGAAAACATTACTTTTTTTCTCAGTTGTTTCCTTCTTTCAATTTAAAATTCTTCAGCAAAATAAAGATATTTAAAAAAAGATGGAAAGTGTACCAGCTGCCTTTCTTAGATTCTTTTGGAAAGGGGATAGAGAAGAGGAAAATGTCCATTGCCTCACTGAAAATTGTGTACCTTTGCAGCTAATTAAATGCACGCTCTTGACATAAAGTAGGGATATGTTTTTATTTATTTATTATCAGCTGTAGTTAAGGGTGTTATACATGAACTGACTAATACAATTCTAGTGCCAGGGAAACTTCTGAGGCATGTCAGGATCAGTACTACTGCTGGGTTTTGTGACTGAAATCATAAAGGTGATTCAAATTAACAGCCAGAGGGAATAATGTTTATACTGTCATTCTCCATCTACTGCTGATTTCTTCAAGCTTGAGCTATCGCTGGGTCCTGTTGTTTCTTTCTCTCTGGAGAAATAAAACACAAATGAAAAAACAGCAAACCAAACCTGAGGTGAAAGAACACATTATGGTGTACACCTTAAATATC
This sequence comes from Argya squamiceps, assembly GCA_037834095.1. NCBI lineage: Eukaryota > Metazoa > Chordata > Aves > Passeriformes > Leiothrichidae > Argya > Argya squamiceps. Next base: position 103,042,594 of record JBBMKD010000145.1, on the reverse strand, counting down.
TCTCTTTCTTTGCATGTGTTTTGCAATTGGAGAATTGTTAGGGGGTACTGAAAAGAATATCTCTAGGGTTTTTTTCATCAACTATCAAAGCTATCATTTATGTATTTTAGAGTGGCTTTCCTGTGATAAGTTTGAACCTTTCTTTCCTTGTTTTAACCAAGCACTTACGTACACTGAAAGTTCCTGGCAAACAGATGTCCTCCTTGTCCTGGGAGGGAGGTGGACTGAAAATTGCACTGGCTGTTGATCATTACATATATTTTGCAAACATTCGTCCACATTACAAGGTAAGTAGTGATGTGAAACTTAATTGTATTAATAAGTTTCCTGTTATTCTCTTTCTGATCAGGTTGAAAGAGTAACTTGCTCTAATATACCAACAATGTGTGTATATACGTATATATATGAAATTAGTGCCTAACTTACAGTTGCAGCCTGATCAGCACTACTGACCTGAAGTTTTAGTGGAGTGTGAGGGTCTGTCTGGGTGATGCAGTGACTTAGCCATTGCCTTTACAATGCATTTGGAGTTTCATTTGCACAATAAGGAAACAGACCTGGGCACCAGTCTAAATTTGGTAGGAATTGAGGATGTCATTAGGTAGGGCTCCTGTGTTTTCACTGCTCTTTGGTTAACTAGGTTGGGCTGAATCATATGATGGGAATTGTTTGAGCCTTACTTTACTGTCATTTTTTTGTGGTGAATTATTCATTTGAGCCAGGGAATTTGAGTAGGCACCTGAACAATAGGAATGAATGGAACCTGATAGATGTACTTCCTGCTTACATTTCAGTTCCCAATATACTCTTTACAAGTGTGTATTCATCTAATTCTAAATAATGTTTCATCTTGTCTACCACCTGAGTTTTTTCATTTGGTGGGGGTTTTTTTTAGGAGTTAGAACTGTTTCACTGAAAGTAACAGTTTAACAAATAATAGCAATTACTGCCCAGTGTAGAGTATTGTATACTTTTTTTTCACAGCACAGCGTATGTTCTTTAAAAACCCCTGTAATTAAAGGGAGAGAGAGTACAATGTGAGGAACATCCTGCAGCTATATTGAAATGTGTTCTTCAACTTGGTTGTGAAAAACCATTGGTCAGGGAGTTGTAAACACAAATCTGCTAGGAAGCAATTTCAGATAGTTTGTTGTAAATCTTCTGGAAAAGATTTTGGAAATCTGAGCTGGAAACTAGTCTTTTAGGAAATGCTACCTAATGTTTATTCTGGCAAATGTGCAACAGCTGGAACACAGGCCTGGTGCTTTTTCTTAAACTCATCAGTATCTAGAAGACCAGATGTATTTCATGATCTGGCACAATTTGCAAATTAATAATACTTTGAAACTTTAGTTTCACCAACTGCATGTGTAAGATCATTTTTTCCATTTTGCATAGTTGAAAAGGAAAGCGATATGTTCAAGTTAATTTATTTGTGCAGCAAATAAACTCTTATGTTGGTAGTATACTCCATTGCAATGTTAACTATTTTTATGATGAATGATACATGTTTTCCTTCACTGAGTACTTCTGCTATGTTTTGACAATAATACAAGTAACTCCCTTCTAGGAACTAAGTATTCTAAAAGGTGACAGTCATTAAATGGGAGTGATTCAAAGCTGTAATTATCTTAGACTGGATTGGAATTAATGACCTGGAGATGAAGAGTTAATATCACGTTACTGATCTACTGAATAATCTATTTTCCTCTATTTTTCAATAAAGCATAATAAGAGAGGGTTTTAAATTAACATGACAGTAAAAGCTATGAATTGAGCTGATCTTTTTTTTAAGCTATTCATAGTTTGCATGGAGTTGTAATACTAATTGAGAATCTACAGTTCAATTCTAGAAGTTCTTCTGTTGATGCTGTAGTTTATCATCTTGGTTTCATTTCCTGAGGAGTGTGGGAACCTCTCTTGCCAACAATAACAACCTTTCTCTTCTCTCTCTCTAGTAGATGCTGATGCAGAGAATTCTGTTAGTTTTTCTACAATTGCATCATCATCTTTAACTGTTTTGTTTTATGTCTCATTTATTTGATAGCTTCACCTCCTTTCTGAGATATTTTCTGAATCTGCTGTATTAGAAAGGATTTTCATTATTAAATTCTGTCTTTTAAATCAGTTGAATGCAATAAAACCATCCTCATATGTATATTTCATTTCTTTTGCCTTTTTGCCCTTTCTCTTACTTGTTACAGGAATTATTGCATTCTTCTAGGAGGCAGGGGTTTCCTCATGGTACTAATATAGAAGGGTGGTGTGAGTTATTACAGTGCTCCTATAGAATTGCTTATTTTTGTCTGCTTCTGGAATTGCACTGTTGAAGGTATTTATTATATTTCCTTTGGGAAATGAACTTTGGGTTTCCAAATCAGTTGTCACAAAACAAGCATTTTCATGGCAAAAACCATCATCACAGTGGGTATTTCTGAATACCTGCTGAGCTATATAAATATACCTATATACCTACTGAACAAGGAAGAAACAAGGCAGAGTGAGATCTTGTCACATTTCAAGGTTGATCCTTCTGTTCTGAAGTTACTCTGTGATAGAAAAGCTTCTTTTGCCAGTGTAATATTATTCCAATGTTATTACGTGATCTGTGTTCTCATAATAAATCAGTTTGTCTCTTGACAGGTAAGAAATATCAAATAATAATTGTGTAAATGAAATAAACTCTTTCTTTCATGGCTGGAACAATTCATTATTGAACTCTTGTAATTTCTGATGGGTTTTCTCCACGTTGTGTTTCCTGGCAGTGGGGTTACTGCTCCAACACCGTGGTTTACGCCTACACCCGAGCGGATCGCCCGGAGTGCTGTGTAGTCTTCTGGGACACAAAAAACAATGAGAAATATGTGAAATATGTCAGGAGCCTTATTTCCATAACAACTTGTGGGGACTTCTGTGTTTTAGCAACTAAGGCAGATGAAAATCAGCCTCAGGTAAAATCTGTCTTAATTTTCACTTGAAATGCTCTGTTCCTCATGTCAGTTCTTTACAGCCGGGATAAGATGAAATGTAAAAGTCTGAATCTGCCTTAGAGTTGTGTCAGTTGTCATTTGACAGAATGGCATGAATGGGGTCAGTGTTTGAAAACAGAATCCCAACAAACCATGAAGTAGCTGATTAACTGCATCTACAGATCAACTCCTTGTAGCCATTAATAACCTAATAAAAACTGCAGCCTTCCAGGTTAATGTTTCTTTAGAAATATTTGGAACAGTTCTCCAGAGACAAGGTAAAAGCATCAGAATGCTAACGAATATTTCATCAGTCAGAGATGGAAAAAAAAGGGGCAACTTTTTAGGTGATATAAATTACACTTTACTGCAAACTGCTTTGTTTATTAATTTATTTTATGTGGAATCACAATTTATAAATGCATCCTTTGGTTAATGAATGTTTGGTTAGTATGGTACTGTTACATGATTTTTCTTTTGTAATCACTTCAGAATTATTTTCTGTATTACTTATATATTGCTTACAAAGGAGGAGCATGAGACAGAGTCATTTGGTGGCATGGTAAAAAACCCCAAACATGTTTTAGTGCTACTTTGCTTCATTGTGCTATAAATGGTATACTGTCTTATGGACTGAAAACACAGGATATGTGGCCATAAACATTTGGTGAAGTTGAGTGCAATAAAATAATTTTTTTCTGAATTTTAATTTTAAAGGAGGAAACAAACAGTAGAGAGTTAGTGCAACTCTATTGAGCGTAAATAAGAGATTTAATTTTAGTACCTGAAAATTACAGATAGTAATTTGTTTTGAAATGGCTCCAGTGTAAGTATTAACACTCTGAGTTGCCAGGTTTTAGGAAATGAAATGCATAGGCTTATGGGTAGCAGTTCATTAGAGTTGTCTGAAAAACTGATTTGGTTTTGAGATTTTGGTCATTAGAATCGTGATTTCAAAATGGCAGAATTTACAGCAATAGTTAATGGGGAAAAAAAAGAGACTTAATTTCAGCAGGACCTGTTTAAAGATATTGCAAGTAGATGTGTCAGTAAGTCAAGAGGGACTTTATGCTGATATCCATAACAAGGCTGGATAAATCAGACAGTGGAAACTCCCTGCCCTGGCACCACCCTGTGTGAGTTACACAGCCTCTCTTGGATTCTGTTACTTCATTACTCCTTAACAGGCTCTGATCTGCTGACTTGGAGTCTCAGAAATGACAAGAAAGGGCATAAAAGAGAAATTTATTGTAAACTGAATGTGGGGATAATTTACCAGAGAAGAATTAATGTAAACATGATGGAAATAAAAAACAGAGCTAAAAAAGCCATGTGTGTGTTCCTACAAAGGCAGAGGCACAACATATTTTTTTGAAAACAGAAATTGAGAATGCTGGCAGAAAGTGTAACTCATGAACAAAGAAATAAAAATACAATTTTGAACTTATTGGTGGCCAAACCAGAAAAAAAATTAATGAAAAGAAGTCCATGTTCAGCTCTTTTTCTTTGAAACAATGAAGTTCATGTGGTAGATGAAAAGCTAAACTGAGCTGCTCTTGTGTGATGAATAAGATGTCAGTCTATCAGTTTAAAAGGGTAGCTGTACAGTTACTGTAGTCTGCTGCCACAATTACATGGATTGTTCAGGAGGTGAAAGAGCCATGAAAGACTAATTATCTTTCATTTCCTGGAGAGTCAGGATAATGGCTCTTGGGTAGTTCACATTTTGGTAGCCCTGTATATTTTATTTATTTTATTTTAAGTTTAAAGATTTGACACTAAAATTTGCTCCTTAATTTCCACAATTCTCATTCAAGGCATTTCCCTATGCAATAATCACTAAGATATTTAATCCTTGATTTAGCTCTGGAGAAATAAGTACATAAACTACAACATGGAAGCATTGGTGTCTAGTGAATTGTTATGTACGTGCATATTTCTGAATTTAACAGCCCAATTGCTGAGGTAACTCTGCTATTAAAGCCTTCCTGAGTGAGATTACAAGAAGGGCAAATCTTAAAAAACCCCCCTCATCACCTCTGTAGTACCTGTAATACTGCAGGGCGGAGGGAGAGCCTTATTGACAATTCTCCTGACACTGTTACCCTCTTGGAGGTTCAAGGAGACAGAGATCTGCAAAGGATAGAACAAAGATCCTAACTGCTGGCAGTTTATTAGATTACCTTTTGCATGAGCAGCTGATGAGAGTTAAGTCCCTGAGTCAGTGGTGTCTCATGCCTGTAAATGCTCACAGTGCAGCATGAGCCTCACACAGCACAGGGGGATGCTGCCTGTCTTGCCCACGTGTTGTCTGTGGACATGCTGCTGGTACCTCCCACTTCTTGGATTTTGTCTGGTAGATTTGCTCCCCTGCATAAAACAGCTGCTTACTGGCCTGGTTTGTGCTTGTTCTTAATTTGTAGTGCTGATTGGCAAATATCTCATTACTCTCATGCCTATGCTGCTTTGTCTTTGCTGCAGTCATGGTCTCTGTGTTTTTTGTTGCTGGTGAGCATTAGAATGTGTGCTGTGGGTTATGGGATGCACCTTCACAGGAAACCATGTACAGCTGACTGATCTACAACCAATGTGGTAGTAATGACACTTACTTTTATTTCCATACAGTATGTGCTGGTTCTCTGCAATTCTATTGGCACACCCTTGGACCCAAAATATATTGATATTGGTAAGCAACTTGCAATAGTCTTATTCTGTAATTTGTGTTGGAGTTGACATGTTAGTTATCTGTCAATAAAGATAATGGCTTATTAAACCAGTAACATTCCTTATCAAATTGAAACTGATTCTAAACTTAAACTGATTCTTCCAGTTAATGCAAATTATGGATAATAAGATTTTTAAAAATTGCAACTTTTCTTTATTTCTTTTTTTTTAATGGCTGTCTTTTGGCAATTCAGATTTTCCTTCGCAACAGTGGTAATTCAACTTCTTTTTAAGAAAATGTACTTTGAAAACGGTCCAATTGTATCAGAGGAAGTGAAATAATTTGATTTGGACTTTTATTCAAAAAATAATTTATTGCTGTTTCCAAGTAACTTAAGCATCAATTTCTTGTGTTTCAGTGTTGATAATATCTTTTTCTTATCTCCCTCACAATTGTTTTACGTAAGTAGTTTCAGAGTATAAATTAAAATTCAATTTAAAAAAATCAGTTGATTATAACACAAGTATGAAAACACTCCCAAATCCTAACAAGTGCTGAATTCCAGGGTTTCCCTACTGCTTGTTTGCTGCAAGTGTGGTACAGAACATTGCCAAGTCATTGCAAGCCACTGTTTTCCATAACTTATGCTTGAGAATTATTATTTTCCCTTTAAACAGATGAGGGAATCGTAAACAAACTGACAAATTAATCAGTTTTTTGACTAATGAATCCACTTTTATTTATTCTGCTTTTGACTTTGTTTTTGGTTTGTTACCCAAATAGATCTGAATTTGGATTCAGAGTAGACACTGTGAACCGTTTGCAGTTTTCTTTTTGAACCTTGACTCTTTGATTAACTCTCCTGTTTTGTTGAAAGGCTAAATAACTTATTTAAATTTATAAAAATATTTATTTGCTTTTGAATGAGCGGGAAGACTCTATTATGACAAGAAACCTCATGAATTTTTTTTGATGTATATTTCCTTCTACACCCATTGTTTTATCCTCTCTGCAAAAAGAAACTTTTCTGGCTAAATTAGTCTCAGTAGAGAAGTTGGTTTTAAGCCATAGTGCTAATACTTGGTGTTAATATTAAACAACAAACAGCCATTCTCTCTGATAAAACTGATGGGTAAAATGTGTAGCAAAGTTTTGGTAAGATAGAAGTGATGAGGAAATTAAGGTGAAGAACTATTGAACTAGGAAGTAACAACAATTCACAGGAGAATATAGTTGGGAAAAACATCAACCAAAGACTAGAAATAATTGAGATCATAAATTATTCTTTTCTTCAACCAGTGCTTCTAAATGGTTTTATTCTTTAGTATATATTAACTAAGTTGTAAATATAATTTTCTAATGTTCAGTTTTTCAGTGATAGCAGGAGGAAATCAGCTGTCATACATGTATTTTGAAACTCATGCCCTATATTGTAGATCATAATTAAAATGAAGAGTATGCTCTGATGAATGAGTTTGACTACTTTGTCCTGTGGAAAGTTTATGAAATATTGTGGCAGTTTTAGTCTTGTGATTTTTGTTTCTGTCCCTTTGATGTCCTCTTGCCACCTTTTGCAATATGGGGCTGTATCAGAATCTCAAGGAATAACATGTTCAGGAGGTTCATTACCAAAAATGTTACTAAGACTGGAAGAAAAAAGATCAACAAAACAACCAAACAATGCCCCCCTGCCAGAAAACCAACCTAAACCAAAACACCAAACCCCAAACCAGAATGCCATGAAGTTAGATGATGTGATGGGTGATAGTGGTGGGAGGTGGGTGCCTGTTCTGTCCCTGTCCTGTCTCTGCTCCTGGTCAGATGTCTGCACTGTGTGTGCCCACTGGTTTCCTGGACTTACTTGGCAGGTGGGATTGGGGTGGTGGGAGGAGGGTTCAGGGACTTAGAGGGAGTAGTTCTTCTCATTTCTGCAGCTGACATCTAAAATTAGTTGAGTGAATCATTCATGGAGGGGGTCTTTTTGCTCTCCACTGGGTATGAAGAAGCCCAGGGCAGCCAGCTCATCTCTGTCAGAGATATCTAAAATTAGGTGAGATGAATCCCACTCACTGTTAAAATTAGCTTTGCATGTACACCTCTAACTCTGCATTTAAACTCTTTGCTTTGCATTTTTCTAGTGTTCTGTTTATGTGAACTTTCTGAATCTGTGAGAGTTTTATTTACATTATAAACAATGGTTTCTTTATGATTCTGCCAGTATGACCCATCTCCTACAGCTGCCTGTACACAAGAAAAAATCTTTTTCAGTAACTGGGAACACTTAAAAAGAAAGGCTGTTCAATTGAAAAATGCTGTTATTCCAACTGTACTTGAATTGTGCTGAAGAGATCAAGCAATTTCTTCCTTTAGCATAATGAAGCTTTCTGCAGTCTGCTTTTCCTTCCAGTACTGGAGGACCAGTTTAGTGCATAGATTTGCAATGCTCTTTCCTAGAGTGAGTTTACTTGTGAAAATGCTGGGCATTATAGCTTTCAGCCTCAGAGATGGAGAAATACCTGAGGTTAGGAATATTTACATTTCTGAGTCCTGAAAAATTTCTGTAGCCTCAGTAGTTAAAACATTAAAAGTGAGTCTTTCATTGCTGTGTGGTAAACACAGCCAAAGATTCAACCTTTTTTTTTTTTAATATATGTATCCTGTAAGACTCCTTTAAAGTTTGCTCTCCAAACTTGCAGAAGGGATTGATGGTACAAGTAAAAAGTAAATGCCTATAAATGCAAGTCTTTTTGGAACACATTGTGCTGGTTTCATCATAGTTACTTTCCTCTTTTTGTAACATTTAAAAATGCAACTTTATAGAACAACTAGAAATATTTACAACATAAGGTCAATTGGCGTGAGAGGTTGACAGCTGTACATAGTCAAGGTCCTATTGTACAGTATATATCATGCTGTTTATCACAGTTGGAGCTTCTTGGCAGTAGGAACTGTAATTGTTCCACTTTGACAACATGCTGAACTTCAGCAGCTGTCTGGCCTTGCAGAAGTCAATAGAGAGAGAAGATCTTGTAAAACCTTAAGGGCAGAAGACCTTTCTGAAAGTTCTTCTAAGATTCCAGTTGATTTCTAGAAAAACCGTTGTCCTTTTGTTCTGTTTATAAATGAGGAAAATCAGCATTGAATCAATTATCTGGTGAGAGTCATTATTAATAGTTTAAGAAATAAGCAGTTAAAAAGTAAAATTAACTTATCTCTTGCTCAAGGTAATTGGATGGGTGTTACTGACTTATGAAAAATGCTATTATCTGTTTGTATAATTCTTTTTTTCCCCTCCTCTTTCTACTAATACAAATTTTCAGGTTATTTTCTTTTAGTAAACTAATAAATGGTTGCATAAAGTTCTGTCCATAAAAAGTTAGTTAATTTTTGTTTTGAACTCTTGTACTTGTTTCAGACTTCATTGAAAGTGCCATCTTTCAGAGTAGCTTAAATACACTTAGATTGTTACTATATTTAATTTTTCATAAATGTTGGTGAAAAATGATTTATGTTGTAGAATGTCCTCAACAGACCACTTGGTATCTGTGTGCTCCTGCGTTTTCTTGAGTGTGTGCACTTCACCATGAGTCTAAATGATATTTTTGACTGGCTGTAATTACTGCAAATTGAACAGGTACTATCTGTGGTTTCTAGCAGACTGCCCCTTGTTGGAACAAGAATCATCTGGGGCTCTACTGAACATAATGCTTTACTCCTCCTTGAGACTTAGGTGCCTTGCAGGCCTCTTGGGCAAAGCCTCTTGGGCTTTGTCCTGGCAGGAGATGGATAGTGGAGAAAAAACACTGCTCATGTAGGGATGCTAAGTAGCTGACAGAGCATTTAACTAATGCATTTGAGAGTGTGTGTTAAGACGCAATTTGTCTGAATTGTCAATTTATAATATTTTATAATACTGTTTCAACAAAGTGCTATTAATCTCTTAATGACAAAGTAATTGTGACATTATGCAATGTTTGATTCACCCTCAGGAGATATAAATCTTATGTTGTTGGGCTCTAAGCCAGTAGCTCAAGTAAGGCTCAAAAAAAGAAGTGCTTATTTCCTTTATTCTGTTGAAGTTTTAATTATATCATTAGCTTTCTAATGCTTGTCTGTGCTAATGATGGCAATAAAGGATTAATCAGTCATTGTCTGATGACGAGCCATCACTTCAGCTTCTTTAGACATTGATGGGTAGTTACACTTTCAGCTGTTCCTCATACTGCTTTTTGTTTTGTCCAAAGGCATTTTGCTTCCCTTGCTTCCTGTGCCTTGTGTTTGAGGTCCTTCACAATAGCTTGTGTTTGCTAGCCCATAAATTACTCTTTTCTTCATTGTCTAACATTACTGCATTCCATCCTACTCTGGTACAAAAATTAACCAACACAGTGTCTTCTGTGCTTGTTTTACAGGCTCACAGGCTTTCTGTCAAAGTCCTTTGATGAATAACTAAATATAAACTACAGAAGGTTAAATATCTTGTTATATAATATCTTTTTAATGGAAACACAACAGATGGTATCTGCTAAGAAAAGGTCACTCAGGCTGGATTATATCATCTTCTTACATGTGCTTAGGAGCACTGACATAGTGAAGTGTTGAGTTATCTTTCAAGTGTGTGTTAGCACCCAGTGAAATTAATACAACAGCCTGACCAGCATACAGGTGGATTAAAGGCAGAGCTGGAGTCATGCCCAGGTGTCTTGCTTCCCTCCTGGGTGCCTTAACAGGGATGACTGAACTATGTGTGAAAAACACTTGAATTGCAGTTACTTAGTTGATCCTTTTAATGTAAATTGTAATGGATTTTGAATATTTATGTTCCGTAAACTGTAGTTGTTCATGAGTTGTCCCATATGTCCCAACATGTTCAGTTGTCCCTGCTGTGGCCTGACATTTTCTTCCATTTGTGAGCCAACACTTGTGGAGATATTTGAATCAAGCTCTAAAATTAGGTAGATTTATTGATTAGACTAAGTTCATTCCAGTTTCACAGGAACAGCCTGTAACAGACTTGTATGAAAACAACAGTTTTGTATTGTGTCTGTCAGATTGCTTCCTTTCCATCAGGTTTAGGTGGGATTACTTGTCTTTCTTGTTTGTGTATCCTATCTCACAGACTAGAAAGTGTCTCAGCCTTTTCATGTGGGGAAGTAATGTAGTCATGCATTAAGTTTGATTTTGCTCTATATTTTTACAAGAAGATTAGACACTGAAGCAGGTGTTTTCTAACAGCTTTGAAGTGAGATGGAGTGTGTGTGGATGAAATGCAGACATTGTAGAAGGTTATTCAAGATTCCTGGGTATACAGGAAAGAAAGTTTCTTTCCTTCAGGGAGGAGGCTTTATGAAGGAATAGTGAAGAGAAATGAGGTGAGAAGAGAAAAGAGGGTCAGAAAGAATTTAAAGGGCAGTTGTTTCACATGTTGGAGTTGTTTTCATGGGGATAGTTTGTTTAGTCCTTTTCAGTATTTGGTCAGCACCTGAAAAGTAAAGCATCTGTTTAAATGTTTCCCTCACACATTTTCAATGTCTGAAAATTAAGACATTAATACTAAAGTTGGGTATCTGCAAAATCAGCAGGAAGAACTCAACAGTCTTAAGAAGTTTACATGTTGAGCATGGGAAGCTGCTGTGCAGTGGAAATGCCAAGCAGAGGAATGTCCAAATCTCTTCCCTCCTTCAGACTTTAGGTACTTGCATTTCTGTCTGCTTAATAGTCAGAGCACAGGTTCTGTGAAGGGCACTGATGCTCAGGTGAGCAGCACCTGATGGTAAATCAGTCAATGCTGCTGTATAAGGTGGTATTTCCCTACACTAAAGGAAACTTAAGTAGTTAAACCAACTGCCTGGAAAGGGATTCTAGACCTTCCTCAGCCTGAAGGGATTGAAATGAGCATATTGTCTTTCCTAGGAAATGACAAATCCCATTCTTTCTCTCTCTGCCCAGCAACAGCCCAAACTTGGAGTGGCTGGGACATCCCTCCCTCATGTTGAATTTATGCAGTCAAGAAGGAAAATATTTTAGGAGCAGAGCATAGCCCAGTGTGGAAGGCTCTGAGGTGAGAAGGTGGAATGGAATACTTTCAGTTGGAGGAGGCTGACAAAGATCAGCCAGTCCAGGATCACTCCAGGGCTGACCAAAAGCATGCTGCTAAAGGCATTGTCCAAGTGCCTCTTAAACACTGACAGGCTTGGGGCACTGACCACCTCTCCAGGAGGGTGTTCCAGTGTGTGAATAGCCCCTCTGCAAAGAAATGTTTCATAGTGTCCAGTCCAGACTTGGATTTGAGTTTTCTTTTTCCACAGATTTTTCTGTTTGTGATTTCTTCTTCAATGACTGACCAACACAAAATCCTAAAGCAGTTCTAGAAAAAATGCCATGTGTTCTTCTATGCGATTGTTGAAGTTATACAGGCAATTCTGGAAAAGCATCAGTTCCCACATAGAGATGCTGCTCTTCCAGATGTGGCTTTGCATGGATCTGATCCTGATGATTGTGTCTGTTCTGTGCCCTGCAATTTCACATTTGGCTTAAATCCAGTCATTGCTGAGCCTGCTGTTGCAAAGAAGGGCCCTGCCCTCCATGCTGGCTGCTCATTCCTGCCTGCTCCAGCATTTGTGATTTTCTCTTTAATCCAACTTAATGTAATCTTTTATTTATTTAATTTTGAGGTCAGTTAGATGAATGAACTGATCCAACTTACTCTGTTGTCCAGCTGCAGCTAGAGCTGATATGAAAGAAGTGGCAGGAAAATGTGTTGGTGTGTGTGTGCTTTTTGGCAGTAACAATCGCTTTAGGCTTAGGCATGTTCATAAAATGCCTAATTGATTGTATTCCCCTGGATAAAGCATGAATGCTTTGCCATCTTGTTTCTGGATCACAACAGACCTTATGTGAATGACTTTTTTCCCCAGACTTGGGTATTTCAAGGTGTGCACAAATGAGTAAGTTTAGGCTCCATGGAAGCTGTAAGTCAAAGGGGGTCACACCTTGTGAGTGTGAGGAATGCCCATGGCTTCAGATGTTGGCATGGCAATGTGGTTTAACATTGTCCTGGACCACAAGTACTCAAATGTTGACTAAGTTGAGTCCAAATATGAGGCTTAGTACAAGAATGTTGTGATTTGAGCAAACCTTATTCCTTCACAGGTCAGGAGATTCTTATGTTTCATTTTTAAAGGATAAAAGCATTGGTTGTTATGGCACATACAGCTGGAAGTTAATAAAAAACCAGAGCAAATACATAGAATTTATTAATGTTTTTGATGAAACAGGAGACTGTGTCCTTCAGTTTGGATGTGACTATTGAAATGTCTTATAAGTACATGAAATACACTGAGTTGCATACAATGTAAGCAACTGTGCAGCTCGTGTTAAGCATCATCACTAAGCCTTCTTGCCTTCAATGTATTGACATTTTTACTAAAAAGTATTCTGCAGCCATTGGGTAGCTTATATAATCCTCTTGGTTTCAAAGAAATGAAATCTGTTCAACCAATCTTCCCCCATCTGTCTCTTGTAGCGCTGCTCTTCTATGTGGCAGGCTTACAGCTCCCTCCAGAGTTCTGTTCTGTGCTAAAATACAGAGGGGAAAAAAAGAAAAGAGATTCACTGTTAAAGAATTGTATTTTCTGCTCACATCTTGTTATCTGCATGACTCAGTGTTCTACTCCCAGGTTTTTTTTTGGTATCATAATGATTTACTTGTAGAACTTAAAGACATTGGCTTGTTTGCATACTAGGTTCCTTCATTTTTCTGTGCCTTCACTGTTTTTTTGGTTTTTCTTTTTTTTTTTTTTTTACCGAGCATGGACAGCAGTAATGAGATACTCAATTTGTGCACATATTCTAGGTGGACGTAGGCCTGAAGTAAAGAAAATATCCTGCATTCCTACATTGTATATTTGGTATACTAAAGTAAGACTAAGTGTACAGTCTGCTAAATATTTAATTTGTTGCCATTCAGATAAAGAATTGGTATTTGGCCCAGCTATTAACTAAGGTACAAACAGCATTTCTAGGTCTTGTCTAACTTAAAATTTATGAATTGTTTTTAAGAAAAAGAATCTCTTCTAGATTGTCAACTTTTGAATAGCCTTAACTATGTCAGATATGGAAGTATTTAATAGATCTTGTTCAGGAGATTCGAGATGCTCCTGAATTGGTCATTAACCTGCAAGTTTGTCTATATGTATTTGATGTTTTCTGCATCAGAGCATGAAGATTTGCTGAAATAGCAGGGAGGAAACTGTTAATGGTAAAATCAGAACTTGTAAAGAATTTCTGTGTTCTTCTGGACAAGGCCACAAGGCCCCTGTGAAATTTGTTACCAGCTAATGAAAACTGCTGTCAGGTTGTGTGTGGGTGGATTTTTTGATTGTTGTTTTTTGCTTTTAATGTATGGATGTATGTTTTCATTCATCTTGGAAAAAATGTACAAATCAGCATCTACTCCAATGCTTGCTGCTCTAATTTTGGAACTCTTTGGGTTTTGTGACAGAGCCCTTGTTTGTCACCATGACCAAAACACACGTGATTGCTGCCTCCAGAGAAGCCTTTTATGTCTGGCAGTACCGGGTGGCCAAGAAACTCACAGCCATGGAAATCAATCAGCTGGCACGGACCAGGAAGGAAGGCAGGGAAAGGTTTGTCTTCAGGCTGTGTCATTTTTCTTCCTCTGCTCTGGTGTCATTGATAAGGTGGATTCTGCCATGTCTAAAATGCAAAGCCTTGTCTTCTTGTTTTTCCAATCAGGTTCGTTGACTTGCAGGCCTGTAGGATGAAATACTAGTTTTGTACAACAACTGTGTGTTTGTTATCCAGATCCCTCAGACATTTTTGGATTAGTTCCTGTTCAGTGTCTCCATTTGCTTGCTGCATGTTTGCATGTTTTCCTTATGGAGCTGTGTGTCTTGATGCCTTTTTACCCCTCTCCATGCTCTTAGTTTCCAGGCAGCTCTGTTCCCTCTGATAACTGCTTCTTGTCTGTCATTGCCTGTAAGAACATAGTCTGTCCAGCTGGCTCTTCTCTAATACACTTAGTCTGGTTGTGGCTTTGACAACTAATCCTGTATGGACTTTTATCCTCTCAAACTGAACAAGCCAAAGTCAACATTGTTTTGCTTCCAAAATATTTCTTTCCCAGGTGCTCATTTGTGGCATTAACTTTTCTGTCACCTCCACAAAGCTTGCAACTTCGTTATGGTTTTCTTTTTAGTTATTTTGTGTGCTCTTCCATATAATCTCTACACTCTATCATCTTTCTATAAACCTACCATCTCTTGTCACCATATATCCCTAATAATGAGTAATTATTTCTACATGCTGTAATAACTTACATTGTTGTAGGACCTGGATGTCCTAGCCTTGGACAAGATTATAAATTGATAAAAATATTGAAAAATATAAATAGTTGTAATTCAGCATTAGTGATGATTTTAGTATTCTAAAATCTTTCCTAATGCTACTTTTTAAGGCAAAAGAGAAATTATAAGTGTTGAATAATACAGTAATACATAAGGTTTTGTGGATGTGAGGGTGAAGCTCTTCATAATTATGGAGAAGTGCCTGGGGCAATATGGAAGTGCATGTTTGAAAAGGACAACAGTGATTGATCGTTTTCAGCAGGACATTTAACTGCAACAGCAGGAACTTACTGTTACAGGATGAAAGTTTACAGATCATAGGGGAATAGACCATCAGGGGCTGGGAAAGTGAAAGCAACTGCCATATCCTGATATCAACACAAAGCAGGTTTATCAAAGGGGATGCTTTTGAACATAAGAACAGGCATAGCTTTTTTTCTCTTCTCCAGTTCCAATGGTTTCTTCTCCAAGGATCGAACATACCAATGCTACCAAAGATGATCCTTTCTTTGGACTCACTTTTTCTTCTAACTTTCCCTCTCTACAGGATCTATCATATTGATGACACCTCTTCAGGGTCTGGAGATGGACACCTTGATTACAGCAGAGCTTTTGAAGTGAGTGATGTTTTGAACTAGTTTATTGTGGTGTCACTGGTAGCTTGAAAGAGCAGTAATTAGTGTTGATTTATTTATTTTATAGACTTTCATTAGTAGAAGTGGTTGTACTTAAAATTTCTTTTACTTCTGCCTTCTGTACATAAGTGTTATGTTTCTTCCCTCTGTTTGGTGGTGTGACCATGTCATTCTGTATTACTGGAAATATACAGCAAACCATAGGGAACATGGAAAAAGTATATTCTGGGGGTGTACAGTATGTAGACACCTGCTGTCTTCCTGGTCCGAAGCAGCTCCCCTTACTTCAACAAAATATAACTTTGTTGAAACTCAATAACCTTTGTGATCTTTTCTAGTATTTTTGGCCATTTTTACTTCATGTGTGTGTGCAGCTGCTGGCTGTCCTTACTAATATACCTGAAATTAATTAATAGACCTCACAAGTCAGGGATTGTTGCTTTCTTGTGTTTTCTGTTTCTTGTAACACCTGTTATATTTTGGGTTTCTTGTTTTTCTGGGGGTAGGGGCAGGACTAGAAAGGAAGCTGTTAATATTATTGTCATGATTCCAATAACAAAGGATACTGATACCATAAACTATCCACAGACTGTATGCTGACAAGGTTTGCTAGCCCCTTTTCATGTGGATACTTAGCAACACTCTTGTGTGTTTAAATAACCTTCTTTCTTTAGCAGGCCATTCTTACCTTTGCAATAAAACATACTGATATCACTTGTTTATTTTCAGGGAACAAGAGATCCAATTTGTGCAATAACAGCATCTGATAAGATACTACTTGTGGTAAGCTACATGATTAACACAACTCCTAATTGCCTTTGTGCTTGTAGGCATAAGATTCTTCTCTCTGTTCATAAGCAGTCATAATTTCAAAGCATTTCTGAATGTAGAATTTACACAGACAAAATCTCTTTCTGAACTTCCTCAAAGATAACTTTAACAGTTTCTTCTGTTAATCTGGATTCTTTCTTTGGGAGGGCTGATTCACTAAGTAGTTACAACTTAATTACAGACTAGTTGCCTGAGTTAATACTTACACACAGGATTTTATAAA
This sequence comes from Argya squamiceps, assembly GCA_037834095.1. Taxonomy (NCBI): domain Eukaryota; kingdom Metazoa; phylum Chordata; class Aves; order Passeriformes; family Leiothrichidae; genus Argya; species Argya squamiceps. Next base: position 103,025,903 of record JBBMKD010000145.1, on the reverse strand, counting down.
GTCCAGGTCAGGACTTAATTCTATAATCGGAGTGCTGAGAAGTCTCTTTGAGACAGTATGTTCTGGACACAAAGATTTACAAAGTTTGTCTGTTTACATATTAATGGTATAATGCATGGTACTGTACTGTATACAGATGAATACACTTATGGATTATACAGATGTGTGAGGTATTGAATCACGCCAAAGAGCTGGTGCATTTTTTTGTTCCAAGCTGGAAGGCGATCTCATTAGATGGACACACTTACATGTGGCTTTAAAGCATACTAACTGAACAGAACAAAGAGGGAGAAAGAACAGTGTTTCTTCCTGTTATCCACCTTCCAGGAAAGATCTTGGTGTTTTCTCATGTTCTGATTCCACTGTGGACTCATTTGTTTTTTTGTTATATCCTTCGACTGGATTTTACAAAATCAGAGGGTCATGGGAGAAGGCATGAACAAAAGAAGTGTGATGGTTAATAGGTGACTGTGGGATAGGTGACTGTGCTTGAAGAATAAGAAAATGAACTTCTGACAATTATTAGTCTGTGACTTTTGTTAAAAGGAAAGGAATGAGAGACATGCCTTTGAGACCAGATCTAGATAAATATGCTGAAGCTGAATGCATGTGATAGTGGTTCAATTTTCTATCACTTCTGAACTAATCTGATTTTTAGTCTATAGGGTATACATATGTGAAAAAGTCAAAAATGGTGATTTATGCTGAGGATCTTAGGGACAGCTTTGGGGGAAGAAAAAAGAAAAAGAAGGAATAAAGTTTTCACTCCTTTGAAATTTAATGTTGACTCATTTCCAGCATAAGAGTTGAACAGTAGAAAAACCAAGCTGGGTATGTTGTTCACTTTAGAGAAACACCATGAGAGAATCGTGGCAGTGATCATTTCAGTTCAGAGATGTCACTCCTTTCACCCTGATGGCCTGATGATATCTGGACACATGGGATGGGTGTTTCATTCAGCAAAATAAAGATAAACCACACTGATACTTAGATTTGTTTCCTGTTACTCAAGCCTGTGAATAACCATCGTATTTTACGGCATTTCCTTTTAAATCTAGCTCTGGTCTTGCAGCCACTGATGAGACTTGTTGGTATGCAGACAGCCCCACATGGGCAGAGCTGTCCTGCTTTCAGACCTGGGCTGGTGCTGCCATATGGAACTCTTTGAGGGGATTTAGTGTGGGGCAAAGATGTTTTCACACCTCTCCTTTTTTATTATGTAGACCATGTCTGGAGGTTCATGGCTCCTGAAATTCTGTAGACTGTAACTGTTCAACATCCTGGATTTAAGCAGATCTGTCAGTTGTACCATCTTAGAGTATCTTGTTTAAATACCAGAATTCAGAACTTTTAGGGTGATGATTCCCTCTTTTCACTCATGCTCTGTCACTTATCCCAAAGCTCTTTTATCTAAAACAGCATATAAATAAGTCCATTTTAAAGGGTTTACTGATGGACAAATTCTCTCACTAAAGCAGCATTGCTTTCCTCTAGGGAAGAGAATCTGGCACTATCCAGAGGTACAGCCTCCCCAGTGTGGCTGTGGTGCAGAGCTATACCCTGGACTGTCGTGCCTATCAGCTCTCTTTGAACTGCAACTCCAGGTGAGTTACAGATCTGCTTCTAACACAGATACTCAGTTTCAAAATGAAGCACTAAAATTTGTGAAAATATTACTTCCAAGAAGTCTATAATTATATAATAATTTTGTACTAATTTAAATTTAATATAAACTGTTTATTAATTTTAGTTATTAATGGTTAATAATTAATTAACCATTTATTTATTACTAATTATTTCCATCTTTGGAAAATAGACTGTCCATCTTTGGACAGTCATTGCTCTGAGACTGTTAATAAAGGTCTCCTATGTTTTACACTCTGTGTTCATGAAAATAACTTTGTTTTATTAGATGAACCAAACATAACCTGCCTTTGATCATGAATGAATTGATAAAATTATGTCATAACTTGAAATTTCATATCTATGACTTCTGTTTCTGTGTCCTTCTAAAGCCTGGAAACTTTGTTCATCCCATTTAATTTTCCATTGTTACAGGCTGTAACTAGTGGTGATATTTCTAGTAAGCCTGGTTCTCCTGAGTTTCATCTGTGCCAATACTGAAGTTGCTTTCTACTTAACAACTATTTTTTTTTTGTAAGAGAGTGCATGAGAGTGTTGGCAGAAAAGGCAAAAATATACAAGAATTTGCAAGGCAATTTTAATTACTTCAAAATAACTTTATAATTTCAAACAAAATTCATAATGCCTGTGTAGATCTCTTGCCTTTGTTTAAAAGGCAGTGTGACCTAGTCAGAGCCATATTAATTTTGTTTTGAACCCAAGTTGTTTTCTTCCTAAATGACTTTGTTCTAGGGGAATAAGCTCAGATCCATAAGCATTTTGAGGCTAATTTTCTAAACTGCATTTGAAATTTTAAGAGATTAAGGCTGTCTGCCTATCAATATTTAGAAATGCTTTAAAAATGGCCTTGTAGAAAATACAGGTTACTATGAGTCACTGAAGACTTATGCAATTGTAAATTTTCAAATGTAGCCTTTTAGAAATTTTACTTTTCCCATATTTTAAACTACTTCACAGATTAATTGGATTATACTTAATATTGCCTTGGAAAAAAGTGAAGAATACCCTTTGCCGTAATGCAAGAAATTCCATTTTAGGAATTAACAGTCTGCATCTGACTGCTTTTTTACCACACTGACTTTTAAATTTAATAATCTGCTTCATTGCCTCATAGTAAACAAAGAAAACCCATTCTGTTCAGTTGTTAATTTGAGTCTTTGTCAAGAAAAGTTTGGCGAGGCACAGACCTGTAATTCATTCAGCTTAGTATCTGATGTGTCTTCAAAATGCTGGACATAAAAATGGGCATATTTCAGAACCTTTGCAGGGCCGGATCCCGTGTGAGCAGATGTAGAACATCTCTCCATGTGTCTGGTCCCTGCTGTGCAGAGAAATGAAAATCATATGGATCTGTGCTGGTTCTGGCACATGACAGCATCTCATGGAATCTATAGAATTATATGAGATGATGCCATCCTTACACCTCCAGCAGGTGCTTCCAAATAGGGAAAGAGTCTCAGTTTACCTTAAGACATTTTAGGGAGTTGGCTGGAAAGTTCTGTGGGTTTCTCATTGTAATTGGCTCGGAGCCAGCACAGAAGTGTGGATTGGACTCCGGGAATGTTACTCAAAGTCTCTTGCTCATCTCATTGGGCCAAGGGCCAAAACGCCCACCTAAACTGTTCAGTACTAAAGAGAGAGAACAGAGAAACTCCATGCTTTTTGAGGTATTGCAGCAAGTAGGAGACTTGTCTCTGTGCTGTGCTCAGCTTTGTTCTTGTTTTTTGTATTATTTTCCTTCTTTGTTAAAACCTTTTTGATTTTTCAAGACCACTTGATCATGCCGTCTCGCTAATTAATATCAGCCACATTTCTGCCAGGCTGGCCCTCAGAAGTGTGGGTAAAACCCATAATTACCCTGTGCCAGCTTAGAGAACTACTTCAGATTTACAGCCTTGAGTAGTGTCATTTATCTGCCTTGTGTTTTCTGCGTTTGTGTTTGTGCAGCCGCCTGGCTGTCATCGACCTTTCCGGGGTTCTGACGTTCCTGGAGCTGGACCCGCGGGCTGCGGACGGCGCGGGGCAGCGCCAGGCGGGCGAGCAGCTCAGGCTGGAGCGTAAGGACGTCTGGGACATGAAATGGGCCAAGGACAACCCCGACCTGTTTGCCATGATGGAGAAAACAAGGATGTATGTTTTCAGAAACTTGGATCCGGAGGTGAATATCAGCATATATAAACTACTTGTTTTAAAAAATTCACACTCAAGTTAATGGCTCTTCCTTGAATAGTATTTTTCTCGTGCATACCATTCAGTTCTGCAAGTCTGTGTTTGTATAAACTTGTGTCAGGAAACTTCAAAATGTTCTCAATGCTCATGTGGGAATGTTCTTTTGGAGCAAATAGGTAAAATGAATGGTCAGTCCTAGAAACATAAAAATGGTGTCATGTCGCTAGAGGACACAAAATGAAGGACATGCATGCAGTCAGTCGTCAGGGCAAAAAGGAGAGATGTTTATTTCTCTACTTTGATTTATATAGATTTTGGACAATGACCAGGGATTGGAGGATGAAGGTTGCCACCTCTCCAACCACACTGGTCAAACCACAAGTCTATTAATTGTCCCTCCTCAAGAGAGGTATAAAAAACAATTACTTTTTTTCATAACAATCCGTGAGAAACTCCACTACAAAAATGTAAACATCAGAAGGCTGAAAAAGATCAGGGTGACAGTGTTATATTTTACTTAAATATATGAGATTTTCAGGAGCGTATTTTTTTGTATGCTTTGGAATATATAAATGCAATTTTAGTAGGGATACTTGTAAAACACTTCTGTTGAATCTAAATATTGGCAGGTGTTATTCTCTTTCTCAAAATTTAGTTGCAGAAAACATGAGGATTTTTAATGACGTCCATGTTTACAGAATTGTCAGTAATGTTAATGATTGTAGTATTTGTTTCTTGTTGGAAGTGCAAGTATATCCTGCTATGGAGAAGAATGTATCTATATGTGCATTTAACAGATTTGATTAGGATTTAGACAGAATACAAGTTCATTCCTTTATAACTTATTTAACTTGTAGGAACCTATACAAACATCTGGATATATTTGCAACTTTGAAGATTTAGAAATCAAGTCTGTTCTTCTGGATGAAATATTAAAGGTCAGTATAATTAATTTTATTTTGTAGGAACAGTTGGTGTCTGTCTTAACGATAGATATCTGCTTTGTTGGGTGAAAATAAAAGTCACCAGAAATAAAAATATGTTTCTTTATCCATTATGTTAGAATCCTGAACATCCTAACAAAGATTACATCATCAATTTTGAGATTCGGTCATTACGAGACAGTCGAGCCTTGATTGAAAAAGTTGGCATTGAGGAATCTTCCCAATTCATAGAAGACAATCCACATCCCAGACTTTGGTAAAATCTATAAGCCAAATTTGTTTGAAGTTCTCTTCTTTTCTATTCTTTTCCTGTTCATACACATCTAGTATGAAAATAAAAACCCTCAAATTAAAACCAGCGAAAGCAGTATACATTTTACACACCATCATTTAAGATTTAATAAATGTTTGAGTACCTACAATGTCAGGCATGTGCTGTATCATGATAGTGGGTGTACTGTGTAGGCTTAGGACACCTTCTTGCTCTGTGCTATATGGGCTCCAGTGTTCCTTGTGTTTTGGAGGGAATTTAAAGGAAGTGAAAAACTGACAAAAAGATAACCAAGTTGGTTAAATTAAAATTAAAAATTACGTATTTGGTATTGAACATTAAAGAGCTTAAAACCTGGTAAAGGAAACACATCAGACTGATAGTAGGGTAATAGTAGTTTGAGTAACCTTGTAGCATTTGGACAGGCCATGAAGGACAGAAATGAAAAGAGCTGGGTATGCTGTGCTCCCATGCAGCATCTCAGAAGTAATCTGAGAAATGGAGATAGTGGCATGCTTAAACTAAACATGGCTCAGCTATTAAACTAAAGTTGAAAAGCCTGCAGAGCAGACATGTGAGAGTAGACCTGTGGAAACAGGAGGGCTGGAAATCTGTTTAATATCCCAACTTGTGAGGGCTGGAAGAGTAAAGGCCTCAGTAGATAATTTAATGAAAAGTCAGTGCAGAACCTAAAACTTCATTGACAAATTCCTTGATAGAGACCAATTCTCTTTAATACTCTGGAGACTCTTTGCTTATCTGTACCTTTCTTTAGTAATTTTGGGTCTGTTTTGAAGCTAAATGGTCTCTTGCAGCACTGGATGCTTAGCTTGCATCAAGGGGATTGGAGAGTTCACTGTTAATTATGGTGGGTCAGAGATGAATTTAGAGTTGCTGAAAGACTGGACAGGACACCTTGCTTTAAAACTTTGTCCCAAAAAACATTCCTTTCTATCTCCTTGTGCCTTTGTCTCCAGAATGTTCATTTTGAAAAACAGGATTTGCTAGTAACATATTAGAAGTTTCTGTAATACTATAATTTTATTAGCTTGAGTATGTAGGGTAAAATTTTAGTGTTTTGAGTCTTCATTTTTAAAAATGTCTTGAAGTAGCTGAAGATTTTTGGAGCTTTGAAATTGTTCATGCTTTTTTGCTAGTGCCATCTGTTCACTTAATATAAAATGACTATTAGTTTTACAAGTCTGTGTCTCAGTAAAAGTTCTATATCATAAAATCACAAAATATCTGTCAAATTATGTTCATCTTGCTCCAGAATTGCCATGAATTTTATTTTCATTATGAGAGAAAACATGTCATATATTTATGAAGAAGAGATGGATTAGAAGTGCTGGATATAAAGCCAATATATTCCAGATCAGAACAAAACAGTGACCTTGCTTCTAGAATGCAAAAACAGAGTGATGTGTAGCAGATCAATTGGTTTCTTTGATGTCAGTGATGAACACTTGAGTTTAAGTGATACCAACCTTCTCAAATTGATTTAAAAATACAGAGCTGATACTGCCTAAGCATGGCTTGGGTCATTGAATACAGCAGTAGTATTAGTGGTTTTGTCAGTGCCTTACTGCACTGAGTTTGTTTCACAATGTCAATCAGGCAGTCTAAATTTTAAATAGCCTTATTTTTGCAGAAAATTCTAGAGCTCATTCAAGCACCTGATGCACGCAGGTGGGCTTGCAATCCCTATTTGCAGAACTAACCAATGGAGCAGTACCAGTTACAAGGTTCCCCAAAGTCCCTGCTCTCCCAGACTTCTGTCCTAACAGGAACATCCAGATGGATCAGAAGGATCATTTATTTGTTGTGGCCAGAGTAGCTGGAGGCACTTAGACTGAGGCTGCCATCAAGGCTTAAAGTTTTGACAAGTGCATAGGGAGAAATAAATAAATGGAACTGCACTGAGACCAGCAACACATTTCACGTAAGTGTAACAATCAAATCCTGCCCATTCCTCCCAAGTCAATGTCCATCTGAACAGCTGAACAAAAGAATTTTAGCAATTATCTGAACATCTTTCCCTGAGCAAGTACTGGATAGATCACAGAATGCATTAGGAATAAACACATGACTGTATTAAGATTAGCCAGTAAACAATAAATTGCAACAACTCATATGTCTTCTTTAAATAATTACTAGTTAATTGTATCCTCATTTAATTTACTCCATAGCTGCTTTTCCATCTGCTGAGTTTGTTTTCCACACAGGCGGCTCCTGGCTGAAGCTGCTCTCCAGAAGCTGGATCTGCAGACGGCTGAACAGGCCTTTGTGCGCTGCAAAGATTATCAGGGCATTAAGTTTGTGAAGCGCCTGGGCAATCTGCAGAGCGAGTCCATGAAGCAAGCAGAAGTGGCAGCCTATTTCAGCAGATTTGAAGAAGCTGAAAGAATGTATCTGGATATGGACAGAAGGTAATTACATGTAAACATCTCAGCAGTAAATAAAGAAAAAAATGTCTGGGGAAAAAAAAGCATTCCTTAATCAGGAATGGCTGTTTTCTCTGGAGGGTTTTTACCAGTTTCTGCAAAAACATAAAAGGATCAGATGGAGAGAATTTTGGTTTATCCATAGATAACCAGTTCTGTATGTAAACCAGTGCATTCCAGACTGTTTACAAAACCTTGGCTGCTCTAGGTAGTGCTGTGTTTTATAGATGTTTTTTTCACAAGTATTTTGTCGGTATTTCAACTGGGATTCCAAAAATACAAACAATCTTAAATAATGTTTAATTTATGTGGTGTTGCTCTGCTCTAGTAGCCAAGCACGCATTCTTCTCAATTACACATACAAACACCAGAGTTTTTAATGAACTGTAATCTTTGGAGAGACAGAAGGGCTCTGGATGAAACTGTGAAACATTGAATCCAATCGGTGTAATTTTTGCATAGGAATGAAAACAAACAAAGCAAAATTTTAGTATTGCTGGGAATATAAATTAACACTAAGTAATTAGCTAGAGCACTGTCTCTACTGAAAAAGGATAATGAGAAATCAGCTGCAGTAGTTGTGCAGTGTAGCCTGTAGATGGTGATCAAACATGGAGAAATACGAATCACTTATGCACATATGAAATTTTTCAGCTTTGATTAATAGAGCCATGAAAAACAGTAGGGAATGATGGAGAAAAAAAAAGTATTTATTATTTCATGCTGTAAGAATGAAACTAAGGGGGACAGGGTGGCAGGGCAGAGGAAGAAGGCAGGAGCTGGGGAGAGATGCCCAAAAGTGCCTGGCAATGAAAACTTCCTTGCAAGTTGTTAATTAGTTGATGGCAGTTTGATGGTTTGGGGATGTGGGCTGCCTCCTAAGCACTTCAGTCACACTGCAACCCCCAGTTTTAGATATGACATATTCCTTTTCACATGGCTGAAGAGAAATTTGGACATAGAATTGCAGAAGTCAAAAACTTACTTTTTTGTTTACTGGTTTCAGCTTTCACAACTAGAAAAATCCTGATAAGAATCTACCATAAATCACAATGAAACAAACCTATTTTTCAAATAAAATTTTAACGTTTTTAGATAGATGCTCTTACTTAGCTGACTGCATTGATTTTCTAGTGCCTTCCTTGATTTACCTGTAAGTTGAGGGCATTTTTAAAAAAAGGGCATAGGTTTCTCACATTTATTTTTTATGCACCTGCAGAATTACTTGTATATGAGGTAATACAGAATTCTGTTTGGTGAAAAAAACATGCCAGACAGACACACAGTGAGTCATATGTATGCATGAATAATAAAAAGGAAAAACTACTGCTGAGTCCTCTCTCCTTTATCCAAAATCACCCTGAGTCTGGAAGAGAAGTCTCTGAAATCCATTTTATTACATCTCAGCTTTAGCCTTCATTATTCATATTTGTTGCTTCTTGGTCTTTCCCCTTACCTTCCTTCTGCCTTTCCCCTTTTGCAGCTGCCATCTCTTGTAGTGGTCAGCAGTGAAAGATACAGAACAGAGTAAGAGGGGATCTGAAGTAACATCAGCCCAACTATCTCACTCATTTAACTCCTCACACAGGAGTGTGGCTGATAAGGAAGGGCATACGTGTGATATAACCTGTGAGCTCCCTTGAGTATTTGCTTTAATGGCACAGTGTTTAAATTGCAGACAAGTTATCTGGGATCACTCTGATACCTGCATTGCAGGTTAAGAACACACCAATACTTTGGGATGCTTTTCTCGAGATGTTTGTTGCCTCTGTTGTTGTGTTTGACTCTTCCCTGCTGTTCCCTGCTCAGAGATCTTGCCATCGGGCTGAGGATCAAGCTGGGGGACTGGTTCCGGGTGCTGCAGCTGCTGAGGACGGGCTCGGGGCACTCGGACGACGCGCTCCTGGAGCAGGCGCACAACGCCATCGGAGACTACTTCGCTGACAGGCAGAAATGGTAGGGGCTGTGCAGGAACCAGCAGCAAGGAACTCACCAAGGGAATTACTGAACTGATGACAAGACTTCACTTACGAGGAGAGACAGATATCAGGAAAGCCAGGATGCAATACATTGGATAATTTTGGAATCATGAGATTTAGCTCACATCTTTACGGTTCCGTGATCTGATAAACAGGGAGCTGTTGATCAGCGACCTAAAGGGTGAAGGTGATGCAGATCTCTGCTTTGGCAGAAGTCTGTCTGCTTCAAAGGAAGGGAAGTACCTATACAGTTATATTAGGCTGGATATAGAAAGTATTAAAAAAAACCAAAAGGGATTAAAAGCAGTACAGAATTACTAACCATTGGTGAATTTTCTAAAATGCTTCAAACTGCAAATATTTGAGACGGTCCAGAGTTCTCTGACCCGGATCTGTCTCCAACTGTTGCCCAAACTGGGCACCCAAGGAAGATTTTAAGGGTAGTGCACACCTGTAATAGTATTTCTCCAGAACACATTTTGCAGGCAGATGCTTACTGAGCCAGAGGTAATGTCTTCATAGCTAATAACTTGCAGGAAATTATTTTCATGAATGTTCTTGTTGCCTTCTAAGCCCATTTCTTAGGGTTCCACAGCTCCACTATGTATTGCCATTATCCAAACTGTATTGCCACAATGCAACTGAAAACTTGTGATTAGATTTTGCAAGCTGAGTTTTAGCTGCTTTAGGTAACTTTGGAGAATGTTCTTGGAGGTCTCAGTGTGTGTGTCTCAAAATACTGAAGCACAACAGTAAAGCCCTTTTCTGAAAGTTGAGCTGTAAGTTTTCTATTGTCTGCCCTCATCTCTACAGATGGGGGAATATAGCTTTAAGAATTCCTTGATTTCCTAATCTTATGCTAGTCAGAGAATCAATATTGCTACACTTTTAATATAAGGATCTGTGAAAATTAAAGTTTTTAGTGCATTTTGGGAAAACAGTGAAATTCTAGCTATGAAACTTTGCAATCAAAGTTATCTATTTAAAATAATGTGATTTTAAATTTACAGATGCAGAAGGCTTACGGAATTAAAAACTTCTCTTGTGTTTATACATCAGAAGCCACCACATTTTTTTGTCTTACTAGGTTGAATGCTGTACAGTACTATGTCCAAGGACAAAACCAGGAACGTTTAGCTGAATGTTACTACATGCTAGAAGACTACCAAGGACTGGAGAATTTAGCCAACTCACTTCCAGAAAATCATAAATTGCTCCCTGTAAGCAAAAAGCACCTTTATTGTTCATTGTCTTATACCCAACTATTTATTAAAAATTTCCCATCTTGGGAGGTTAAGAAGAAGAGAAGGAATGCAGTGTGACCTACTCACTTAGGTGGAATGGTGTTACTGTGGTATTGATCTCTAGTATTACTGTTATTTTAATGCTCCATCACTCTTCCTTTCCCATATTGTCCCAGTTCCCCAGAAAGACCTGACTGACAATACTCTAAAAGGAGGGGAAGTAGATTGGATAGAATGTGTAGGATATATAGGTGTACAGGGTATAGGTGTGTATATGTAGCAGGAAATTACCTTTTAAATAATAGCTAATTTAAAACTGTGCTGTGATTGACTTAATCCAAAATGTTTGAAAAATGCAAAACATGCTCTTTTAATGTCTTTTCCAGTAAACCAATACATAGCATTTTCTTTTAAGCTCATTGTGATAGCTTTCTTGAATTTAGAAGCAGTGTGTGAGATGTTCTAAAGATTTACAATAATGCCTGGTGCCTTCACAGGATCCTTGAAGCAAACAATTCCCCATTCCCCACCCTCTCAGACTTAAATTAACCAACCAACAGTACTGCTGTTGTTGCACAATGTACTAAAAATGCAGAAGTGAATTTACTACAGTGCTGATGCTTTTTGCAGGACATAGCTTATATGTTTGTAAGAGTGGGGATGTGTGAACAAGCTGTGTCAGCCTTTCTGAAATGTAATCGACCAAAGGATGCCGTGGACACCTGTGTGCATCTGAACCAGGTAACACAGCAGGAGATCATCTGTAATAATACCAGTTCAACAGTGAGATTTCTATCCTAATGCCCAGTGGAATACAAATCCTTGTTAAGTGTCAGATGGTTTGTCATAGTTTCTGGAAAATTCACACTTCAGTGTTTAAGCCAGTTCTCTGAGATTAAGATTAGGCCACTGGAGGGGCAGTGCAAAGCTACGTGCAGGGCATGTGGGCAGCATGCTCAGCATAGAGACATTTGTAGCCTCTGTGGAGCTAGGCTGTGCTGCCTCCTGATTGAATGGGAGAAGATTGGATAAGAGATAGATGTCCATTCTGGATATTTTCCACATCCCCCTCCTTCTTTGTATAAAGGCAAATGGATTTGTGACTGCATGTGGATGTAGCTGGAAAAAGCTGAGCTGGAAACTGCTCTGCATGTTTATAACTAGAGCTGTTTCCTGGTATGACTTAACCTGTGCAAATGTCTGTGTCAACACAAATAAGGGAAAAACTGAGGGTGGCTCTGAGGAACTTGATGGATGGGAAGAGCAGGACTGACTATGGCTTTATGTGAACAATTTCTTAGTTTATGGATCTGAAAAGCTATTAAGTGTGAGATTCAGTTAAGACCTCAGTCCTGCCAAACTTTTCATCTGGGGCAAACACAGTAGCCAAACCACTGAAGATCAGGAAAATTCAAAGACAAAATGAGGTGTATAGAAGGATAAGTAAAGTGTTACAGTGTGCTTTAAGCTTTTGGGCTGAGGTCCTCTTTCAGACATGCTTTTGAGAGTCTGGTTTAAGTAATACCAGAAGTGTTGAAATCCACATGTCCAGCTATGAGCTGCAGTGAAATGATTTTGCATAGTTTTTATGAAAGTAGGAGGAACTGTTTTATATGTGGTTTTGGACAGAGGTCCAGCATTTTTTTAAGTACTGCTGCATCACATGATTTGCAATGATGTAAACATTTGTATTCTTTGGCTTTTTATATTAATTTTATAGTAGTCTAGTTCAAAATGGTGATGAAATATTGCATACAAACGTTGCAGTCTGTTCATGGATAATTGGTTTGTTCTGAGAGTGTATTTGAAAAAATGAGATTAATAATTGTCTCCTTTAATTTCTAGTGGAATAAAGCTGTGGAGCTGGCTAAAAATCACAATATGAAAGAGATTGGATCCTTGTTAGCCAGATATGCAAGTCATTTACTGGAAAAGAATAAAATCCTTGATGCTATAGAACTCTATCGTAAAGCCAATTATTTCTTTGAAGCTGCTAAGCTCATGTTCAAGGTATCACAGGTTTTATTTTTATGTCAAATGACTGGGTTTTTTGGACTACCTCTTACTATTTCCATACTACTTCTATTCTCTTGGGGTTATTTTAGTTTTAACAATGTGTAGGCAATAAGAGGATGTCACACAAGCCAGCTGTTTATTTATTTTGAGACTTTCACTGCAGTAAGAGATGAACTGCACCTCAGAAAAGGTCCTGATGCCCTGCATTGCCTAGTAAAAGTATAGTAGACTGGCCTGGGGTGCAATGTCCACATTATTTTAGATATCATGGGAGTTATTTTTATCTCCTTTTTGAAACATAGAAGCAATGTCAATAACTAGAAGTTAAATTCTGGTATTTCTTCAATTAGTTCCTTCAATTAGAAACGGCTGTGGTGTGCTTTTAAGATAAAGATGTTGCTTAGATTTGGTTTGGCTGCAGAGATTTCTCTACATAGCTTAAAGTCTTGTAGGAGTGATACGTAATTTTTACAGCAAATATTTATAGCAGTGTATATATATAATATATGTAACTATCAAAAGTTATTCTTCTTTTCTGGGAAAATCACCAGACCTTATTGAAAGCTATGTATGTGTTTCAAAATTGCTATTTTTTAGTTTGTTTTTATACTAGATCACTAGACTTATACATGGTTACACTGACTTATCCTTCCTGAGAATCTGGCTTTATATATATGTTAGCTAAATAAATACAGAATAATGTGCATACTTCACTTTGACATTTTCATTTATAGTTCTGTTTGCAGTCTAAATTATTACATTTAAAGGCAGAATCATTTCTTGGCATGATTTCCTAGGTTTGTACAAGCACACAGTTGTCCAAGAGAATTAAATCCCTTTGTTATTTTTTTAAGATTGCAGATGAAGAGTCAAAGAAAAGGACGAAGCCTTTGCGAGTTAAAAAGCTTTATGTGCTATCAGCCTTACTTATGGAACAGTGTCATGAACAAATGCAAAATGCACAAAGGGGAAAAGTTAAAGAGAAAAGTTCAGAGGTAGTGTCTTTTTTTTTTTTTTTTCCTCTTTCTGAATTCTGGTATCTGCTAGCTAGTCAGAATAAAGCAAGCCCTCTTCATGGGAGCCTATAATGTTTTTTTAATAACCCTTTTTCCTGCTAAGAACAAAGCTTTCCTTCAAGCAAGTCCCTCCTGAAAATATATTGTTTTAAGTATTATTTTAAAACATTTAAATTGTATGTATTAATAGATATTTTTCTTCCTAAGTTTAATGTGTTTTTCTTAATGTTTTCACTATAATAATGCAAACCATACTAAGAAACTTCAGACTTTTTTCTTCCTGCAAGACTCTTGTGTCATTTAGGAGTAAGTATTGATCCCAAAGGGTGATCTGTGATCAGATTAAGCTATGTTGCCTGTAATTTAGCAGGGAGATGGCTCCAGATACAGGGGAAGCAAATGGAATTTTTTTTTCTCTGCTCACGCATTCATCTTCATATGCACAAATGAAATAGTTTAAACACATTTTTAAGAGCTTTGGTGTTGAAATGCAGTATTAATCCAAACTATGAACCAGTCTGCAGATGTGCACAAAATGTATTTGTATCCACACGTATATGTTATTTATCTTTGAAAATCTGCACCAGATGTTGTGCCTGTGCTCTGACAATGCTCACTGTAGGTCCATTTGTATTTTTCCTACTTAACATGGACAGTGGTTTGATCACCAAGTATAGAAAAGCTCTTCTCATATATCCCCATTTCCTGCTATATCTGTTTCATATAAAAATTACTTGTGATATTGGTTTTCAGAGTGCTTCAGCTTTGGCTGGATTGCTGGAAGAAGATGTTCTTTCTTCAACAAATCGCTTTGCAGACAATGCTTGGCGAGGGGCTGAGGCTTACCACTTTTTCATTCTTGCACAAAAACAGCTCTATAAAGGTTCTGCAGATGCAGCACTTAAAACAGGTGAGGATTCATTTTCAGCCATGTAAAGGCAGCACATAATTTCATTTATAGCTGCTACATTTTTCAGTTCTTAAATAGTCCATGGAATTTAAACCAAAACCATGCAATGAATCTAATATGGCTGCAGCCACAATACCTGGAAAGGATTTTGCTGACAAAAATGCAAACCTTTACCTTGACCTGGTAAATTGGTCAGTCTCTGTAGATGTTCTGCTGTTTTGTTTCTCTCCCTAAATTATAAGGCATACCTGAATTTACATCAGGCCTCCTTGTAGAGCTTCACAAAAAATCTGTGGGAATTAGAGAAAAAAACAGTGCCTTGTACTTATGTCCAAGTAACGAAGATTTCAAACCCTTCTAATATTTTTAAAATGAACAAACCAACCAACCAACTAAAATAAAGTGTTTCAAGAAGACACCAATTTGCAAGTGAAATCTAAATCTTTTTTAGAGCAATGCTTCATAGTCATGTCAATGAAGACTGTGGTTCATTTTGTCCAATTTTTAGAATTAATACTGTTGTCAAGTAGCAATTATTTCATACAGATGCTTGCATTTCTCAGAAGATGTGCAATAATTTCCTTGGATTTCTTTCTGTCTTTTTTTTTAGCTCTTCATTTGCGAGATTATGAAGACATTATCCCTGCAGTTGAAATCTATTCCCTTTTGGCACTCTGTGCATGTGCAAACAGAGCATTTTATACTTGTTCAAAAGCCTTTGTTAAATTAGAATCCTTGGAAACTCTTAAGCCAGAGCAGAGGCAACAGTATGAAGACCTTGCTCTAGAGATATTCACAAGATACAGTCCAAAGTATAAAAAAAAGCCTGATCTGGATGATGTTCTTGAGAGGTGAGTTTACTTTTTATATGATACTATAATAACACTATCACTTTTTTCTGCTGTTCACTGTATTTTGGGTTTCAGCAGGTTTTGTGTGTGACCAAATTAATTAAGTGCTTTGCTGCTTAAACCAAATATTGGGCAACAATGAGGCAGGAGTTAGCCAGTTAGGAGGAAGGTAATTCCCAAATTGTTAATTGGTAATTCCCAAATGTTGTTTGGGAAAATAGACACTGACTGTATTTGAGGAACTGGGCAGAAAGATGCAACTTCTTCTTAATTTGAAATGCAGGTAGATGACAAAGCACTGGAGTTTTAGGATCTTTGAGACTGTGTCATATGACATTAAAGTAAGAACGTTACTCTTTGCATCACAACCGTGGGGTGATGGGAAGTATCAACAAGAGACTGTTTAACCATTATTAACTAACAGATCTCCAGCAGTGTTTTGTGAATTACCTAAATCTACTTGGTGTGAAAAGAGCAACATGTGTAGTTAAAATTAGTATGAAGTGCACATTTAAGGGTCTTTGGAGTAGCTGTACCCACAACAGTGTGTAGGACACATTTCCTGCTGAGAGCATGGAACTTGTAAATATGGAAATCTACTGTGAATCACTTTTCTTTTAGCAAACAGGATTTTAAATTGTCTTGATTGATCATACTGTGCAGAATCTCAGTAGCAGCTGTCAAGTTGACCCTTCAGACTTCAGAGCAAGGAGTATAATAGCAATGCAGGTGTCTAATCAGGCCTTACCTTTATATGGCTTTCATTGCTTTTTTTCACCCCATCTTTTGGATCTGCTTGTCCTGATCTGTTGACTGTATGGTTCTAGGGGTGGGCATTCTCTGATGTGAAGATTTATATACTTGGTTACATGAACAGTGAAGTGTTACATGAACTAATAACTTCTAATCAACAACTGGCACACCACATTTTTGTTCTTTCAGCTTTACTCTTTTTCTCTTTTTTTTTAATAGTGAAGATGGTAAACTTCCTGTATGTGTTGCAACAGGAGCCCCTATCCTGGAGTATCGATTCTGGATGTGCAATGTGTGTAAGCACTGTATGAAAGCCAAAGAAGCAGGCCATTATAATGCCTGTCCTCTGTGCCACAGCCCAGTAAGCTGAGGATAGACTCTGTATGCACATTTATGACTGCTAAAAACAGCCTCTAAAACGTTACTCTCTTTTGAAATAAGACTCAGGTATTGTAGCAGTTAGTGCTGCTATTAGAGAAACATGAAACAAAACCTCCAAAACCAAAACAGAAAAGCCACATTAGAAACCTTTACTGCTTCTGTTTATCTGAAGAAATTACTATGTAAATAGATTCCATTTTTTGCTACACTTTTAAAAAAAGTTTTAAGATAAAAGCATTATTTTTGAATTGTAGATCGAGCCTAGTTTCAAAACCATGTGAGTTGAATGTAGGCTCATATCAATATGTTCTATCTGACCAGGCTCCATTTTTTTGCCTCTCTAATTCCATAGGAAATTACTGGATTTTCTCAGAATTCAGAGTTTTTTGAAGGAAGTGATTCCTGAGTTGAAATGCCACAATAATTTTGATAATATTACCATATATGTTTTTTGTACTACTGTTTAGAGTTACTATAGTGATACCAGTATAAGCATATGTTAGTGCTGGTTTCTTTTGCCAAGTGTATTTAAACCCACCAACAGCAATAAAGGGCTTGAAAACACGCAGCAGTCAGTGTGTCTGTTGGGTTCGTGAGCTTGGGTGATGTCATCTTCAACCGGTTAAGGAAACCTCCACGAACTTGCAACCTGGAACCTCGCATTTTTCATGTAGCCTGAGAGAGCAGCCTGCATCTGTTGAAGAGGTTTCAGGAGCTGAAGTGTCACCCTTGTTACACACAAAGGTCCAAGGAGCGATGTCTCACTGTCCTGCCTCACTGCTTTAGGCCTGTGCTCTGGCAGAACTGCAGGGCTTGCTGCACGGGATGAGCTGTCCCCCAGCACTTGGCTGCCTGACAGGAGCCACGAGGTGTGACATTCACATTGTGCCTTGGCACGTTTCTGAGAGGAGGGTGTAGGACCTCTTCTGTGCTCTCACGTAAACTTAGGGCAGGTGAGGATAAACCCCATCTCTGTAGAATCACAGAGTAGTAGAACAGCTTGGGTTGGAAGGGACCTTAAAGACCATCTTGTTTTAAGTCCTCTGCCATGAGCTGTGACACCTTTCACTAGACTAGTAGCACAAAGCCCATCCAATCTTCCTGAGTATTTCCAGGGATGGGGTTCCAGCTTCTCTGGGCAACCTGTTCCCGTGTCTCACCACTTTCACAGTAAAGAATTTCTTCCTTATGTTTAACCTAAACCTTCCCTCCTTCAGCTTAAAGCCATTCTCCCTTGTCTTATGCCCTTGTAAACAGTCCCTGTTCAGCTATCATAGAACCCCTTAAGGTACTGGAAGGTGCTGTAAGGTCTCCACAAAGCTCTGTCCAGGCTGAACAACCCCCCCTCTCCCAGCCTCTCTCCCGAGGAGAGGTGCTCCAGCTCTCTGAGCATCTTGGCTCCACCAGGTCCACGCTGTGTCTCTGTGCCGCGGCCCCAGATCTGGACGCTGTGTTGCAAGTGCGGGTCTCACAAAATGGAGTAGAGCAGACACGTCCCTGGCCCTGCAGGTTATCACAGAGCACACATACATTTATACAAATACAGAGTATTCCCGTATTTTGGGTGCGTGTCCCGCTGTCAGCCGCTCTCTCCTGCCGGTCTCTCACGTGGCCGCGCGCCTCCCGCACCGGCGTGCCCGTGACGTCACTCGCACCCGCCCCGTGACGTCAGCGCGATGGCGGGGGAGGCGGCGGCGCTG